>CAUYUJ010014176.1:32500-75000 GCA_963575745.1 Prorocentrum cordatum | reverse complement strand
CGAATCCGCGTCGAATCCGCGCCGAATCCGAGCCGAGTCCGCGTCGAGCCCGCGTTGGGCACAACACCAGGCTGAGGAACAGACGAGCTCCCCCGAAGATGCAACCCAAAAAATGGAAGGGCACGAGGAGAAGGGAGGGGGGGAGGATGGGAAGGACCAGGAGGACACGATGGTGCTGTCCGTGGGCGCGTTCAGGTGCTGCTCCCCGCCGTACTTGTCGAGAAGCTCTTTCTGCTGCGTATCCTTCAGGTCCTTGGCCCTCTGCTTGTAGACCTGGAACATCTTCAGCGCCTGCGTCGGCATCGCCAAGTCGTGGACCTTGTCTATGAGGAGGAGGAAGAGGAAGAGGAGGAGGAGGAGGAGGAGGAGCAAGAGGAGAGAGAGGAGGAGCAGGTGGAGTATAAAGAAATGCGACAGCACAGGGAAAAGTAAAATCAACACAAAAACGCACATGAGCATACACTTTCGGAGATCCGAGCGGATATTTTGGCTCCATTCGGCGCCTCCAGCGGCGGCTCCAGCGCCGTGGGACAGGGGGTCGAGCACCGATGCAAGCAATCTGCGCAAACCTCCGAAAGTTTAAGTTGTCACCGCTTCTCATGAACCGAACGATAGATTCGAAGGAGGAAGAAGACCTTCTCCCCATGCTTGTACGAATCCCAAGCAAACACCGTAAGCTCCGTCAGCGCCTTCGAGTCGCCAGAGCTTCTCAGGAAGTTGTCTCCGCGGAAGGCGCCCTTCTCCTCATCCTTGAGATGCTTGAGGGGATCGTCGCGCATCGCCCTGGATTTCGGGTCATAGAAGGCTGAATTCACGTCTAAATTGAGCAGATACTTGGCAGTGTCTTCTCGGATACGCAGATTCCTCGTGGTTGTTCTCAACTTGTCGTCCTTAGTACCAGTGGTCGCCGTTGTCTTGTCGAAGTCTTTCATCTTCTCGCCAAGGTCCTCGTCGTCTGAGGCGTCGCTGTCGCTGTCTGTGTCGCTGTCGGTGTCGGAGTCGTTCATGTCGGAATCGCCAGTGCCGGTGTCCGAGTCGCCGGTGTCGGTGTCGCGGCCCTCAGCCATCCGCCGCAGCTGCCGCCTCCGCTGCTTCCGCTTCTTCTTGAGGTCCTTTTTCTGGGCCTTCAGGCGCTCCTTGAGCTTGGCCCTCTCCTCCATCTGGGCCGCCTTCACCTTCCTACGCTCTGCCTCCACCTTCTCCCACTCGTCGATCACCTCCTTGTAATCGTCCGCCTGGAAGCCGTTCCACCTGTCGCGCTTCCCGTCGTAGTCCAGGTCCAGCGTCTCTACGTACTCGTCGGGCATTAAGTTCTTGCCGTTGAACTTGGCGCCTACTTGCCGGGGTCTCTCGACGCAGTCCTTCTTGGTGTGCGTCATCGCTCCGCAGTTCTCGCAGGCGCCTTTCATGAACTTGGTCTTGACATCGCCTTTTGTGCCCCTCTTGTACCATTCCTTCGTTCCTGCCTCCTTCATATTCCAAGCTTGCTGATGCTTCAAGGACGGCTTGCTCTGATTCAGGTACCTGCGGGCAGACGGGAAAAGACAACGAGACATTCCACGACGGGTGTGTATGTGTGTGTGTGTTGAGTAGTGCCCCTCCTCCTTCCCCCTGGAAACCACACCATTATGCTAATTCTGCTCCTCCCGATCATCATCATCATCATCATCATCATCATCATCATCATCATCATCATCATCATCATCATCATCATCATCATCATCATCATCAGCAGCAGCAGCAGCAGCAGCAGCGTCATCATTATCATCCTCATCAGCAGCAGCATCATCAGCATCATCATCATCATCATCATCATAATCACCATCATCATCATCAGCAGCATCATCCTCATCAACATCATCAACATCACCATCATCATAATCGTCATCATCATCAGCAACATCATCAGCATCAGCATGAGCATCAGTATCACCACCACCACCATAACCATGATCATATCATCATCATCATCATCATCATCATCATCATCATCATCATCATCATCAGTATCATTATCATAATCAGCATCATCATCAACAGCATCAACATCATCATCAGCATCAGCATCATCACCATCACCATCACCATCACCATCGTATCGTCATCATCACCCTCATCATCGTCGTCGTCGTCATCCTCATCATCATCATCATCAGCAGCATCAGCATCGCCATCCTTTGCACCATCAGCAGCATCGTCCTATGCATCTTCCTCGTCGTCGTCACCAGTATCATCATCATCAGCGTCATCATGAACATCAACATCATCAGCATCATCGTAAGTAGCATCATCATCACCATGAACAGCATCATCAGCATCATTACCATCAACACCATCACCGTCATCATCATCAGCAGCATCATCACCAGCAGTAGCAGAATCAGCCACAGCATCATCACCATCATCAGCATCATCATGATCATCATCATCATCATCATCATCATCATCATCATCATCATCATTATCATCATCGTCATCATCATCGTCATCATCATCATCGTCATCATTGTTATCATCAGCATCAGCATCAGCAGCAGCAGCGTCGTCATCATCATCATCATCATCATCATCATCATCATCATCATTCTCATCAGCAGCAGCAGCATCAGCATCATCATCATCATAATCAGCATCAGCATCACCATCATCATCAACAGCATCAGCATCATCATCATCATCAGCATCATCACCATCACCATCACCATCACCATCGTATCGTCATCATCAGTCTCATCATCGCCGTCGTCGTCATCCTCATCATCATCATCAGCAGCATCAGCATCGCCATCATTTGCACCATCAGAAGCATCGTCGTATGCAACTTCATCGTCGTCGTCACCAGTATCATCATCATCAGCGTCATCATGAAAATCGACCTCATCAGCATCATCATAAGCAGCGTCATCATCACCATGAACAGCATCATCAGCATCATTACCATCAACACCATCACCGTCATCATCATCAGCATCATCACCAGCAGCAGCAGAATCATCCACAGCATCATCACCAGCATCAGTATCATCATGATCATCATCATCGTCATCATCGTCATCATTGTCATCATCAGCATCATGATCATCGTCATTATCATCATTATCATTATCATCGTCATATTCATCGTCGTTGTAATCGTCATCATTAGCAGCATCATCATGAGGATCGTCATCATGATCATCATCACCATCTCCAACATTATAACATTATCATAATGACTACCACCATCACCATCACCATTACCATCACCATCATCCCATCATCATCATCAACAACACCACCACAAACAACAACCTCATCAACATGCTCATCATCGTCATCACCCTCATCATCATCATCGTCCCCATCATCATCATCATACTCATCATCCTCATCATCCTCGTCGTCGTCGTCAATGTCATTGTTATTGTTATCGCCATCGCTACCACCACCATCCTCACCATCATGAACATCACCATTAGTACCGTCAACACCATCACTACCCTTAGCATCGCCGCCATGAACGTCAGCAGCATCATCAGCACCAAAACCATCAGAAGCACCGTCATTACAATCATCATATTCATCCGTATACTATTGTTCGTACTTCGATATCCTTACAGAAGGCTGGATGCCTGCTTTGGGAGACTGCAGAAAGAGAAAGCCAGACTGACTGCTTCCCCCAGGTGAAGACAGAGAGGGGTGCGAGAAGAGCAGCATGAGGAAAAAGGGGATGGAGAGAGGAGAGAGAAGGGGGGACGGAGGAGCGAGGAGGAGGGAAAGCAGGGGGCCGGGTGAGAGGAAAATGGAGGAGGAGGAGGAGGACCTCGGGATGATCCCCGTGGCCCCAGGGCCCGCCACAGGGGGACCAAGCGGCGACGAGCACTGCGACGGCGGCTAAGAGGGGGGGGGGAATGCCCATTATCCACCGATGCTGGCCGTGCCCACCCTGGGCCGGAGACCGGCGCATACTTAGCTGGGACTGCACACCCCCTCGCGCGCAGCGACGAGGCGGAGCAAGTCGAGCGAACGGCACGGAACCAACGCGCGCGGCCGAGCCCTCGGACGCAAGACCACCCCTTGGGCCGCCCGCACATGACCACCCAGCCGTGGGTGGCTAGTGACAAAACTCGGGCAGCGTGCGCAAACAAAGACGGCGGGATCCGACGACACATCCAGGTGCGGAGAGTGCGCCTGGGCTGATAACCCGACGAACCCGGCTACTGGGAGGGCTGACCGCGGTAGGGTGGCCGACAGGGGCTGGACACGCAGGAGGCCTCGGCAGTCCCAAAGTGTGGGAAAGACGGGGTGGGGAATCTGCAACAGGCACGGCACACACATACACACACACACACACACACACACACGCACGCACGCACGCACGCACGCACGCACGCACGCACGCACGCACGCACACACACGCGCACGCCGATGAGGGGCTCGAGAGCGGGCCGAGGCAGCACCGGCGCGGTGCATACTTGGCGCCTTCCGAGCGGCGGCGGCGGCGGCGGCGGCGGCGACGGCGACGACGACGACGACGACGACGAGGAGCGAAAGCGACGACGAGCGACGGGGACCACGAGCGGTGTGAGGTGCCCGTGCCGCCACCCACCACTCCGAAGGACGCCAGAGGAGCGCCGACGGGCGCCAGCGCCCAGCCGACCGAACGAGGAGGAGAGGATGAAGGGGAGGGCTCGAGCTAAACAGTGTTTCTCGTTTTCGGTTTGTTTGTGTTTTCCTTCGTTCTGTCTTCGTTTTGTCTTCGTTCTGCCCTTGCTGCGAGACGAAACCAAAACGAAAATTGCCCACGACATCGCTAAAACACCGTTCCGCTCGAGCCCTGCAGGGGGAGGAGGAGAGAGGGCGAGGAGGCGGGACGAGCAAGACGAGCAAGCGAGCGAGCCGCCAGTGCGAAGCATCCTCTGGGCCTGCCTATGGCCAGGCGCGCGAGGCCGTGACCACGAGGAGGCGGGCGAGGCCGTGGCCAGGCGAGACCTAGCTATGGCGAGGCGAACGGGCGAGGGACAAGGACGAGAAGGAGGATAAAAGGAGGGACAAGGGCGAGGAGGAGGGGGGGGCGAGGAGGCCCTGGAGGAGGAGGAGGAGGCGGAGGAGGAGGAGGAGGAGGAGGAGGAGGACGACGACGACGAGGAGGAAGGACGAGGAGGAGAAGGGAGAGGAGGAGGAGGAGGAGGAGGAGGAGGAGGAGGAGGAGGACGAGGACGAGGACGACGACGAGGAGGAGGAGGAGAAGGAGGAGGAGGAGGAGGAGGAGGAGGAGGAGGAGGGGTGCCCCCAGGGGGGCACCTCGGTGCGTGGGCGGCGCATCGGGGACCCTGAGGTGCACTGAAATCCGCCTAGACGTCGCTTGCGGCGCCGCGGGCCAGGGGGTCGGCGCCCTGTCGGGCCTGGGGCGGCACCCCTGGACCAGCTGGGGTGGTCCCCCAAATGGGCCAAGTCTGCCGTCTCAGGTCCCACGGGGATCCGGCCTCTGGGTCCCGCGAGGGTACCCGTTCCCCCCGTCCCTGGGTCGGCGCAATCCCGTCCTTCGCGATGGGTGCACGTCGGCCTGTACGGTACCTGCCTGGATTGGGGGCAGGCTCTGGCTACTGCTGTTGCCTGCCCCTCAGGTTGCGGTGTCAGGTGTGGTCAGGGGGGTTCAGCCCTCGTGGGCACAGCTCAGAGACGTGGTCCCACCTGACCCCCTTGGGCAAGGAGTTCTGCGGGGGTGGGCCTGGTTACCCATGCGCGGAAACACGCGCCGTGTGCCCCGCACGGCGACGTGGGGCAACCTGTGTCCCCTGGTGATTGCAGAGCCAGGGAGGCATGGGGGCCGCCCGCCTTCAGCGGGTTGGTGGTGGTCATCACGATCTACGTAGTGAGCCTGGCGCCTCGTTGTTTTTCTTCCTCTCGTCGTCCTCTTTCTCCCCCCCTCGAGCCCCGCCAGGAGGGTGCGGCACCTAGCTCTAGGGTGTCGCGGGATTCGGGGACGTGGGCTGGGCGTTTGACTCCGTCCCCCCCCCTTGTGGAGTGTCGGACTCACGATGCGCTATGGCTGTGTCGAGGAGGAGAAGGAGGAGGAGGAGCAGGAGGAGGAGAAGGAGGAGGAGAAGGAGGAGGAGGAGGGGGAGAAGGAGGAGAAGGAGGAGGAGGAGGGGGAGGATGAGGAGGAGGGGGAGGGAGGGAGGGAGGAGGAGGAGGAGGAGGAGGAGGAGGAGGAGGAGGAGGAGGAGGAGGAGGAAGGATTTCTCGCCGCCCCCGGGGCGCCAGGGCGCCGACGTGATGAACTGCGGGTTGTGCGGGTTGATCATGGCCCCTGTGGACGAATCGATCTCGGGCGCCGCCGTTCCGGCGGCGCGGGCCTCCTGCAGCTGCTTCGCCTTCTTCGCATCTTCGCGGGAACTGAAGTTGTCCTGGGGAGACAAAAAGACCGATACCGCCACTCCCGAGACCTCTGCTGGGGTGCCTTGTGGCCAGAATCTCGAGGAGAAGCTAGCCGTGGCCACGAAGTCCTCCCAGGAAGCCCGGGAAGGCGCACACGAGGCAGGGGCAGCGATATCGGTACGGCAGGTTCGTGTCGTCATGACCCCGGCCTTGGTTCTCAACAACGCGTGGATCCTTCAACATTAAGCGATCGGCGGCGTTTCGATCGCCAAAAGATCGTTTCATATTGGCCGATTCTGGGCCACTGGCGGCGTTCAACCTTGAATGCACGCGGCGAGGACGCCGCCGCGTCGGCACAACACGACACGACACGACACGATGCACCAGCGACGTCGGCAGTGCATCGGCAACGCTGGCGTGGAGAAAATCGAGCTGCCCATCGAGCCGCATGGCCGATACATCGTCCATGCGGCGCGATCCTTCGACCTCATCAACTCCGACCCCATCTGTCAGCGGCGAGCGGGGAGGGGAAGTGAGAAGGAGAAGGCCTTCTCAGAAGGCAGCCGGGACTTCTCAGAAGCCCTCGCGCCTTCTGATGAGTTTTCTGCATCTTCGGGGAAGGATTCGAAAACTTCTCAGAAGGCCAGGGGACTTCCGAGCCTTCTGAGAAGACCCGCCCCTTCTCACTTCCCCCCCAGGCTCACCGCCGACGTTTACTCTGACCCCATCTGGGTGGCCCAGGGTGCACTTTTCTCCTCAGGTGTCCGCCACCGACTCCGACGCCATCCCTCAGGCTGAGGGCCCCCCCGGCGGCGCGGCCGGACCAGCGCGACCGGCGGGGGGCCGCAGCCTTGTCGGCTGCCCACGGGCGCGCAGGGGCGCCCAGTGGGCGCGCGCGCGCGCGCCTCGAGCCGAGGCAGCGGCGGCGGAGGAAAGCGACCGAGATTCGATGTTCTCGAAGATCAACTGCATCGACCAGGAGGATCGAGGTCACAAGCGGGGGACAGATCCATATCGACGCCCTTGCGGTCTGGATACTGGGGAGCGGTCCCGTGGATACGCGGTCGTATGGAAACGTTCCGAGCGGGGCATTCGCAAGAACACGCCACGTATCAATGGGTCGCGGCCCAGGGGACCGGTCCGCGAGGCCTTGGATCTCCCACCCACGACGAGTATCGAGGGTTTGACGCTCTTCGTATAGAACTTGGGAGCCTCAAGAGCCTTCGGAGACCTCTGCAGGATCAGGGGGAAGGAGAACGGGGCGTGGAGGGGCATCCTCCATCATTTCCTTCCACCTCCCTTCATCCTCAACGCCCGCCTCTATATTTGTTGTCCGTTCCCCTCCTCTTCCATGAAAGATTATTACCCCGTTTGCCCTTCTTCATCCCTTCCTCCTTCCCCGTCATTTGATCCCATCCTCCCTTCCACGATTCCTCTTTTCTCAGACCGTGGTGGCGGTGTTTCCCGCAAGCAGCTGGATAAGTGGTCATACCTCTGCAGTATTATCGTGGGCTTAGAGAGCCCACCGCAGGATATGACCAATTCAGCTGTGCCTTTTCGCGCTCCGCGCGGCATCGCAAGGAAAGCATCGTCGTCACCATCATCAGCAGCACAAGTAGCCCCACCATCATCAGCAGCAGCATGATCAACATCATCGTCGTCACCATCATCAGCAGCAGCAGCAGCATCATCATCATCATCATCATCAGCAGCAGCATCTGCAGAAGTAGCATTTATATCATCAGCATTACTCCTCGCAGCCCTCCTCAAAGCCAATCCTCCTCCTCCTCCTCCTCCTCCTCCTCCTCCTCCTCCTCCTCCTCCTCCTCCTCCCCCACCCTCATCCTCATCCTCATCATCGTCATCGTCATCATCGTCGAACTCAGCATCATCATCGTCGTCATCATCATCATCATCATCATCATCATCATCATCATCATCATCATCAGCAGCATCATCATCATCATCATCAGCAGCAGCAGCATCATCAGCAGCATCATCATCATCAGCATCGTCAGCAGCAGCATCAGCATCATCAGGGGCATCATCATCAAAATCATCAGCAGTAGCATCATCCTCATTATCATCATCATCATCATCATCATCATCATCATCATCATCATCATCATCATCATCATCATCGTCATCATCATCATCATCATCATCAGCATCATCATCATCAGCATCATCATCATCATCGTCATCACCTTCATCATCATCAACATCATCATGAGCATCATCAGCATCGGCATCATTATCATCGTCATCAGCATCATCAACAGCAACGTCATCAACTTCATCCTCATGATCATCCATATCATCATCAGCATCATCAGCATCATCAGCATCAGAATCCTCATGAGCATCAGCATCATCGTCATCATCATCAGCATTATCATAATCTCCATCATCATCATCATCATCATCATCATCATCATCATCATCATCATCATCATCATCATCATCATCATCATTATCGTCATCATCATCGTCATCACCATCATCATCGTCGTCAGCATCATAATCGTCATCATCATCAGCATCATCATCAACATCATCATCATCAGCATCATCCTTTCCATCGTCATCACCATCATCAGCAATCATCACAATCTTCTTCATAACCATCATCACCAGCATATCATCATCAGCATCATCAGCATCAGCATTAATTATGATCATTGGCATCATCACCAGCATCAGCAGCATCAGCAGCTGCATCATCATCACCACCATCCTCCTTCATCATGCCTCATCATCCTCCTGTTCCTCCCTCGCTCTCACCGTGCCCCATCGCCCCGATGACGATCACCGTAACGGTGACGACGGTGACGACGACGACGACGACGACGACGACGACGACCGACCAACTGACCGACCGACCGACCGAGGGACCGACCGACCGACCGACCGACAGACGGACCGACGACAATCGGCGGCGAGCGAGGGGGGGAAACGAGGCCCCTCTCAGAAGGAGGCCGGGACTTCTCAGAACCCCTCGCGTCTTCTGATGAGTTTTCTGCGTCTTCCGGGGGAAGGCTCGGGGGAATTCTCAGAAGGCCGGGGGGCTTCCGAGCCTTCTGAGAAGGCCCGCCCCTTCTCACCTCCCCCCCTGGGCTCGCCGCCGACGTCTCTGCTCCGACCCCGCCTGGGTGGCCCAGGGCAGCGGTACCGGTGCACTGTCCTCCTCGGGTGTCCGCCACCGACTCCGACGCCATCCCTCAGGCTGGGGTCAGCCGGCGGCGCGGCTGGCCCAGCGCGACCGGCGGGGGGCCGCAGCCTGATCGGCTGCCCACGGGCGCGCCGCCGAGCAGCCGAGCGCCCGCCGTGGCCGAGGGCTGCAGCGGGCAGGCGTCGTCGTGGCCGCACGGGGGGCCTCCTGCACGGAGCGGGGCAACGAGAAGGGAGCGATGTTCCAAAAAGTGTTTGGGAGCGATTTTCCAAAAAGTGTTCGAGGAGGAAGGGGAGGAACGGGAGGGGTGAGGGGAGGAGGTGGAGGAGGAGGAGGAGGACACATTCGTCCGCGGACGCCAAGGGCCGCGACCCCCTCCCTTCCTGGGGGGCAGCTCTTCGGCCCCGGGAACAGGTGTCTGACAGCCCTGGGGCCCCCGGTCGGCCCTCATCGAAGGCGTTCCACGGGCCCGAACGGCCGCAGGAGAGCCGAGGTACAGCACAGGGGGCCCTCCTGTTCAGCGAGGGGCATTGTCAGGAGGGGGGGAGATACGGATCAGGGACCTCCGAGCGCGGTGCGGCCCCATGCGGGAGCTGAGGAGAAGTGCGCAGTGGCGCGCTGAAGAACGCCCGCCTTCTTGACTCTCCTCCCACCATCCTCCTTCCTCCTGAACCAGCTTGTTACAAACCACCTTCTGAAACCAAACCGGGGCTCTTGAGCCACCTTCTTGGAAACCACATTATTGGCCGCGCCGTGCACCTGACGCTAGCCGGGGATAGGCTCAGGGGGGAGCATCGGCCTGGAATCGGCGATACATTACCCATAGGAGTCTGAAAGCACACGCCGCCCAGGAACCTTGTGGTTTCGCTGTCGGGGGGCAATCGCCAATCTATCGACGAGGTATCGACGATGCTGGCGCGATGGTTCCACCCCCCTGAGCTGGTCCCCTTATCGTTGATCCTTCGGTGGCGGCGGGGTCTTCGTTGTCGTAGTCGTCGTCTCGTCGTCGTCGTACTCGTCCTACTCGTCATCTTCGTCGTCGTCGTACTCGTCGTACTCGTCGTACTCGTCGTCGTACTCGTCGTACTCTTCGTAGTACTCGTCGTACTCGTCGTCGTACTCGTCGTACTCTTCGTAGTACTCGTCGTACTCGTCGAACTCGTCGTCATCGTCGCACTCGTCGAACTAGTCGTCATCGTCGTAGTCGTCGTACTAGTCGTCGTCGTCGTCGTCGTCATCGCACTCGTCCTACTCGTCATCGTCGTCGCACTCGTCGTACTCGTCGTCGTACTCGTCGTACTCGTCGTACTCGATGTACTCGTCGTCGTCGTGCTCGTCGTCGTCGTCGTGGTCGTCGTCGTCGTACTCGTCGTAATCGTCGTACTCGTCGTACTCGTACTCGTTGGGGTGTGGTGCCGTATCTGCGAGGTATCGCCGATGCTGGCGCGATGGTCCCCCCATGAGGCGGTCCCCCCCTAAGGTTGCCCCTGACCAGGGCGGGAAACGTCGGCACCGCCGACGGGCCGCTGCCGACGGCGGCGACGGCGGCGCCCAGGGGCCGCAAGGAGGCCTCCGCACCCCCCGCGATGCAGTCGGGGGGGTCGTCCTGGAGGCGGGTGGGGGAGGCACTCGCCACAAGGCAGGATCAATCAGCATCGAAAACAAGCAGAATTGAGTGCACAGGAGAAGCGACAGGACACAAGACTCTTCCGACGGCAACACGGCCCTGGACACAAAATTCTTCCGACCCGGCGCGATGCACAGGATACCAGAGTACCCCTGCTTTGACAGGGTCGACCTACTAATCCGTGCCGACTGCATGGAAGTCGGCTCGAATCGACATGTGTCGGATCGGGGCGCATCGGCACGGAACCTAAATCGAATCGGGTCGGGTGCGCCAGGATGCACAACAGCGCCACGCAACGATCGGGCCGCATCGGATCGTCGGAGTATCGGAATCGCATCGGATGGGGACCGCCGAAGCCGATGTCGAGTCGGACCGATCGGATCGAAATGGGCCCTGACAAGGGGAGACGAGGAGGAGGAACAGGAGGAGGAGGAGGAGGAGGAGGAGGAGGAGGAGGAGAGAGAGGAGGGAAAGCAGGAGGGGGAGGCCACGTTCCGACGAACATTCATGCCACCAGGTGCCAGGAGAGGGAGGAGAAGGAAAAGGAGGAGGAGGAGAAGGCGGAGGAGGAGGAGGAGGAGGAGGAGGAGGAGGAGGAGGAGGAGGAGGGAGGGAGGGGGACCAGAGAGCGAGGCCGAAGGGGGCCCTCCCAGTGGAGAGGGGGGGGGGCGCTCGCCGCAGGGGGGAGAGGCTCGACGGTCGAGGCTGAAGGGCCAGGGCTCGAGGAGGCTCGAGGACCATTCTTTCCACGGGTGGGCCAAGCGAAGGCGACGGCAGGACAAGGACAGATGCCGACGAACGCGGATCCAGAATCTCTGAGACCCTGCGGTTCTGGAGGATGTCTCGGGCGCCGCGGCCCTCTCGGAGAGTTCCGGAACGCCCTGAGCGCGCTCGGGAAGGCTCAGGAAGGGCTGTACCCCTGTGCATTGTTCGGTTTCGTGCGTGCATTTTTCTGCAATGTGATCCAAGATGCAATGTGATCCTCGAGATTCGGGCCAGGGGACACCACGCGGGGATGCCCTGCGGAGGTCGAGGTTCGAGGTCTGTGGGGCGCGTTCCATTATCTATTTCTCTCTCTGTCTCTCTGTCTCTTTGTCTCTCTCTCTCTCTCTCTCGCTCTTTGTCTCTCTCTCTCTCTCTCTCTTTCTCGCTTTCTCGTTTTTCTCTCTGCGCATTGACTGTGGGCGCGCGCGGTCCCACAGGCCGCGGACGCCCCGAACAATCCTGCACAGGCACGGCGCCTCTCGCGCCCGCCCAAGCCCAGCACGCCGTCGCTTCGAACGACGGGCGGCGGCACCATCCGACCCCACGCAGCGACGAGGACCCCAGACAGGGTACTGACATGAGCATGCACCTTCCGAGACCCGCGCGGATCTCGGAAGCCACACGCCCCACCCCCGCTGGGCTGGCCCGACCCACGCAAGATCCCAGACCAGAGACCCCAAACAGCACTCTGGAAACCTCGGCGAGGTTGCCAGAATGTGCCCCAGGACGGCCCCGAACCTGACAAAGAAACCCGAGCCGAGTCCAGCAGGAGCGCACGCACCTAAGCATGCCACTCACAGGCCGACAGACGCCTCGCAGTGCTGCTCCAATCTGGCCGAGCACTCAGGCGCACGCTGGACGCAATGGAACTCCCAGCGCCCATGGCTATGCGCTCAGAATTGCCACCTGCGCGGCTCTGGCCCCGCTTGGCGGCTGCCTGCAGCGCCTCCTGCCACCAGAGGCCCCCTTCGCAGCCTGGCGCTCCAGCTTGTTGAGAGCTTCCACCGCACCGCGGAGGTCCCCATCCCAGGCTGGGACCTCCCACCCTGCGGCAGTCAGCGCCGCTCTCGCGTGCTCGAACAATTCATCAGGTGTGCCTGCGAAGGTCGAGGGCACCGTAGCCACGGCTCTGTGCCACACTACTGAGCGAGCCCTCGCCTCATTCCTGGCCTGGCCTTTCGGGGTCTCCTAGCCCGGCTCCGCCGTCTGATCCCCATCCGCCGATGCCCCCGCCTCCCCAGCCGACGCCCGTTGGCCAGCCACCGCCACCCCAGCCGCCAGGTGCGGGTACGTCAGCTCGTCGACGCACGCCTCAGAGACCAGTTGGGCCCGCAAGTCGGCGGCCCGCACCTTCGCCTGCACCAGCTGCGCGTCCACCGCGGCACGGGCAGCCTCCGCCGCCGCCAACTCGTTCTCGAGCTCCCCGATCTTTCCGTCGATGCCGACGCCGCCACGCTCCCACTCAGCATGGTCGTTCGCCACCGGCTCGTCGAGCTCCGCGTCGAACCGCCTCTTCGCGACCGCAGCGCCGAAGCCGTCCTCGATGCCCAAGGCCTTGCACAAGTGGGCCCGCTGCTGTTCCAGCGCCTCACGGAAGCCCTCTGGGAGATCGGAGGCGTCGAACAGCTGCAGAGAGAACAGCTTCTTGTGCACCACCGACAGCCGCTCCATGATGTCCCGCACACACTCGAGATCCTTCTCGGCCGAGCCGTCGAAGCCCACCTGCACGTTGAGCTCCCCGCTGTGCTCGGTCTGGCCCCGTTCCTTCTCGCGGTCGGCGCTGCCCCTAGCCTGCGACTCCGCCCCGGACGAAGCCAGGTCGAAGGATGCCGCGGCGCCCTCCTCTGGGAAAATCCCACCTTCAGCCTTCGCGAACCCGAAGCCCAAGACGAGATCCGAGGCCTGCTGGACCTCCTCCGCACACTCCTGCGCGGCCGAGCGTTCCGCCAGCTGCTCACTGAGGTCCACGTCGCACTCGGTCAGCCCCAGCTCCTTCTCCTGGTACGAGTCTACCACGTCGCTACTCCAAACCTGCGACTCCGCCACAGACGAAGCCAGGTCGAAGGACTCCGCGGCGCACGTGGCCTCGGCCCCCACGGAAAAAATCTCGGCCTCCTGCTCGATGCCGATGTTCTGGGCGATATCCGAGGTCGTGAGCTTGGCCTCTGCACCACCCTGCAGCCAAGCGCGTGCCTGCGCGAGGACCGCCCCCCCCTCGCCGCCGAAGCCGGTTCAGGCCCGCCGCCAAGGTGGCGCCCTCGAAGATAGCCACCACCTCCGCCGCCGCCCCCAGCAGCTGCTGCGCGCGGCCGCCCCGCCCAAGTCGGGCCTGGCCGCCGCCTGCATCGCCGCCGCCGTCTCCGCCGCGCCGGCTGCTGCCGTCTCCTCGCAGTGCGCCGCCTGCAGCCTCATCATCAACGCAGCGGCATCGGCCACCGTCGACGTTGAATCGAGAGCCGCCCCATATCGCACTGGCACTCCACCACGCCCGCCGCGGCCGATCCCCAGGCCAAGGGGGCGTCGCCCGCCGCCGAGGACCGCGAGCCGCAGTCGGCGCCCGCCGGGCGCCCCCGTGCAGGGTTTCGGGCCCCGAACCCCTTGAGCCAGAATGGCTACGGGCTTTTCTCTGTCTCTCTTTCTCTTCCTCTCTCTCTCTCTCTCTCTCTCTCTCTCTTTCTCCTTCTCTGTTTCCCTCTCTCTCTCTCTCTCTCTCTTTCCCTCTCTCTCTCTCTCTCTCTCTCTGTGATTCTCTCTCTCTCTCTCTCTCTCTTTCCCTCTCTCCCTCCCTCTCTCTCTCTCTCTTTCTCTCCCTCTGTGCCTTTGCGAGGCTTCTTGTCGACACGGCTGGACTTACCTCAAAGTTCTGGCCAAACCACACCCCACAGGAAGGTCCTGCGAAGGGGAGAACGAGAGGGAGAGAGAGGAGAAGGAGGGGGGAGAGGACAGAAAAGATGGGGAGGACGGCGTAAGAAGAGGCGGGGTGAGGAGGGAGGGGGGAGGGAGTGAGGGATGGGAAAGAAGGAAGTGGTCGAAGATGTTTGAGACTTGCGGCGGCTCTCAGCGGTTCAGTTGTTGAGCGAAGGGACAGGAGGTGTTCGACTGTCTTACGTAGGTGTTCAGCGGTTCTCCCACGTTCTTGGGCGCTTTCGGGGGTCATGGAAGACTACCTGCAGGTTCCCAGAGAGAAGAGGAGGAGAAGGATACAACTCTGCAAAGAAGCGTCGCGCGAAGCGCGCAAAGGACGGGGAGGAGGACGATGCTTGTTTTGCCATCAGCGGCAAGCCGCAGCCCACGTACACCCAAGCGGGAGGGCGAGGCGTTTATAAATGGAAGGAGAGAGTGAACAGTCAGAACCCGACTCGACATCGGGAGATGCGGCACTCGCTTGAGCGCCCGAGGCTGCGCCGAGAAGGCGGAGAATCGTCGCCGCGACGCGCAACTCACGGGCATCCTCCGAATCCACCTCCAAGGGCGGAAGAGGAGGCTCAGGAGGCACAGGGGGTCCTCCTCCTTCTCCTGGGAAAAGTCTATAGAAAGACGGCGACCGTGACGCCTAGCCTCTTGGGGTGGCGACACGGGGAGGAGGGAGCGAGCAGCCGAGGCGGGAACGAGTCGTAACCGCCCGACTAAATGAGAAGGACCGCATCAGCGGTAGAGTACACGGCCTAAAGCAACGTATACGGCAGTACAGAGGGGGACCCATCAGAGTTGGCGTCCTACGGTACAGGTGTGGACTGAGCCTGGCCGCGGACCGACAGGGCCCTCCCCTCAAGAACTGACACTGAACAGGCTCCAAGGACTTGCCCGTGCGAGGGTGAAGGCCCTGGGCAGCATATATAACGACACGGGGGGAGGAGGAGGAGGAGGAGGAGGAGGAGGAGGAGGAGGAGGAGGAGGAGGAGGACGAGGAGGGGGAGGAGCAGGATGAGAAAAAGAAGAAAGAGGATGAGAGGGAGGAGTGCGGCAGGAGAAGTGCTGGCGCGCTAACATAATCGAAGGACGCCCTCCCGCCCAAGGAGCACGGCTGCGGCGACGGGGCTCCACAGCTCTAACGAGGAAGGAAGAGGGGGAGGAGGAGAGGGGCAGCACGAGGAAGGGGAGGGGCAGGGCTTGGTGGGCGCGGGAGCCGCACGCACGACAGACTGCTCGGGAGCGTGCTTTAGACTACCTGAAGAGGCGCAGCGTGGTGACCAGCTCCAGGAGCACCCACGCGCACAAGGCGGCGGCGTAGACGTCGGACTCGTACGCCAGCCTCTTGAGCAGCACGGGCAGCCCAAGAAAAGCGAAGATTGCTGGGAGCGCCGCCACGCTGCTCGCCACTATGAACATCAGCTCTGTGAGCCTGCCTCGGCGCATGTCCAGCCGGCGGGCGGCCAGAGAATTCAGAAAAATCGTCATGAGCGGGAAGGAGAGGAAGGTCTGCTCCAGACCTGTGAGGAAATTCAGCACACCGTAGCGCACCGCGCCACCATGGAGCGCAACTGCCAGGGTGTCCACGCCGTCCAGACAACTACTAACCGCACATGCCGCCATCACTTTGTAGGGGAGACAGTGCCGCCCCAGGTTGAGCAAGACGGCGGGGGCGAGCTCCTCCTGCACGCGGGTGTTGAAGCTATCGAGCGCCTGCTCCTCCGAGAAGTTATCCTCCCTGTCCTTCCGCAATGACAGCTCCAGCATGGCCACGTGCCCCTGCACGAGCAGGCGGTCCGACTCGTCGTGACACTGGGTGGCCTGGATCGTGAAGGCGCTCAGCACGCGCTGCAGCGAAGCGGACTCCTCGGCCGCGCCGCGTAGTATGATAAGGACCGAGACGATGCCCACCATGCAACCGACTGCCAAGAAGCTCCAGATTTCAGAGGAATGAAACACAGCATACACATAAACTGTCGGCGGTCTGGGCGGAGTTCTTGGGTCGGCGCTGGACCCCCTCCCTGGGCGCAAGAGGCGACGCCAGGGGGGTCCAGCGCCAATCAAAGAATTCCGCGCGGACCTCCGAACCTTTATGTTTATGCGGTGGTTTGTTCTTTTAGATCCGGGTCAACCAGACCCCGCCAAAATAGAGCAAGGACGCGTTGTACGTGAGCTTCACAAACATAAACAAAACGACATTTACGATCAGCACTCTGGGTATCGCCTCTGGCATGAACACCAGGCAATCGAAGGTGTGGACAGACATGAAACATGCAATCTCGAAAACGGTCCAAAGACGTGTGAAATCCGCCTATGTGCCATAAGCACTGAATGGTGGACCTTCATGCCCCTAAAAATCATCAGGCTTGAATGGTGCAATTGGAGGGAGCTTGTCTCGAGTGTAAGTTGATGGAGCTTGCCTCGAGACTTCACGTCATCCTGACCCCCGCGCGAATGGGCCCACCAACCGCCCCCTTTTCCGTTACGGAAAAATCCGGAGAAGCCAAGACGCCCCCAAGAGGCCCCCAAGAGGACCCCAAGCGGCACCAAGAGGCCCCCCCGAGGCACCCAAGACGCCCAAGAGCCCCCCAGGAACGCCACGAGACACCCAAGACGTCCCAACAAGCCACGAAGGAGCGCCCAAGAGATATCCCAAGAGGCTCCGAAAAGGCATCCAGGAGACCTCTGGCCCCTTTGTTTCCCCTCCTCCTCTTGCTCCTCCTTCCTCCTCCTACTATTTCTCTTCCTCCTCCTCCTCCTCCTCCTCGTCCTCCTCCTCACCTCACCACCACCACACCACCACCACCACCACCATCATCATCATCATCATCATATCATCATCATCATCATCATCATCATCAATCATCATCATCATCATCAATCATCATCATCATCATCATCATCATCATCATCATCATCATCATCATCATCATCATCATCATCATCATCATCATCATCATCATCATCATCATCATCATCATCATCATCATCATCATCATCATCATCATCATCATCATCATCATCATCATCATCATCATCATCATCATCATCATCATCATCATCATCAGCATCATCATCATCATCATCATCATCATCATCATCATCATCATCATCATCATCATCATCATCATCATCATCATCATCATCATCATCAGCATCATCATCATCATCATCATCAGCATCAGCATCATCATCATCATCATCATCATCATCATCATCATCAATCATCATCTCATCATCATACCACCACCACCACCACCACCATCATCATCATCATTCATCATCATCATCATCATCATCATCATCATCATCATCATCATCATCATCATCATCATCATCATCATCATCATCATCGCCATCATCATCATCATCATCACCATCATCATCATCGCCATCATAATCATCATCATCATCATCACAATCATAATCATCATCACCATCATCATCATCATTGTCGCCATCATCAACATCACCATCATCATCATCACCCTACGCATGCTCCTTACCCCCCTCATCCATCCATCAATCCATCCAATATCCTCTTCCTCCTCCTCATCATCACCATCATCATGCCATTACCACCACCATCATCATCATGATCATAACCCCCTCATCACAATCATCATCAGCATCAGCATCATCATATTCATCCTCGTTCTCACCACTCCCTCATCCATCAATCCATCCATCCGTCCATCCACCCAGCCCCTTTCCGCCTCCCTCCTTCGCACGGGTCGGCCACCCCCCTCTTTGCTCCCTTACTTCCCTGATCACCTCACTTCGCCTGGACATCGTTTCTGGATGTGTTGGCGGGGATACTTGTTTGATTGCGAGTGACGCGGAATCAGCCGCTCACCGTCAAGAAAAACCGAACGAAGTGCAAAGCCGCGCAAGTGCAAGGCAGCGGAAAAAAAGAGACGGGCCACTACGCGGACAGCGCAAGTGGGACGAAAAGAACGAAGCGAAAGAGACGCAAGAGCGAGGAAGAAGGGGAAACGAGGCGAAACAGAAGAGAAGGAAAGCCGCGGCTCACGCTCAAACCGGGGAAGAGACGACCGCCCCTTGCCGAATAAACGGAACTCGTAGTAAGGCTGACCCAAGCCAGTCCAATGCACGCAGCTTCAACGTCACAGAATGGCCGCAAGTACGAAGGGCGAGTGAGCGCACGGCACGCAGACACCTTCCGCCAGGCCAGCTCCAAGATCGCGTAGTCCGCCGAAGGTCGCTGCCACAGCGAGCCACGAAGGGGCAAGCCACGAGCCCGGCCAGGCTAGCGCACGGCGCCGTCTCGATCCTCCGCCGATGGAAAACACTCCGGCGGCGACAGAGCCACGCCAAGCCAGCCAGGGGGGGATGGCCAGCCTGGGCCTGCCACGCACGCAAGCTCAGGGCGGAGGGTTGCGCCGCCTGAGTCCAGAAGCTCGATGGGGGGGGCCAGCTCAGGCCCGCTGGGCGGGCAGCCTCCGTGCGATGGGGGGGCAGCATCGCCTGAGACCTGCAGCACACTGCAACACATTGGTGACTGGCCCGGGCGCGGCGAGCGGGGGGGCATCCGAATGCAGACATGGAGAGGCAGACGCGGGGGAAGCCGATTGCTGCCCACGACCGAGACCGGAGGGGGCGGGGATCGCCCCTCCGCATTTCCAGGCAGATCTACGTTGACTACCACTCTCCATGGGATTCGCCCGAAGCCGCAGTCCACTCGCAGGCCCGCGAAATGCGGGGCAATGTCCGCTGTGAACCCCCTTACCTGATGACCTAGTCTTCCTCGGAAGGCCAATCGCACATGCGACCATATCTGGAACTTCAATGCCAGTGCACCTACTCTGTGGTATTGCAGCGTCGATGCGTGTCCTAGGGGTACTATATCCTCCCACGTGAGAAAGAGCTTCTGACGCTCTGCAACCTCCTGCTTAGCTTTCTTGATCACTATCGGACCCTACCCGCCCACACTCACGACGTGCACACGCTAACATATGGAAAGAAGCTCGACTGCTCGAGCACAAATGCTAGAACAGATATGGTGGCAAGCACTGCAGGATGCAGGGTGCGAACAATAGTTTCGCCAGGATTGTGACTCTGCCCTGCTGGGTTGTGCACCACATGAGACGCCCCGTAGCTCGGACGGGGGCAAAAAGCCGCAGTGCGAAGGGGGGCAGCTTCGACTGCAGTGAACAGCTCCTGTGACAGGGTACAGCTGGGAGCCGCGGAAGGCTTGCACTGGCAACGCGTGCGAGCGCCCGGTGCTCTGGTAGGGCGCAGCTAACAGCCGCAACAAACGGGGAACGATTGTTTTCGCATGAGACACGTGAATTGGCGGTCGGCCTGGAGCAGCGAGCGGGGGGGCAGCCGGATGCTGCCCCGCGCCGAGGGCGGGGTGAAGAAGCTCGCGAAAGCACCGCGACAGAATGCCAGGTGCTCTAGTAGGGCGCAGCTAACAGCCGCGGAAATGTGGAAATTATATTTTCGCCTGAGACATACAGGAGGTAGGACGGGGAGCCGCACGCGGGGGGGTAGCAGATTGCCGTCAACGACCAAAGGTGGGGTTGAAGTGGCACCCCACGCTGCAGGATGCTGGGTATGAACAATAGCCTCGCAAGGACGGTGACGATGATCAGCTGGGCTGCAGCTGGCGGCCGCAGGATTAGGAAAGACGCTGCGGCAGACGATGCACACGGGGCCTTGGGGGCCCCGTGCAAGCCAGCAGCCGCAATACCCGCGCCTGGTGGAGGGGTGGAAGAAGTCCCCGAACATTACCATGAGGGACGTGTTGTTGAAGGGCCCGGGCTCCTCGGGCGCGTCGTTGCCCTCGAGCATGACTCCTGGAATGCCCGTGGAGCGCGGTCCTGCGCCTGGCATGGCAGGGGCTCCCCAGCCGTTGGGTCCTGCACCGTGCTGCCCCATCGACAGGACGCCGTCGCCCGCCTCGATCCATTGCCCTCTGTCCACCGCCCAATCCCTGACCTCTCTGTGGTCTGGGAAGTGCACCCGATTCTGGCGATGTTCGTGGATGAGGCAACGGCATATCTTGAACCTGCGTTCGAGGTCCGTTCCACGCCCCTCGAGTCAGGGGCCGCGTCGCGTCGCCATCTTGAGAGTCCGATCATGGAGTCTGGGAGGAAGTCGTCAGACGGCTCTCTCATCCCGATGTCCGTGCATGAAGCCGCGCAGTGGAGGGCATCGTACTCCAGGTGGGCCGCGCATAGTTCTGCATCGCTTGGGTTGTCGCAATCCAGTCGTTCCATATCGATATCGGGGTCCTGAGTCAGGCTCGCACAACGGAAGGCCAGCACCTGCACTGGGTCTGGCCCGACCCCATCCCAGCCTCGCCTCGTGGCCGGAGCCTGTCATGGACCAGACGAGCCAAGAGAGGTCGAGCTGGACCAGCGTTGGGCCGACGGCGTAGTAGTGACGGGAGGGCCCCTGCTCGGGCTGAGCCCCCCGCTCAGGAGAGGCCCTGAATGGATTGGGCACGCCCCCCGTTGAATGGGGCTCTGGAAGACCTCCAGGGTGCCCGGGGGGGTGGCGGTTCCAGCAGAAGCTTATCAGGTTCTCGAGGCCCCGACGCATCGTTTGGTCGCGCACCGCTCTCCTGGGTAGATCCCTCCACGGACCCACCCGAGGTTCGTGGTGAGCCACGAGCGCCGCGAGAGTGCCTCCTCGTTTGGCGCCCCTCGAGTCTGCGACCCTTGGGCCCAGGCAGGGCCCGTCTGCCTCTCGACTTCCGCATCGCCGGGGGTGGTAGTGGAGCCTATCGAAGCTGGGGCTGTAGCAGTAACTGGGGGCCACCCGCCTAGCGGGCGAGCGTTCCCCTTCTGAGCTGTCTGGGCAGTTCTGCCAGTGTCCGGGATCGCCAGGAGAAAGACAGCGGCCATGGCCATCTTGCCCGCATTGGCTCGAGCCCGACGGTGGTGGAGAGGGGAGGCCTGGAGGAGGGTCGATCGGGCATTCTCGGGTGGCAGGATCCGATCTGGCATCGATCACGCCGGGGCCCCGCCTGGCGCTGTCTGCGCCATTGTCGGGGGTGCTTCCACTGGGCTCACCCACCTCAGGAAACATCTCCCATCCGATCTCCTACTGGGGCTGCCGCGGGCCTTCCAGCCCGATCGGGCGGAAGGGAAGCGCGGGGGAAATGGCGCAGTCCTCGTTGGGGGCGCGCACCGCGCCCGCGCCTGCCAGGGGGGGAAGAAGGGGAAGAAGTCAGGTGAGGAGCACGCCGGAAGGGGGGGGGGGAGGGCGGAGAGAGCCTCCGCAGAGCTGTCGCGGCCCTGTCCGACCGCGGTCCTGGGGCGCACGCTCTCGTAGGCCTCGAGGCCCTTCGAAGTGTCTCCCCCAGTGGGTTGCTCGCACTGGTCCTGACTTGTGGTTGCTAGGGGGTCGCAGCTGATCGCCGCTAAATACTCGCTATCATTGTCTCGGGGGTCGCAGCTGATCGCCGCTAAGTTCTCTCTTTCATTTGCGCGGGGGTCGCAGCTGATCGCCACTGAGATCTCTATTTGTCGGTGGGTGCCTCCATCTCCGCTGCCAGCGTGTACCTCGGGGGCGTGGCTAGCCACGGTCTGGGGGGATATGGGCATCTGCTCCTCGAGGGGGCGGATGCCGTCCTCACCAGATGCGTGTTGCTGTGCCTCCTCGTGGCCCGCCCTGGGGCCCACCACATCCGCTGCTCCTCGGGGCCCCTTCTGGATAGCCGTTGCCCGCCTCTGAGGGTTGGATGGCCCCTACTGTCGGTGGTAGAGGTTCCTGGGCGGCCCCGTGACGGGGGGAGGAGGGCGGCGCGTGAGGGACAGGGATCGTGATGGGGTCTGGAGTGGGGATGGCGGGAGTCAGGCCCCTGTCCCCCCGAACCTGTACGGTCGTCTCCCCTTCTCTGTAGTCCTCATCTGGTCCGCCGCCTTCTCTTCCCTCAGTAGGCCTCGTCTGGGGTGAGTTGAGGGCCTCTCTGGGGGTCTGTCGCCTCGTTTCGTCCCCGTCTGGATTGCCATCGCGTCCCGAGGAGCAGCGCGTCTGTGTTAGTTCAGGCACACGGTGCGGCGCTGCGGGGGGCATCCTGGACTCAACTGGGGTTGGGTCCTGGTCTGGCCCGCTGATGGTGGGGGGTTGCTGCCTGTGGGGAGCCTGGATCTGAATGGGGTCCGAGGGGGGTTCAACCGTGGCCAGCGCCTGGGCTCCCATGCCACGCACTGTGTGGTCCCCACCTCCCTCGGAGTGCTCCGATCGGTCCATCTCCCCGCCCTCCATGCCACTGCGAGCTGCGGGGGGGGGGGCAGCTGAGGCCCGCGCTGCGGCAGCAGTGGCGGCGCGCCCGGGCATCCGGACGGAAGGGACCCAGGCCCGCGGCCCGCGGCGCAGCGTCCGGGCGCCCCCCTGAGCGGCGGGAGACTGCCCCGGAGAGGGCAGGCCCACCAGACGGCTTGAGCCAGGCTACGGAACTTGGTGGGGATACTTTTTGATTGGCGGCTCACAAGGACAGGTCCAGGAAGCGGGACGGATTCGACTGGGGCACAGAGCGAGATAATTAGCTGCAGAGGCGCATAGGCCGCTGTAGCGAGTGCACATGCCAAGGACAAAATGACCCTCATTGGGGGCTGACGCTGGCGGCCCGACAGAGGGGAACGCAAGCACAGGGCTGGAAGCGGACGGAAAGGAGCTGTCGCACACGTGGCGCCAAGCTCCGACCGTACCGTACAGCGCGAAATTGGTTGGGATACGCGGAGCGTCTAGAAATTTCCGAATGATCCAGACATCCTCCCTAAACTGCCCACGAAGACTCCAAGGCCCATCCGACACGAGGCCTATCCGACACCAGTTTATCCAATGTCTCCATAATTTTCGTGAGTTTCTTGCTCCATGTTCAGCGAAGGCTTTCTTCACAGATCGCACTTGCGCATATTCCAGACATCATGCCAGGAACTATCATGCCTTTTTGCGCGCAGCCACGGCGTCTTCACCTACAATAAGCATGCCTCAGGACCCTCATACACTGACGCAATCTAGAGACGGCCGACTCCAGAAACCCTGAACCCAATAGTAATGCCATCTCCTGGGAACGCGTCTTTTACTTCCGCCAGCTTCCGCCCGCGTGCCGCAGGCTTCTGCCGGCGGAGCTGCCCTCGTTTTACTTCCGCAAGCTTGCGCCGACGTCCCGCCGCCTTCCGCCGAGGAAGAGATGCCAACTCCCTCGATCCTCCAGGGCAGGGACCTATCTGAAGTGCGCCGCATGGGCCTCAAACAAGACAGCGTCACGATGAGCCAGAAGCGGAAGTACAAGTACGCTGACAGGGGATATGTCGGTCCCTATCCCAGGCTTCGTGGGGCTTTCGAATGGACCAGAAACTTGGGGCCCAACCCTGGAATATACGGATGGGGAGGCGCCCGTCCTCGACAGGGGTGCGTCCGAATAGCCCCGTTCGGGTGTATCCCAGACTCTCCCTCCTTTTCTGGGCGGCGTCATTTCTGTGTCGCAAAGTCGGGGGCTGGGGGAGAAAAACCGCCTGCGAGACGCGACTCCGCGGAGAGCTCCCCGCAGGCCATCGACCACGGTGACGGCGTCGCCCTCCCGAGGCACGCGCCCTGGAGCGCGCGTCCCCGAGTGGCCGACGCCAGGCCTGGCCGGCGGCCGCCAGGCGGAAGGATCGGCAAGTGAAAGCCTCGGGCCCACCGCCTCGGGGGGGCCGACGGCGGCGGCGACGACGACGACGCCAGCGGCCGCAGGGCTGAAGGCTGAGCAAGTGGAAGCAGGACTCCAAGGCGGACGACTGGAGGGTCCCAGGGGCACAGAAGCAAGCACGCAGGCACAAATCCCAGGATTCCCCATGTTTTGTTCCCCTGTTTTCTGGACGTCCGTCTCCCCCCCCCCCACACTTCCCATGTTTTCCACATGTTCCTTAGAATCGACGCTTATTTGTGTCTGTGCGTTTTTCTCTCCTGCGCAAGCTCCGAACACCATTCGGAGAATTCCACCCGAGGACCCCCTGAGATTTCTGATGCTCAGCTCAATGAACTGCCAAGCCCCCTCAAGTAAAGCTGATCCGAGGCCACGCGGCTGTTCGCAACAGTTCATTTGGCCATTCGCAAACCATGCCTCTGCCCAGCACGACGTGGCCTTGCCCACACAAACGCCAGGCCATAATGCTAAGCAACACGTAAAATGACATCCTCCACTGTTCGGCACTCACCCGCGTACCTTCCTGCACAAGGTATTTCCCCTATGGCTTTCGTACCAGCTGGAAGAACACCCGAAACAGTGGCGACACCCCAGATTCGCCCCACAGCAATCGCGCGCCTTTGCCTAGAGCAAAATGCGGCGATGACTCGCCGCAGGCGTCCTCAATAACTACGGCTCGAAAGGATCACAAGCCGCTTCGAATGTGCAATCCACCACCGCGGCCCCTGGCACGTGGAGGCGTGGTCGAATGCCAGGTGCTGTCGGGTAGGGTTTCTGCAGTCCTTCCAACGGACCCCCTCTCTCCCAGCACCCAGCTGCATGCAATACCACCCCCTCCCCGAACTGCATGGGCGCTCCAACGCCTACCGGCCTCCAAGGCTCTCCAAGGTTTCCAACACGGCTGGGAAAGGTCCCAGGGCACAAGGCCACCAAGACGGCCTAACATTGCCTCAAGAGGCACCCAGTAGCTCCTGAGAAGTGCGGAACAGGTCCAAAGACACCCCAAGACGTTCTCCAGGAGAGCCTCGAGAGACCAACAAAACATTGTTGCTTCTCAGGGTGTTTTGCCTGTTTAGACGGCCTGAGAGGGACCCAAGAGGGTCCAAAACGGACCAAAAATGGACCCGACAGACTCCCCAAGCTACCAAAATAGCCCCAAGGCGGTCAAGCAAGAGGACCCGAGACGGCCCAACAGGACTCCAAGATGACCGAAGAAGGCCCAAGACAATCGAAGAGAGCCCCGAGGACTCCGCACGGCTGCCCCACGGGAGGCCAAGACAGCCCCTAGACGGCAAAGAAGCCCAACAAGGGCTCCTCAAGAAGAGGAGCCGAGAGGCGTTACCTGTGACTGCCTCCGCGGCGGTGCTCGAAGGGTCGCCGCAGAGAGTGCTTCGCGGGCACGGTGGCAGGGTTGCCACAGACTCCTGGATAGTACCACCGAGAGACTTGATACCCTCCTTCTTGGCCTCAAGGTCAGATTGATTGATGCAGTACTTGTCAAAGAAGACTACTGGGGCGGATCCACCGCAGCACAGGTGCCTCAGATCCCCCCAACAAACAAGCGTCAAAATAAACATCGCATTGCCGAAAATCTGAGCTCCATAGCCGGTTGGCTCCCCGGACTCGTCCAAGGAGATAGCGCTATCAGGATTTGGCAGCACGTCAGTAAGGTGCAGCACAAAGCCGAGCAGCCCGCCCAAGGCAGCAGCGACAACAGCGGCGGAAAAGTTGTACACAAGCGCGAGCGCCAAGAGCTTTCTTGCACGTGGCTGCCTCCACGAGTGCGAGATGAAATCGTCGATGGACTCCACGGCCCTGGACATGTTGTCGTGCATCTCCTGCGTGAGCACCGCGTTGTTGCGCAGCACCGCGCCGAAGCCCTTCATGACGTCCCAGACCGAGCAAGCTCGGATGTGGGCCGGCTGGACCCGCTCGCAGAGGATCTCCCTGGCAGTGAGCATGCGGGCCCCCCCCCGCCCGAAGCTCAGGCTGCTGCTGTACGACATGTCCGAGGCCCTGCCCGGCCAGAAGTCGAAGGACGCCCTGCCTGCCCAAAACAGCCTCGACGGGCGGGGCTTCTTGTGCTCGGGATCGCTGGTATTGTCAAAGCTCCCGTTTTTCTTCCGAGGTGCGATACACAGACCTCCGACGGCACGTCCTTTCTCGAGTCGCCAGCTCCGGCAACCCTCGACAACCTTTCTCCAGACCACGCTCCCATCCTGAATCGCTTGGTTTAGGGCCCAGGGGGGCCCCGCAACGTTCTCCAGACGCCAGAGACTGCGACAAGCTTCCAGTGCTCAAGTCACTGGAAGTCTTGGCCCCCCCTGGGCCCCATGTTACACGTGGGGTGGGGGGGGCTAAGGTCGGGGGACTTGCGCGAGATAATGGGGGGCAACGATAGGGGGGGACTGGCATAGGCGAGGGGAACATCGACCTTGGATCGGCGATACATCCCCGATAGATCGGCGATAGGCCCCCGATAGCGAATCCGCATGTTCCTGCGCAGGGTGGGGCTATTGGGCCCCTATCTACGATGAATGGGCAACTGGGAGGTCGATGCGTCCCCCCCATGCCTATCCCCGCTATCGTTGCCCCTGAGGGAACCAGAACTCCGCACACGGCAGGTTCGTATCGTGACGACTTATCTGAGCTGGCTTCTGGCACCGCGTGGATCCTGCCACCGCGTCGATGCGGGGCGATCCTTCGACACCATCTCACTAGTTACTCGGACCCCACCTGGGAGGCCTGGACTTAGGTCGTCGGGGAAACTCCGCACAAGGCAGGCTCGTCTCGTGGCGACTTCTCTGCGCTGGCCTGTGGCAGCGCGCGGATGCCTCCACCCTGCGTGAATCCGCGGCCCTCCGACGGCGCAGCTCGCTCGATGCCGGACGAGACCCGGGCCACTGGCGGCGCTGCACCCAGACACCAGGCCGCTCCAACTTCCCTCGAGGCGTGGGCCCTCGGAGATCTGCTGGGCGTCGCCGTCGCCTGGCGGGGGGGGGGGCGCGAGAGAGAGGTGCACTCTTCGGGCCCTCGAGGCCCCCTGCATGGGGCCCCAGAGGGCCCCCTGCATGGGGCCCTGAAGGACCCCTCTTCGGCAGCACTCGCTGCCTCGCTGCCCCCCCCCCCCATGCGTCGCCCCCCCATTACGCGACGGCTAAAGGGGGCGCTCAGCCCAGACATCCGGCTGCTCATGCGCGGGTCCTCGAAGGTCTGCACAACGTCCCCAGGGCCGGTGTTCCGTCCTGTCGGGTGTTGCTAGAAGTGCCCGTGGTCCAAGGTGCCCCCAGGATTTCTAGGGAGGCCCCCACGGCCTCCAGAGAGTCCCTCACGAGGCCCAGGAGTCCCCAGGGGCTCCAAAGTGGAGCGAAGAGGCGGGGGAACCTTGGGCCAGGGGCACCTTCGAAGAGCAACCCCCAATCCTGGTCAGTGGTCACTTGGTGACGGTCCTGGGGCCCGGCGAGGGCCCCTGGAGACCGAAAACGGCCAAAACATCGGCCGCTCCAGTGTCTGTCGGAGCCCTTCGACCTCCGGGCACACCCCGGGGCCGCACCCGCGACGACGCGGCACGAGAACCCGCCGCGAGCGCACCGGCATGGCCTTCGCACGCCTGCGGGCCAGCTCCGGGGGCGATCCTCCGAGCCGCCGGCGAGCCGGGCCCGTGGCGCCCCCCCGCGTCGGGCGGGGGGGGCCTCGGGTCACCAACAGGCCTGAGCTGGATCTCGGCGGCGCGCCCGGAGGGGGGGGCGAGGAAGGGGGAGGCCTTCTCGGAAGGCGGCGGCGGCGCGCCCTGGGGGGGGAGCGACAAGGGGGAGGCCTTCTCAGGAGCCCTCGTGCCTTGTCAACGTCTTCTGATTCGGCCTTTCGACATTGGGCGGAAGGGGGTGGGGGAGGCGGGGGGGTCTGGCTCCGAACCTCTGCTTAAGGCGACTGTTCGCAACAGTGCGTCCCATGGGGGAGACTCCGCCTGCATGAGAAAGGCGCCAGAAACAACCAAGATCTACTCCAAAAGGGGGCGGCAGGGGGGTGCGAGGGCCCGCGCCGATCGGCAAAACAATGAATAAGAAAACGATCACCTTCTGAGAAGTCGTTCGTGTCTTCGGGGAAGGCGTAGAAAACGTCTCCGAAGGGCGGAGGCCTTCCGAGCATCCCGAGAAGGGCTGCCCCTTCTCGCACTCTCCCCCTGGGCTCGCCGCCGCGGATCGAGTCGTGAACTCGGATCGGATCGGAAGCGGATCGGATCGGAAGCGGATCGGATCGCCAGCGAATCGTCCCGAGCCAAATCAAGTTCGGAGCGCCGCGCCAGGCTCTGTTGGCGGCGAGCGAGGGTCGAAGCCCCCTGGCCTTCTGGAAGTTTCTAAGCCTTCTCCGAAGGCAAAATAAAACTTCTCAGCTCAGAAGGCGCGAGGGCTTCTCAGAAGTCCCGCCGCCTCCTGAGAAGGCCTTCTACTTCTCACTTCCCCCCTCGCTCGCCACCGGCTCTGGGCTTGCTCGGGCAAAGGCGGGTGTATCGAACCGAACCGAAGCGAGGCGGACTGGGTCGGAATTGCGGGCCGAGACCGCGACTCTACTCGCACTGAATCGGATCCTGGGCGGCCCTGTCAGGTCACACGGGAAATTGCGTGAGAGGGCCATGAGTGGCAACGGTGGGGCGGAACTGGCTCAGGGGGGGGAGGGGGAAACATCGACCTGGAATCGGCGATACCTCGCCGATAGAGCGACGATAGGCCCCTGGTAGCAAATCCGCACTGTCCTGGGCGGGGTGGACTGTCGGGTCCCTGTCGGCGACAAGTGAGCGATCGGGGGCGGAGGCATCCCCCCCTGAGCCTGCCTGCCCCGAACGCTCCCCCTGGGACCTGGCGCGTGCGGAGGAATCGCCCCGGGGCGTCCCGAAAACGCTGCCTGCGCGGCTCTTTCTCTGGCTCTCCGGCTCCAGCCACCGAGGGGCTCGGGCCCCAGAGACGGCGGGCGACGAGACCGTGCAGAGCCCTCGAGAGACCGAGGGCCCCACCGCCACGGCGGCCCGCCCGACGGCCTCGGGGCTCTCGGGGCCCCCGGCGCCCGAGACGTCCTCGGGTCCTCGGAGAGCGACCCGAGTCCGAAAAACGGCCAGGTCACCCCGAGTCACCTCCGGCTCACTGGACGGCACTGTCACCGCACAGCTGTGGGGCCCCTGAGACGGGGAGGGGGGAGGGCAAGGCCCAAGCGGGCGACGACGCGCGAGATCGCCGGAGCGAAGCAAAAAAAAAAAAACGGGAGCTCTTATCCGGAGGCACCGTGCTCCCCGGCGGAAGGGAGGGCCGCCACAGCCCGGACGTAGTCGCCCGCGGCACCGAGTCGCGCTCCGCGAGGGCGGGAAGCGAGACGGCGGCGACCGTGACGCGGGAAGACGAAACAGCATCTCTGCCACGCGGCGGCGCGTCCGGTGGGAAGGCCGCGGGGCGGGCCTTACCAGAAGGCTCAGAGGGCATCCGAGGGAGGGCTTCTCGGGAGGCCAAAAGGCTTCCGAGAAGCCCCGCACCCTTCTGTGAAAGCCTGCCCCCTCCCGCTGCCCCCTCGGCGCGCCGCCGTTTCACCGTCACACGTTCGCTGGGATGCTGGACGACACGCAGAGAGGGCACCTCCGACGTACATCACCACCGCGCCTGGCCAGGAGCGCCCTGGGCCCTGGCATGGTGCGTACGCCCTCCTGGCCAAGGCCAAGAGGGCCTGCACATCTCTACAGCATCCTGGCGCACCCGAAGGCCCTGGTCAGGCATTATCGTGATGTATGGGAGCCTTCTGCGGAAACAACCCGAAACGCGCACCAACGTTGAGCCTCTACCAAAGTGCATGGGCACGAGACGCACGGGTCAACTGACCACCTATCCGACCACCCCAACCTTACCCCGAAGACCCATATTTCGGGTTGGGGTGGGTACGGGTTCCACATGCGTTTTTTCATTGTTCCCCGACACCCCTCCCACTGGGAATGGAGGGAAAATTAGGGCCGTCGAGTTGGGTTGGGGTGGTGTGGTGGGTGGTGATCAGCACGCACTCAAGGGGTAGGGAACCCACAAAGGACGTACGCGCCCAGCTATGTACATGAACACGGCCCCTCGATCCGCGAGACCGGCCGCGTTATACGAACATTTGCGCAATGCGTACTCTCGAAACCAGCGTGGATTCATGTACGTGTACGTCCTTTTGTCGCTCCTGAAGGGGGGGCAGCTTGAAAGGGGCGAAACGCGCGGCAGTGACACTGGTTTTCCTTCCCGGGTGATGCCACCCACCGCCTCACCGCTCGCGGCTCCCGTGACGGGGGGTAGCTCCGCCACGCTGCTCGCCGCCATCGGCGCTCTCGGCAGAAACGCTGGCCTGGGCCCGGCGCGCCTCCGGGCGGCCCCCGCGGCACACCCTGGAGCAGCCAGCTGCGCGGGTCACTGCGCCAAGGAGCCGAAACGGCTAGGGAACGAGGAGGGAGGAGGAGGGAGGATGAGGAGGATGGACGAGGAGGAGTGAGGCGGGACAACGCCACAAGGGAATCATGCCGATTTGCCCCTTCTTCCTAACCCCTCCCTGCTCCCTCCTCCTCCTCCTCCTCCTTCTCCTCCTCCTCCTCCTCCCTCCTCCTCCTCCTCCTCCTCCTCCTCCTCGGTGTCGACATCGCCGTCATCGCCTGCATCGCAGGTGCAAGCGCAGGAGGAAAGACACAGGATGAAAATGCAAGATCCTTGGACGTGCATGCTGCAGCAACTGCTGCGGCGACGGGCGTCATGCAGAGACAGCCTTGTTCATGAAACACTGCGCCCGATCTCCTGTTCTTGACTGACTGCCTTAACTCTGGCCTCACCCAAAACTCTCGACGAGACGCAGCTGATGGAGAACACCCTGGGCCCCAAGAGCCCCGATCGACTGTGGGACGAGTCAGACCGAGAGTTGCGACGACCAGCGCCTTTTCCTATGCTTGAGCCGTTGCGGCACTGGGCCACTCGTCAGACCTCGTCGAGACCCCCCTGATTACCTCCGAGAACACCTTCCGAGGGCCTCTGGTCGGGTGTTCGTTAACAGGGTGGGGGCAAAACCAGGTAGATGAATAAACGCGCACATCTCGTACACCTTTTGGACCCGCGGTGGCAGTTTAAGAGCCGGTTAGGGCTGCCTCTTGAGGGCCCTTTTAGGTGCGCTGTCCTTCAATACTCGATTCCCCAACGTTTACAAGACAAGGCAAGACAAGACCGCATGGAGCACCTACGTGGGTGCCGCGGGTGGGCTGTGGGCGCCAGGGCGCCAGCATGGTCACTCATGGGTCGAGGTCGGTGTCGCGTGTGGTCGTGCGAACGAGCACGCAGAAGTCGGAGTCAGTGACAAGGGAGCTGGAGTCCAAGCGATGCGCTGCAGTCGGAGAGGTGGGAACCGAGGTCGGAGCGACGACCAAGCTTACTGCCCCCCAATGCCGTCCGCCCGATCTGAAGGAGAAAGCCCTCTTCCCGGCATCCGTGTGCAGCGCCGCCGCCGCCGCCGCCCGCCCCCCACCGCCCGGAAACCCCTGCCCCAGGAGGCAGCATGGGGCCTGCAGCAGATGCGCGGCGCGGCCGGAGAGGAAACCATGGACATGGATGCCATGCATAGATCGTGATCTGGGAACATCAAATCCGGAGTTGGTCCGTCGCGATATAAGCCGAGACACCTTGAGCAAACTTCTGCTGCGGCGGGTAGCGGAGCGTGCTGGGAGGGAAAAGGATGCAGCCCCTCGTGCTCCTCCTCCCTCCTCCTCCTCCTCCTCCTCCTCCTCCTCCTCCTCCTCCTCCTCCTCCTCCTGCTCCTCCTCCTCCTCCTTCACCTCCTCCTCCTTCACCTCCTCCTCGTCCTCCTCCTTCTCCCCCTCCTCCTCCTCCTCACCCCTCTCGTTCCCCCTGCTCTTCTGACAATGAGCTAGCGGCCAGCCTTCCTCTTCGTCCTCCTCATCCTCTGCCCCCTCCTCCTCCGATCATCATCATCAGCAGCAGCATCATCAGCATCATCATCACCATCAGATCAGCATCATCAAACGGCTGCGGTCGAGATGGGGGAGACGAGGAAGGCTATACACCAAACTGTCGGTGATTGGCCGATCCCCCAAAGGAAGTTTTAAAAGGGAGCAAAGACACAAAGGTTAATACATACTGATACGACTACGACTAATATTACGACGGATACTACTTCGACTACCTCGACTGATACTGCAACTGCTACCACGACTACGACCACGGCTATGACTACGACTATTACGACTACTACGACTACTACGACTACTACTACTACTACTACTACTACTACTACTACTACTACTACTCTTACTACTACTACTACTACTACTACTACTACTACTACTACTACTACTACGACTACGACTACGACTACGACTACTACTACTACTACTACTACTACTACTACTACTACTACTACTACTACTACTACTACTACTACTACTACTACTACTACTACTACTACTACTACTACTACTACTACTACTACTACTACTACTACTACTACTACTACTGACTACGACTACTACTACTACTACTACTACTACTTCTAGTACTACTACTACTACTACTACTACTACTACTACTACGCTACGACTACTACTACTACTACTACTCTACTACATACTACTACTACTACTACTACTACTACTACTACTACTACTACTACTACTACTACTACTACTACTACTACTACTACTACTACTACTACTACTACTACTACTACTACTACTACTACTACTACTACTACTACTACTACTACTACTACTACTACTACTACTACTACTACTACTAACTACTACTACTACTACTACTACTACTACTACTACTACTACTAACTACTACTACTACTACTACTACTACTACTACTACTACTACTACTACTACTACTACTACTACTACTACTACTACTACTACTACTACTACTACTACTACTACTACTACTACTACTACTACTACTACTACTACTACTACTACTACTACTACTACTACTACTACTACTACTACTACTACTACTTACTACTACTACTACTACTACTACTACTACTACTACTACTACTACTACTACTACTACTACTACTACTACTACTACTACTACTACTACGATTACGGCTTCAATACTTCAATACTACAATACTACAAAACTACAATACTACAATACTACTACTCCTACTACTACGACTACGACTACTACTACTACTACTACTACTACCACCACCACCACAACCACCACTACTACTACTACTACTACTACTACTACTACTACTACCACTACTACTACTACTACTACTACTACTACTACTACTACTACTACCACTACCACTACCACTACTACCACTACCACCACTACTACTACTACTACTACTACTACTACTACTACTACTACTACGACTACTACTACTGAAACTGTTACTACCACTACTAGTACCACTATGACTACAAATACATATGCAACTACGACTACGGCAAAAAAATCCACAACAACTGCGACTACGACTACTACTGCTGCAAATACTACCACTACTACTGCTGCAAGCTGATTGCCGTCATCGGCCCGGAATTTTAAAAAAACAGGCTCCAGCCGCGTCCGCGCGCACGACGACGATGAGCGATGAGCGACGAGCGACGAGCCACGAGCGACGACGACGACGACGACGACGACGACGACGACGACGACTGCGGACCAGACCCCTATGCGGATTCCGGCGCGGACACCTACGCGGATCCCGACGCGCACGGCGGCAGTGCCCGGAGCGCACTGGGGAAGGGGGAGCGCTGCGTCATTGGGGGTGGGGGAGCGGGGGCCACGACGCCCGTCATGCCCCGCAACAAAGAAACGGGCTCTAGGGTACACCCTGCGAAATGCTTAAGAAATCATGGGTTAAGAAATTCATCGTCTCAGAACTTGAACTAAAACCCAACAATTCCATTACAATCTTAGGATTTACATTGAAACATTAAGAATAATTGAGCCTCTGGCCAAAAACTTAGGTTTTCTTAAGCATCGCCTAAGGTGTACCCTTCCCGAACTGACCTCGATCCTACGCCTCGGTACGACTGCAGGCGACGGGGGGTCGATGCGTTCCCCCCTGAGCCGGTCCCCGCCCCGCCGACGTTCCCCCTGCACGCCACCCACGGTGCTGTTTCGACCGCTCCCGCGGTCTGTGCCGCCCCTCTTTCCGCGAGAACAGGCAAGCGCGTTCCACGACTCGTAGTGCACCTACTCGCAAGTGGCCTGGATCCGCCGCGGGAGATGTACGGTCCATTACGATGTGAAACGTTCCCAGACGTTTGCGAAAGGCACTTTGCGAGTAGTGGACCGCTCTGGGCGACGCGGGAGGGAGGGAGGGACGAGTGGACGAGTGGAGGAAGGGAGGGAGGGAGGGGAGGAGGGGCAGGGGAAAGACGAGGAAGGGAGGGGGGGAGGGAGGGGGGAGGGAGGGGAGGAGCAGGGGATTGGAGCGATTCTGACAGTCAAGGGGGAGGAGAAGGGGAGGGACGAGGGAGGGAGGGGAGCGAGGAAGCGAGGAGGGGAGTAGCAGGGGAGTCAAGGGGGGGCGAAGAACGTCACGGTGGACGAGGGAGGGAGGAAGCGAGGAGGGGAGGAGACAGGGACAGAAGGGGCGGCCAGGGGGGGTGGGGGGGGGCCCGGAGAGGAGGGGTGGGACAGAACGGGGGGCTCGAACGAAGAGGGGATCGAAGAAGACAGAGCGGCACAAAACACAAACTTTCGACGGTGCGCGCGCGGATCTTTTGGATCGGCGCTTGGATCTCTTGAATCCTCCCTGGCTCTTGAATCCTCCCTGGCGCGCAAGCAAAGCTCCGGCGCAGAGCCAAGACATCCGCGCAGACCGTCGACAGTCTATGTCAACGTAGCTGTGTCTTCTTCGAGGGGAGGGAGAGCTGAGCGAGCGGCCAGAAAGAGGAGGGCAGCCACGCAGGCCGACACAAGCCTGGGGACAAATGCAGCCGTGCACACGAGGGCGTTAAAGCGGCATCGCCTGTCTCGCTTTGCAACTGACAGGGGATCTGGTCGGCGGCAGGCCCAGCAAGCGGAAGGCTTGACAAGTCCTGGCCAGCCAAACACAGTACACGGAGAGGCTACGCAAAGGCGGCTGGTGCCTTCTGGAGTCGCCCCTGAAGGTCCATGTCTGAGCCCCCGTCGCTGCCTTCGCACAGACCAGCCGTTCCCATCCCGAGCGTAGGAGGAGGAAGAGGAGGAAGAGGAGGAGGAGGAGGACCAGTGTAAACCCAAAAGCCACCAACGATGTTGGAATAAGCCCTCACCCCGAGCTCCCACTTCATAGGCCCCTACAACGGTTCACTTCGACAGAGGGGCCTGCCTCGTTGAAAGACAACCGTTTGAAGACCCAGAAATATACCAAAACATTGTTCTCGGTATTCCTACGCCACGGATAAACCTGACCGTTGCGTCGTGATAATCCTGAATCGTGCCAGAACGCCATTCCTGGGACTTCAATACTGCGAATCATTGCAACTCTTGCGCCATCATATTCGTGAATCCGTCCAAAACACCATTTCTGGTACGTCGATCATGAGAACCCGTGAAACTCTTGAAACTTTCGTTTTTTATGTTCGCGGCACTCAGGCGAGAGCCAAATTGTGAAAAGGAACCGCCATCAATCCGTGAAACTCTTGCAGATGTTGAAAACGGGTTTGCGCGGCGCTATGGCGAAAATCACATTTTTAAAACGACCCACCCTCAATCCGTGAAACTCCTGCAGATGTTGAAAACGAATATGCGCGGCGCAAAGGCGAGAGCCACATTTTGAAAACCACCCGCCTTCCATCCGTGAAATTGTTGCGGATGTTCAAGCTTCAGGGTCATTAGTGGTAAGGAAGTCTCAGGCGAAACGCCCGGCCCGCCCTAACAGTTGGGTTCGGGGTGCGACAGGGAGAAGTTAGAAGGAGAAGTTAAAAGAGGAGGAGGAGGAGGAGCCTTAAGCAGGCTGACCTCCTTCCTGAACGGCGGAGGATGAGAACGACGACGACGACGAAGCGTACTACATGTGAAAATGAGGAAAAAGAAAAGGAGAACTGAGGAAGAGGATTCCCCCTGAGCCTCCACCTCCACGCAAGCACGCACGCACGCACACACGCACGCACGCACAAACAAACACACCCACACACACACACACACACATACACAAATACAACAAAAACATGCCCCCACTCTTCGCCCTACGGGAACATCCAATAGAAATATGTAAAGATCCTCCTCCGTCTTTTCCTCATCCCCCTCCTCCTCCTTCTCCTCCTCCTCCTCCTCCTCCTCCTTCTCCTCCTCCTCCTCCTCCTCCTCTTTCTCCTCCTCCTCCTCCGCCTCCTTTTCCTCCTCCCCCTCCTCCCCCCTCCTTTTCCTCCTCCTCCTCCTATTCCTCCTCCTCCTCGTCGTCGTCCTCCTCCTCCTCCTCCTCCGCCTCCTCCTCCTCTCCCTCCTCCTCCTCCGCCTCCTCCTCAATTCCTTCCCCTGGCCAATTTTTATGGCGGGCTGGGCGTTGCGGCTGCGATTTCCTCACCATTTATGACCAAGAAGCTTGAAAACTGGCAAGACATTCGCAGATGGAGGGCGGGTCGTTTTCAAAATGTGGTTTTCGCCGAATCGCCGCGCACATTCGTTGTAAAAACATTGCAAGAGCTTCACGGATTGAGAACGGGTCGTTTTCAAAATGTGGCTCTCGCCTTGGCGCCGCGCACATTCGTTTTCAACAATTGCAAGAGCTTCACGGATTGAGGGCGGGTGGTTTTCAAAATGTGGCTCTCGCTTTAGCACCGCGCACACTCGTTTCAAATATTTGCCAGACTTTCACGGATTGAGGACGTGTCGTTTTCAAAATGTGGTTTTCGCTTTAGCGCCGCGGAACACTCGCTTTAAAAACTATCCTGGCGAAGGGCCCAACCATAAGCAATTGTTCGTAACGCGTTGTGGGTGCCGTTTTCGGTGGGGCTCCCTATGGGGCCACGAAACGCTGCCTTGGGTGGGGGAACCGCATGCGAACTGCGCTACTGGGGCGGGCTTTCGGTGGAGTTGACTATGGGGCCACGAAACGCTGCCCTGGGCGGGGGAAACGCATGCGAACTGCGCCACTGGGGCCTCCGGTGGAGCTCCCTATGGGGCCACGAAGCGCTGCTCTGGGTGGGGGAACCGCATGCGAACTGCGCCACGGGCGCCTTCGGTGGAGCTCCCTATGGGGCCACGAAACGCTGCCCTGGGTGGGGGAACCGCATGCGACCCCCCCCACTGGGGCCTCCGGTGGAGCTCCCTATGGGGCCACGAAACGCTGCCCTGGGCGGGGGGAACCGCACGCGACCCCCCCCACTGGGGCCTTCGGTGGAGCTCCCTATGGGGCTACGAAACGCTGTACTGGCTGTGGCGGACGCATGCGGGCACCCCCACTGGGGCCTTCGGTGGAGATCCTTGTGGGGCCACGAAACACTGTGCTGGGTGTGGCGGACGCATGCGGGCACCCCCAACGGGGGCCTTCGGTGGAGCTCCCTATGGGGCCACGAAACGCTGTACTGGGTGTGGCGGACGCATGCGGGCACCCCCACTGGGGCCTTCGGTGGAGCCCTCTATGGGGCCACGAAACGCTGTACTGGGTGTGACGGACGCATGCGGGCACCCCCAGTGGGGCCTTCGGTGGAGCTCCTTGTGGGGCAACGAAACGTGTGGATGGTGCGCCCAAATGGGTGGTGATGATGACGACGAGGACGGTAACGGTGACGATGTCGATGATGATAATGATGATGATGATGATGATGATGATGATGATACGGCTAGCCCCTTGCATAATGATGATGGTGATGGTGATGATGATGATGATGATGATGCTGATGCTGATGATGATGATGCTAATGATGATGATGATGATGGGAATGATGATGATGATGATGATGTTGATGAGACGAGGAGGAGGAAGGGGGCAGCGGGAGGAGGAGGAGTGAACGCGGGGCGCTGTCTCTTCAAAACGAGGACCCAACACAACAGGATGGTTGGGAATTTGCACCCTCTTCACGGGTTGAGGGCGGTTCCTTTTCAAAATGTGGCTCTCGCCTTTGCGCCGCGCGCATTCTTGATACAGATTTGCAAGGATGTCACGGATTCCCAAGATCGACGTACCAGAGATAATGTTCTGGAAGGATTCACGATTTTGAAGGCGCAACAGTTACGATGATTCGCGGAGCTGAGGTCCCAGGAATGGCGTCCTGGCACGATTCAGGATCGTCACGACGCAACAGTCAGGTGCATCCGTGGCGTTGGAATACCGAGAACGATGTTTTGGTATGTTTGTGGGGTTTCAAACGGTTGTTTTCCAACGGAGCAGGTCCCTCTGTGGAAGTGAGCCGTTGTAGGGGCCTATGAAGAGGGAGCTTGGGGGGAGGGCTTATGCAAACATCGTTGGTGACCCTTGGGTTTACACTGGCTCTCATCCTCCTCCTCGTCCTCTTCCTCCTCCGCGTCCTCCTCCTCCGCCGCCTCCTCCTCCGCATCCTCCATTCCTTCTCCTTATAACTCCTCCCTGTCGCACCCCGAGGCCTGTTTTTAGGGCGGGCTGGGCGTTTCGCCTAAGACGTCCTCACCAAGTACGACTCTGAAGCTTAAAAAGAGACAATAGCTTCACGGATTGAGGGCGAGAGGTTTTCAAAATGTGACTCTCGCCTTAGCGCCGCGCACATTCGTTTTAAAAACATTGCAAGAGCTTCGCGGATTGAGGACGGGTCGTTTTCAAACTGTGGCTCTCGCCTTAGCGCCGCGCACATTCGTGCGATAAAACAGCAAGAGCTTCACGGATTGAGGGCGGGTGGTTTTCAATATGTGGCGCCCGCCGTAGCGCCGCACACATTCGTTTCAAATAGTTGCCAGACTTTCACGGATTGGGGGCGGGTCGTTTTGAAAATGTGTCTCTCGCCTTGGCGCCGCGACCATTTTTGACACAAAAGTTGCAAGAGTTCCACGGATGTCCATGATTAACGTACCTGCAATGGAGTTCTGCAGGGATTCAAGATTATGCGGGCGCAACAGTTATGTTGATGCGCGGTGTTGTCCCAATTATCCTGGCGAAGGACCCAACCATATGCAGTTGTGAGTATCGCAATTGTGAGTATATTCTTCGGTGGCGCTCCCTATGGGGCCATGAACCGCATGAGGGGCGCGCCGAAATGTGGCGGGGTACACAACGCAAAGGAATACGATAGATCTGATTACGAGAGAAAGAACGCGGGCGAGTCAGAGCGCGAGGGAATCTGAGTATGAATGGGTCTGCGCGCGAGTGAATATATTTGCATGAATGCGATCATGGAACCGCCTAGTGTAAGTGTCGAGCATGCCTGTCCGAACACACGCGACACTGGGCGTGGCCGCCGCAGGCAGCTTCCGCGGGAACCCCGACGGCAGCGTCCGCACGTCGCGACGCCCATGTCGGCACGCCTCTTGCGAGGATCGCGCCCGCTTTCGGCTCTTCTTTTCCTTCCTCTTTGCCCGCGCACTCCAAAATCCAAGGCTGCGGGCGCAGCGCAGCGCGGAGTCCCCGCGACGCGCGCTGGTCGCCCCGGGCGGGGCCCCAGCGACGCGCGCGGGTCGTCCGCTGCGCGAAGCAGAGAGAGCTGACTAGCTAACTGGCTGGCTGATAGCGGGCAAGTCTCTGACCGCTGGGCAGAGCGACGACGGGCGAACGAGGCGCCGGGCCCCCCGCAGCACGGAGTTCCCGCGACGCGCGCTGGTCGCCCCGAGAGGGTCCCAGCGACGCGCGCGGGTCGTCCGCGGCGCGAGGCCAAACAATTAGTCGGGCAGTCGAGAGAAGGCGCGGCTCGGGGGAGACGCTCCTCAGGTCAGGCCTCGCGGATGAACTCGGTGAAGCCGAGCTCCCTGGCGAGGGCCGTCGCTTCCCTCCTGCACCGCTTCGTGCGCGCCGCAAACTGCTCCAGCTGCTTCCGCAAGCCCTGCGGCGGCCCTGCCAGGAAGAACTCGATGCGCGGCGCCCGCATGAGCAGGAGGTCCTCGTGGCGCGTGGCGCGCGAGAGCAGCACGTAGAGCTCCAGCCACCAGTCGTCGTCCTCCTTCTTGCCGTTCCCTACCTCGTGGCGGCCGCAATCCAGGATCACGCCTGGGCGACGTCGACCGAGGGAGCAGCGCGCCGGGCAGCCGACGGCCCAGGGCGAGAGTCCACAGGACCGAGAGATGGTCTGGCCGCGGACTGCTCGCGCCCCGGAGGTCTGGCCGCCCCCGGAGCGCCGTTCCCCCGCCCCGTCGCCTTCGCGCAAGGTGCGCCCCTGGCACGCCACCGTGGTGATGACCCTGCCGTGCGAGAAATGCGGGGGGTGTGCCGAAATGGGTGGGGGTGACGCATGCGGGCGGCGGCACTGAGGCCTTCGGTGGAGCTCCCTATGGAGCCACGAAACGTGTGAGGGGTGTGCCGAAATGGGTGTGGGTGACGCATGCGGCCGCGGGCACTGGGGCCTTCGGTGGAGCTCCCTATGGAGCCACGAAACGTGTGAGGGGTGTGCCGAAATGGGTGTGGGGGACGCATGCGGCCGCGGGCACTGGGGCCTTCGGTGGAGCTCCCTATGGAGCCACGAAACGTGTGAGGGGTGTGCCGAAATGGGTGTGGGGGACGCATGCGGCCGCGGGCACTGGGGCCTTCGGTGGAGCTCCCTATGGAGCCACGAAACGTGTGAGGGGTGTGCCGAAATGGGTGTGGGGGACGCATGCGGCCGCGGGCACTGGGGCCTTCGGTGGAGCTCCCTATGGAGCCACGAAACGTGTGAGGGGTGTGCCGAAATGGGTGTGGGGGACGCATGCGGCCGCGGGCACTGGGGCCTTCGGTGGAGCTCCCTATGGAGCCACGAAACGTGTGAGGGGTGTGCCGAAATGGGTGTGGGGACGCATGCGGCCGCGGGCACTGGGGCCTTCGGTGGAGCTCCCTATGGAGCCACGAAACGTGTGAGGGGTGTGCCGAAATGGGTGTGGGGGACGCATGCGGCCGCGGGGGCACTGGGGCCTTCCGGTGTGAGCTCCCTGGGGCCTTCGGTGGATCCCTATGGAGCCACGAAACGTGTGAGGGGTGTGCCGAAATGGGTGTGGGGACGCATGCGGCCGCGGGCACTGGGGCCTTCGGTGGAGCTCCCTATGGAGCCACGAAACGTGTGAGGGGTGTGCCGAAATGGGTGTGGGGACGCATGCGGCCGCGGGCACTGGGGCCTTCGGTGGAGCTCCCTATGGAGCCACGAAACGTGTGAGGGGTGTGCCGAAATGGGTGTGGGGGACGCATGCACTGGGGCCTTCGGTGGAGCTCCCTATGGAGCCACGAAACGTGTGAGGGGTGTGCCGACGCATGGGGCCTTCGGTGGAGCTGGAGCTGAGGGGTGTGCCGAAATGGGTCGCATGCGTGGGGCCTTCGGTGGAGCTCCCTATGGAGCCACGAAACGTGTGAGGGGTGTGCCGACATGGGTGTGGGGGACGCATGCGGCCGCGGGCACTGGGGCCTTCGGTGGAGCTCCCTATGGAGCCACGAAACGTGTGAGGGGTGTGCCGAAATGGGTGTTGATGATGATGATGATGATGGGAGGGGGGAGGAGGCAGCGGGAGGAAGGAAGGAGAACGCGGGGCACCGTCTCTTCAAAACGAGGACCCAACACCACAGGATGGTTGGGAAAAAACGACGCTGTGGCACGATCTAGACCGTCAAGACGCAGCAGTTAGGTTAATACGTGGCGTTGAAATCTCGAGAACAATGGTTTGTCATGCTTCAGGATCTTCAAATGGTTGTCTTCCAACGAGGCGTTCCCTCAATGGAATGAACCGTTGTGCGGGCCTACGAAGAGGAAGCTTGGAGGGAGGGTCAATTCAAACATCGCTGATGGCTCTTGGTTTTACACTGATCCTCATCTTCCTCATCCTTCTCCTCCCTCTCCATCCCTCCTCCCAGTCTCCTCTTACCCCCCAGATACCACGGCCCGCGCTCGCTGCTCCTC
>CAUYUJ010014176.1:0-30000 GCA_963575745.1 Prorocentrum cordatum | reverse complement strand
CGCGAGGAGCGGCGCGGCGCAGAGAGGCGCCCGGGGGACGGCGGGGGGCTGCGGGGCGGTGGGACGAGGCGTCGGCTCAGCATGAAGGACACGGGCCCAGATCTCCGACGATACCCGGCGGCGCGCCCGTACACAGAGCCCCCTGGACGGCCATGTCGAAGTGCTTCGAGCTGGGCCGGCCATCGAAAATGGTTCAGGACGGACCGAAAAGGCAGGGATGTAATGGTTCCCTTGGGAAGGCTACCCGTCCTTATCATCGGCTTCGACTGTGGCCCGCGCATCCCTATCAGAGGGGGCGGGCCTGCTCAGAGGGCTCGGATGGCCCCAAGCCTTCTGACGAGTTTTCGGAGCCTTCTCTGAAGGCACAGAAGGCTTCTCAGAAGGCCGGAGGGCTTCCGAGAAGCCCCGCCGCCTTCTGAGAGGGTCTTCTCCTTCTCGCTTCCCCCCCCTCGAGCGCCGCCGAGATACGACTTGTTCAGCCCTGGCGCTGTCCCTCGATTTCGGCCTCCATGGGGCCCGCCTTTGGGCCTCGGGGCCATCACAGACGGATCCGGGGCGCAAAACTGGGGGAGGGGTCGGGACTTCTGGGGCCGCGCGTGGAAACAGTCGGGTCGTGGGATGTCCGGGGGCCCGCGGGGCCAGCCACGGGCGCCAGGACAACCAAACCAGAGGGATCCACTCCGTGCTGGCGCTCGGTGGAGACCCCTCCTCTGCGCACGCATCTCTGCCAGCGCAGCATGCGCCGAGCGCGCATGTCGGGCACGTGTGAGCACGTGCCGCACGCGCACGCGCCAGACGCGCACACGCCAGACGCATGTTCAATACCCCCCCCTCCACGCACGTATCTTTGCGCGCGAAGCATCCGATCCGCCGACCGCGTGTCAGACATCCCCCTAGGGGCCTGGACATGTGAAAGCACGTGCCAAACACGCACGCGCCAGACGCATGTCGAATACACCCCTCTGTGCACGTACCTGCGCGTGCAATGAATCCGCCGACCGTATGTCTGGTATCCTACCCCGTGGCCCCTCTGGCGCCGAAAACGTCGGATACCCCCTCTGACCGCACACTTGTTTTCACGTGCCCCATTCCGACGCCACCTGCAGGACCCCCCTCCAGCCCAGGGACAAAGGCCCGCCCACTAGAAGAGAACCCTGGGCCGGAGCCTTTATACCGGGAATAACGACTCAGGATGAAGAGCAGGCCCTGGGCGAAAACACCCAAGGAGCCCGTTTCCTTCATGGCAAGTCGGCGTCGGTGGCCGACGCCAGGCAGGCCACAACTGGGGGAGCTGTGCTCCGTGTGGGCCCCACGCAGAACCAATCGCATCGACGATCTCTCGAGAAGGGGCGTCGGTGCCGATGGGCCCCCCACGGGGGGGGCATTTGGCATGAAGCAAGCGGGTACTGAGGGAAACGGGTCCTGGACCCTGGGGGCCTTCCCCCAGGACCAGCTCTTCGTCCCGAGTTGCCTTCTGACGGTCCTGGGGCCTGTCGGGGGCCCCAGGCGGCCAAAGACGGTGAAAAGCATCAGGACCCGTGTCCCCCAGGACCCGCCTGCTTCATGGCGGATTGAGGAGCACAGCTCCCCCCGCAGTGGCCAGAGTGGCGTCGGCGTCTGTCGCCGACGAGCGGCATGAATTACACGAGAGCGCGCAGACGGTCGCCGGCGGGGGTCTCCGTCCCTCTCCCCATTCTCCCTTCCTTGTCTCTCTTTTGTGTTGTCTCTCTCTCTCTCTCTCTTTCTCTCTTTTTGTTTGTCTTTCTCTCTCTCTCTCTCTCTCTTTCTAGCTCTTCTCTCTCTCTCTCTCTCTTTTCTCTTCCTGTTTCTCCCTGTAGATACACGCATTTGGAAAACATTCCCCAGGCCGTACTTCAACTTAGGGTTTACCACTGATCTCTAAAGAACTAGCCCTGACTGTCGATCTGGTGGCTCCGTGGTCGCCGTCGCCGCCCCGGCGCCGTCTCCTCGCCGCCCGGCACGTGGGCCTGAATATCGGTTTGGCGGCTCCGTCTGGCGGTTCCGTGCTCGCCGTCGCCGCTTCGTCGCCGCCCGTCTTCTGGGCCGTAATGTCGGTCTGGCGGTTCCGTGTTCGACGTCGCCGCCTCGTCGCCGCCCGTCGTCTGGGCCTGATTATCGGTGTGGCGGTTCCGTTTGGCGGTTCCGTGCTCGCCGTCGCCGCCCCGTCGCCGCCTCGGTCGTAAAAATAAATTATCCGTGCCCCCCCAAAAAAAGGACTTCTCGGACCCCCCTTTTTTCGCATTGCAATGTACATACGATTATGCCCAGTCGTCCATCCTAGATATGAAATCGTACCATCCCAGCTAAACTGGTTTAGCCCTCCTACTCCCTGCAAAATATGTTACCCGCGCACACACATTTATCAAAAAAACACCCGCGTTCAAGAATTATGTTGCACCCAAGAAAAATACGTGAGTAATGTTTATACATATATATAAATATATATATATGTATAATAGCAATAATAATGATAATAGAATAATAATAATAATAATAATAATAATAATAACAATAATAATAATAATAATCATAAGAAGAACAACAACAATAATAATAATAACAACAATAATAACAACCATAATTTATGTGTAAAACAAAAAATGCACACGCGCGCGTGCTGAATTCTCTCGAAACCCTAAAGTGTCGTAGGGATTTGACAACCCAGCGTCCCGACAACATATAAAAAAATGCATGGCTTCGCAAAAAAAAAAAATGCACTTGCGGTCGGGCTCTGGCGGACTCTGACGAAAACCATCGGTTTGCACATATCACCACCTGCTACCAACTGGGCCTCTCGCGCCCGCATGTCCGAATCGTTCGAAAGCCCTTTGCGCGCATGCTGTCGCGAGAACCGTTGTTGCAACAAACAAAACAAAACAAAACAAAACAAACCAAAACAAAACAAAACAAAACAAAACAAAGCAAAACGAACAACAACAACAACAACAACAACAACAATCATTTTACCCGAACGCTCAGTGTTCTCACCAGTGCCAGGGTTTTCATGCGACGCGAGACAATACCCCCACTTCGTGGGGGGGCAGTTCAAGCTCTACCAAATATCCAAACGACTCTTCGCGACCACCCAAACCCAGCTTCCCGCCCTATGACGTTGGGACACTTCACTTCGTGGCGTGCGGACGACCGTGGCTACTACACTGGCGTGGGGTACACACCCACAGAACTTGGTCACTTATTCGGGGCGCGCGTGTGCCCAGCATCCTGCAATTGTGACATACAATACATGACACAGACAGACAGAGAGAGAGACAGAGAGCAGACAGAGAGAGAGACAGAGAGAGCGGAGTTGGTCACATTTTTGGGGCAAGTTCCTGAGATCGTCGTGTTTTTTGTTGGTCTTGCGCGCGCGAATGTCCACTTTACTTTTTTTTTGCAAGGGAGTATTGAAATTTGATTATGTTAGAACAAGAAAAAGTAGCTCGCGCGAGCTCATGCAACATAAATGTTGAAAAACCAGAGTCGGACAGCGCGCGCGGAATGAAATTTGGACATTTTTTTTGAAAAACCAGTGGGTTTTTGATGTTTTTATGTTGAAATCGTTACGAAACCTAAGGTTCTGGAAGGATTTCGTCTTGCGCGCGCGAATGTCCACTTTACCTTATTTTTTGCAAGGGATTATTGAAATTTGATTATGTTAGAACAAGAAAAAGTAGCTCGCGCGAGCTCATGTAACATAAATGTTGAAAAACCATTGGTTTTGTGGGATTCGGACAGCGCGCGCGGAAGGACATTTTGACAATTTTTTCTTAAAAAACCATTGGGTTTTTGATGTTTTTATGTTAAAATCGCTACGAAACCTAAGGTTTTGGAAGGATTTCGTCTTGCGCGCACGAATGTCCACTTTACCTTATTTTTTGCAAGGGATTCTTGCAATTTGATCAAGTAAGAACAAGAATTTTCATTTTCTATTGTTTTTTGCAAGGGAAAACGGCGTCAACAAAACAACCGGATCCGGACACAATCCACTTTTCTGAAGCTTTCGCGAAAAAATGATGAAAATGTAGCTGCGGCCTAGGCGCGGCGCAGAGGTCGCGCACCAGGGGTCCCAACAATAATAATTCTTTAGAAGGAATAATATTCAACAACAACAACAAAAAACAACGATGTGCATACGCGCGCGCGTCGTCGCGCGCGCATGCCGAAATCTCGTACAAAAAACAACAATAATAATAAATATATAAAAAATGGTACAGGCTTCAAAAACGAATGCCCCCGAAAAAAGAGAAAATGAAAAAAACGGTTTGCAACATCAGTTGTCCAATCATGCCTGCGTTCGCGCCCTCGCGTCTTCTTGAAAAACCTTCGGTATTCCAACAATTTCATAACATTCGGCCAAGCGGGCCCCTCGCGCCGCACGTCGAAATCATTCGCACGCCACTGCGCGCGTGCTAAAGGAGGGCACGGTCGTGTTCAAGAAGACCATGCGGGCCACTCTCGCGCGTCGGCCGCGCGCGCATGTCGAACCCCTTCCAAACCCTTCATCACCGACGCGAAAACGCCGTCATCGTCGCCGGCGTGATCAGCATCGGCGCCATCATTGGCCTTGCCGTCGTCGTTGTCATCATCGCCACCAGCATCGCTGCCATCATCATCGCGTCTACGGTTGTCGACGTTGCCATGATACCGCGCCCGCCCAAGTCCCTGACCCGCCCTGAAGTAGCCGTTGGAAAGTGCCCAGCGGTCAGCGCCACCGCGACCGCGACTGCCTCGCCAAACTAGCCGGCACTTGCGCGCGCGAGCATTCGCGGACCAGCGCGGCCGCAGAGATGCACCAGCCAACTCCGTGCACTCATCGCAATCGCCGCCGCATGAGTTTTGCAAACCAAGTTGAGGGCAGGTGGGGGCGATGATTGCACGAGCAGTGGAATGTTAAATTGCACCACATAGGTCCCCCCCCTAAAACAATATTAACATCTACCCCCCGCCCCCCCACCCCTGGATCTAACCGCCCCCTTTTTCGCATTGCAATGCACATGTGAATCCCAAATGTCAAAACTAGATCACCCCAGCCAATCCGGTAACGGATCCCTCCCTCATCCACTGCAATATGTGCATATATGTATATATACATGTATATATACATATATTCGCGCACACTCGTTTATCAAAAATCGTCAGATGATAAAAATACCTTGCAAAAAACGGAACGGAGTGCCCACGCGCGCCCTGTCGCGCACGCATGCCGAAATCCCCCATTTGAATGGTTCCGCAAGCATTTCGAAATCTAGTGCCCCGAAAACATATAAAGAAGACATGACTTCGCAACAATCATGCTCAAAAGCCAGGTTGGCGCTCGCGTTCATGCAGATTCTTGAGAAAACCATTGGTGTTTCAAAATGTTCATAACTTGCCACCAAGCGGGCCTCGCGCGCGCGCACGTCGGAATCGCCCGAACGCCCTTGCGCGCGCTCTGTCGGAAGAATCCCTTGCGACAAGACGGGGAGACGTGCATGCGCGCGCGTCGTCGCGCGCGCATGCCGATATCATTCAAAATCTTAGGTTCCGCTAGGATTTCAAGATCGAATGAACGTGGTTTTGCAACATCAGTTTCCATGAATGCCTGCACTCGCGCCCCCGCGAATTCTTTCGGAAACCATCGGTTTTCCAACAGTGTCATTACATTCGGCCAGACGGGCCCCTCGCCCTCGCCCCATCCACGAGTCCCACCAGCCCTCTGGGCGTAGGTAGTTTAAGGCGCTTCCTCTTCCACCCCTCCCTCATCCCCTTCGGTGAAGGGTTTATCCTTACTTATTATGACTAAACACCCCCAATCCCCAACCTAGCCGGCCGATAGCAACCCCGCCGTTCTAATTGCCCAAAAAAAACTCAAACTCAACTTGCCCCTCGCCAACATGTCGTCGAGTTGCGAAGAGTGCAGCAGGAATGAGAAGGAATGAACATCGCTTCGGGGCCCGAAGTGGGCGGTCGCGCCCCACCAATCGAAGAACAATACAAAGTCAACGTTTTCATCGGCAACATTGACTTTCTTGTCGTCGACGCTGCGAAAAGTGCAGCAGGAATGGGACGCGGCGCACATCGCGCGCGGGCGCCTGGCCCACCCTACGCGGGACCCCCCGCCCCACCTGGCACAAAACAAAAAAACGCAACGTCGACGTTTATCTTGCCAACGCGTATTCTCTCCTCGCCGGCGCTGCGAATCGCGCAGCGGCAATGGGACGCGGCGCAGATCGCGCGGAGACGCCTGCTCGTCAACATGGACATTCTTGTCGTCGAAGCTGCGGCCCGTCGATTTCAAAAGCTTGACGGGCGGCAAATCATAGTGCTTCAAGCAGGTGCGGTTCGCCGCCGGCGCGCCCGTTGTCGCGCCCACGTAGGAGAGACCCCCCCCCCTCGCCCCCCCCCCTCCACGCGCGGCAGGAGCGAAACGATTGGCGGCGCAGCGCGCGCGGCTGGAATGAGACGCGGCGCACTTCGCGCGCTGGACATGTTGTCGCCGACGAGGCAATATGAGAGGCCGGAGCGGGGCGCGGCGAACATCGCGCGCGTCCCTGTTTCTCGTCGACGTTGCTCAATACGCGGCAGGAGTAGGACGCAGCTCACGTCGCGCGCTGAACGTCTAGCCGCCCACGACATAAGATGAGCGACAGGCGTCGGACGCGACGTATTTGCTTCCTATATTGTGGGAGGGCGGGCGGGAGTGGACGGAGCATTCTGGCTCGTTCGAGCTGGCCACACACACCCACACACACACACACACACACCACACACCCACCACCACCACCACCACCACCACCACCACCACCCCACCACCACCACCCACCCACCACCACCACCCACCCACCCACCCACCACCACCACCACCCCACCCACCCACCCACCCACCCACCCACCCACCCACCCACCCACCCCCACCCCCCACCCACCCACCCACCCCACCCACCCACCCACCCACCCACCCACCACCCCACCCACCCCACCCACCACCCACCCACCACCCACCCACCCACCCACCCACACACCCACACACCCACCACCCACACACACACACACACACACACACACACACACACACACACACACACACCCCACCACACCCCCCACCCCCACCACCCCACCACCCCCCCCTGGACCTGGACGGGGGCGCCCGCGAGGGGTTGGGGCGCCCAGGACGGCCTCGGCGAGGAAGCCATAATCATTTGTCGCAACTAGGCGCTGGCCCCATTTTGGCCTCTTTTTTTTTCCCGGATGGGGGGGGGGTCGCAATCCAAGCCCCCCTCTCGCTTGATCGGGCCCCTCCGAAATGGCCCCAAGAGCGCCCCCAAGGCGCCCAGGGGCGCCCCAAGAGGGCCCCAAGAGGCCCCCTAAGAGGCCCCCAGGATGCCCCCAAGGCGCCCCCAGGACGCCCCCAAGAGGCCCCCAGGAGACCCCCAAGAAGCCCCAAGAGGCCCCCCGGAAGCAACCAAGACGCCCCGAGAGGCCTCGGCGACAATGCCAAAACCATTGATTTGACTCAGGCATTGGCCACATTTGGGCCTCCTGGAGCCCAAGATGACCTCCAAGATGGCTCAAGATATCCCAAGATGCCGCATGGTGGCCCCCACGATGCCCCAAGAGGCCCCAAGACCGCTCCAAGACGGCTCCAAGCGGCCAAAGAGCTCCCCCAGGAGGCCTCGACCAAAAACTCTGCGATGAGGAACCAAAAAAACTGTGTTTGGCATTCTCGCCTGTTCGCTTCCGACGGCCATCCGAGGCCTCGAGATGGCTCCAAGATGGCCCAAGAGGGCTCCGAGAACGCTCCCAAGGCTTCCAAGAGCGCTTCAAGAAGGCCCAAAGAGGCGCCCAGGAGGCCCCAGGAGGCCCCAACAGGCGCCCAAGAGGCCTCCAAGAAGCTCCCAAGAGACCCCCAAGAGGCCCCAATTAAGCTCTCCGAGGCACCCAGGAATCTCCAAGAGGCATCCGGGACCGCCAAGAGGCCCCCAAGACGCTCCAAGAGGAGGCCTCCAGTGGCTGCGCGCTGGCCACTTCGCTGATCGAGGCAATTCCTCTGAACGTCGTTTCTGGACGGGCTGGCGGGGTTACTTTTCGATCGCGACCGCGGCGAGAGGTCGGGCGGCGTCAGGGGGCGGCGCAGATTAGCAACGGCCTGAATTAACGCAAAGGAAGAGGAAGGGCGAAAAGAAAAAGGAAGACCAAGCGCGAGGGGGGCAAACAGGAGGCGAGCCTCGCCGCCGCTCACAGGAAAGCGCACACCAGGAAGTCTTTCCGGGCGAAGTGCATCAACAAAATGGTAGGATTCGAAACCAACTCCACGTCCACGTCGAAGACCGTCAGCGAGACGAGCAGCGAGTCCAAGCCGAGCCGCCAGACCGCGGAACGCAAGACAGCAAGGTCAACGCTTCGGGGGAAGTCGCCAGTCATGCGGGCGCTCAACGGAGCAAGTCCAGATCGCAAGACACCGGGAAGATGTCATGGGTGCCACCAGGCGGGGACCGGCAGCCCGAGCCACCAAGGTGGCGAGAGGGCTCAGCCTGGGGACTGACGGGGAAGGGCAGGCACGGCGGGGAAGACCAGGAGTCCGTCGACCCCGCGCGGGGAATAGCAGAGAGAACGGCCCGCACTGACAGCCCGCGAGGAGGCGGGGGGGGCCCGCGAGCACGGCGAAGGCCCCCGAGCAGGGCGCCGGGAAGGGCCAGCCGAGGCAGCGAGCCTGGATGCCGCGGGCCCCAGGCCAACAGGGGGTAGAGCGAAGGAGCCCCGAGCGCCTCCCGCAGGGCAAGCGCAGGGGGGCGGCCCGGCACCGAGAAGCGAGGGGCCGCAAGAGGGCCCAATGACGGAGACGTGCTGAAAGCCCGGACAGACACCGACGACCCCAGCAGAGCGCGCGCCGGGCGGCATCGGGCGCAGAGCCAGAACGGCCGCGGAAGGGCCGCGGGGGAGGCAGGCGACGAGGGCCGCCCCAACAGAGAGCCGCCGGGGAGAGCCCCACGGAGGGGAGGCCAGCAGACCGGCGCCCTGGGCCGAGGGGGCCCCCACGCGACCTCGCGCGCGGGGCCCGGGAAACCAGGGCGGGGGGCAGCAGAGGGCACGCGGGGGCCCGGGAGGCCCGCGACAGCCACGCGGCAAAGGAGAAACACGAGCGGCGCAAGTGCGACGACAGCTGGGCGAAGGCCGCGGGGAGCGGACACGGCGGTGAGACACCCCGGACGCCCCAGAGGTCTCGCGAAGAGATGCGCGGGGGAGCGCCGAGGACCCCCAGGTCCTGCGCTAGGCTCATACCCCCGCCCTGTTTTCCCCCAGGATGATCGGCGCCACGATCCGAGGTCCCTTCCTCCATAGAGCAACCAGGATTGCGACTGAAGGTCGCTTCTTCACTTGCATCTGCCAGGCCTCTACTGTGGACCCCATCGTCTCCTCGGCTGAAGGCCGACTTGTCATTCCTTTCACCAGGAGCTGCGGGATCGATCGGCGGATCCGGCATAGGATTGATCGCCATGAGGCCGGTCGGTTCTGCTTCGGGGCCTGGCGGCAAGGGTTGCCCAGGAGGGATCTGGGACGGGGTGTTTGTAAGGGGAGAGATGGCTGCTGCCTGCGCTTCGACCCCCAGGTCCTGCACAAGGCTCATACCCCCGCCCCATCTTCCCCCACGATCCGAGGTCCCTTCCTCCATAAAGCTAAGCCTGACCTGGCAGGCTGGCGCTGCGCCTCGCCAGGGACTGCGCCGCGAGCCGCGCTGGGATATGGCCGCCCGCGGCCCGAGGGAGGCGGCGCCCGCCCAGCGATGCGTCGGGCGCCCCCTTGAACCTGGGAGACTGGTAAGCGAATACCGCACCAGGCCCAGGAGACGGCTTGAGCCAAATGGCTACGGACTGGTGGGGCGACTTTTTGTCAGCGGCCGCAGGCGAGCGCGCCAGCGGCGAGTCCAGTCAGAGCGGGGCGCGCACAGACGAATTAACCTAAAGCGGCGGGCCAGAGCCTCACGCAGCACCTCAACGGCTGGCCGTCGAGTGAAGAACAGGCGGTAGGCGGGTCACCAATACTGCCAAGTCACGTGCAACGAGTCGGAAGCGGCGGGCGGCCAGGGCAACCGGCAACCAGGGAAAGCTGCAGACGGTAATTAGGTGCAAGGGCGCAAGCCCCCGGACTGCTGCGAAAGTACCAGGGTGGCCGCAGCCAAGTAAACCGACGGTCGGAAGTCAAAATGGGTGCCCAGACAGGGCATGTACATCGGCAAGCTGCGAGGTACCAGGGTGGCCGAGGCCGGGAGGTCCAACAGCAGCAGCACGCAAGGGTGCGAAGAGCAGTCAAGCTGCAGCGCGGCCGAAATGGCGCGAAGGCACCGCGGAACCGTGGAGCCAGTACGGGGATCCGAGCTGTGGACTGGTGGGGTACTTTTTTGGTCGCAGCCGCAAGCGAAAGCGCAGGCGGCGAGAAGGGTGTCCGGGCCAACGGGCAAGCCTAATTAGCTACAAAGCGCAGCGCGACCCGGCCGGGCCAGCCCTCAGAGGCAGCATCTGCGGCAGCGGCGGCGGGGGGCTGACTGGTGGGGTTACTTGATTGGCGGTTCCAAGGACAGCTCCAGGGAGCGGGACGGTCTCGGCTGGGGCACAGGGCCTGGTGGGGTTACTTTTTTTTTTACAACCGCAGGCGGAAGCGCCGGCGGCGGGAGGTCACGGTCGGGCTGCGGCCGTGACGAATTACCTGGGCGCGCGCGGGGGCCGCGGATCAGGCGGCAAGCAAGCATCAACCCAGGGCGTCTGAGAGGCCAGGCGGCAGTGCAAGCTGCAACCCAGGGAGTCTGAGGGGTCAGTCACCCAGGGGGCAAGGTGGACGCGGCCAAAATGGCGCGCTGCGCATCCCCAGTCATGGATCGTGTCGGACCGACGATCGCATGGTGGTGGGAACCAGTCTCCGTGCAAGAAGGTGTCAGCCCAGGGTGTCTGTTGGGTATGAGCAGACCAAAGGTGTAACTGACGTCGTCCAGCGAGGAGGGGAATTTCTGACAGCGCCAGCGAACCGTCGCAGCTTCAGAAAACGCACCCGACGGCTGACAGAGTAGGCCAGGGGTCATAGACAGCTAGGCCACCTCGGAACAGCTGCTGAGGGATGCGTCTGCACGCAGGAGACCAAAAATATGGTGTGCCGCAGTGCAGAAGTACACATGCACCCAACCTGGCGAGAGCCTGGTGGGGTTACGCGAAGCGTCTAGAATTTCACAAAATTCGGCCATTCTGAAAAGTGCTTTAGGTCTTCCTGGAAGACACTGAAAATTTCTCAGAAGGCCCGAGGGCTTCTGAGAAGCCCCGCCGCCGTCTGAGAGGCTGAGGGACAACGAGGGGGGGGACCTGGCATAGGGGGGGACACTTCGACCGAGCATCGGCGATATATCGCCGAGAGATCGGCGATAGGCCTCCGATGGTGAATCCGCACCTTCCTGGACAGGTTGGGGCTATCGGGCCCCTATCGGCGATGAATGGGCGATTGGGGGTCGAGGTATGCCCCCCCTATGCCTATGCCCACGCCTATTCCCATGCCTATGCCCATGCCTATGCCCGTGCCTATGCCCATGTCCGTGCCTATGCCTATGCCTATGCCTATGCCCATACCCATGCCTATGCCTATCACCATGCCCATGCCTATGCCCATGCCTATGCCTATGCCCATGCCTATGCCTATGCCTATGCCTATGCCCATGCCTATGCCTATGCCTATGCCCATGCCTATGCCTATGCCTATGCCTATGCCTATGCCCATGCCTATGCCCATGCCTATGCCGATTCCTACGCCTATGCCTATGCCAATGCCTATGCCTATGCCTATGCATATGCCTGTCCCCCTATCCTTCTATCCCCAGCCAGCTCCAGCGCCCACCCTCGCCGCGGAGCCTACGGGCGCTGTCTCCGCTGCCCCCAGCTCGGGCCGGTGGAGGCGCTGCTGCGCGGCCCGCCCCCGCCCGCGCCGAAGGCCGGGCCCCCGGTGCTCTTGGCGAAGAGGCCCCCGGTGCTCTTCCTGGCGGTGCCGAAGGTCGGGCCCCGCGCCTGTCGGGCGGCGGGGGTGCGACGACGACGACGACGACGACGACGACGACGACGACGACGGCCGCGCTCCTCCTCCTCCTCCTCCTCCTCCTCCTCCTCCTCCGCCTCCTCCTCCTCCTCCTCCACCTCCATTCCTTCTCCGTACAAAAATTTCCCCTGCCGCACCCCGAGGCCAGTTTTTAGGGCGGGCCGGGCGTTCCGCCTGAGACTTCCTCCCCATGTATGATTCTGAAGCCTAAGAAATTGGCAACAATTTCACAGATGGACGGCGGGTCGTTTTTTTTTAATGTGGCTCTCGCCATAGCGCGGCGCACATTCGTTTAAAGAATTTGCAAAGAGTTTCACGGATTGAGGGCGGGTCGTTTTCAAAATGTGGCTCTCGCCTTAGCGCCGCGCACATTCGTTTCAAGAATTTACAAAGAGCTTCACGGATTGAGGGCGGGTCGTTTTCAAAATGTGGCTCTCGCCTTAGCGCCGAGCACATTCGTTTTCAGAATTTGCAAGGGTTTCACGGATTGAGGGCGGGTCGTTTTCAAAATGTGGCTCTCGCCGTAGCGCCGCGCATACCCGTTTACACAATTTCCAAGAGTTTCACGGGCTCCCATTATCAACGTACCAGAAATTGTTTTTTGAAGGATTAAGGACTATGCGGGTGCAACAGTTACGTTGATTCTCTGTTGAAGTCCTAAGAATCGCGTTCTGGCACGATGCCGGATCGTCAAGACGCAACAGTCAGGTTGATCCGTGGCGTTGGAATCCCGAGAACAATGTTTTGGCATGCTTCAGAGTATTCACACGGGTGTTTTCCAACGAGGCAGTTCCATCAATGGAAATGAACCGTTGTAGGGGCCTATGAAGAGGGAGCTTGGAGGGAGGGTTTACTCAAACATCGTTGATGACTCTTGGATTTACACTGATGCTCCTCCTCCTCCTCCTCAGCATCATCATCATCAGCATCATCATCATCATCATCATCATCACCACCACCACCACCATCCTCATCATCCTCATCATCCTCATCATCCTCATCATCCTCATCATCATCATCATCATCATCATCATCATCATCATCATCATCCATGCCCCTCCTCCTCCTCCTCCTCCTCCTCCTCCTCCTCCTCATCATCATCATCATCATCATCATCATCATCATCATCATCATCATCATCATCATCATCATCATCATCATCATCATCATCATCATCATCATCATCATCATCATCATCATCATCATCATCATCATCATCATCATCATCATCATCATCATCATCATCATCATCATCATCATCATCATCATCATCATCATCATCATCATCATCATGCCCCTCCTCCTCCTCATCATCCTCCTCGGCTTGGCTTTGTTGGGCCCAAGGAGGCAGTCCAAAGAAGAAGCCAGCCACCATCGTCCGAACCCTGCTCAGAGTCGGGGTCCTCAGAGGTGGCCGATGATCGCTGGATCGCTTGCCGACCCATCGCGAGCACTCGCGGGCGGTCCTCGACCGTAAGCCCGAAAGCTTTGAGCACTTCGTCCCGCCCCCCCAACCTCCCCCCGCCCCCAAGTCGAACGAGACAGGGCAGAATCGCTGACGAGGAAGGAGGAGGAGGAGGAGGAGGAGGTGGACGACGACAACAACGACGACAACGACGAACACCATGACGACCACCATGACGACCACCACGACGACGACGACGACGACGACGACGACGACGACGACGACGACGACGACGGCGACGGCGACGGCGACGCCGACGGCGACGGCGACGCCGACGACGACGAGGGCGACGGGCGCTCGCGGCGAAGGCTACGCATTCGGCAAGGGACCCCTTGTTCCCCCTAGGCCTCGGGCCTCGGGTAGTCTTCGGCGGTCTTCGGTGGTCTTTCTGGCGATCTTCGGCGGTTCTGGGCGGTCTTCGGCGGGCGCTGCTGGTCTTGGGTGCGACTGCTGGATGGTTGCGTTCAGCAAGGGGCCCCATGATCAAACACCCAACTGTCGGACGGCGGGGGGACTGAATGGGACGCGGGAAAAACATACCCCCGAGATCCGAAGCTCCCAAAAAAAAATGGAGCGGCCGGTGTAAGGCCGTTTTCGGTCTCCAAGGGCCCTCAACGGGCCCAGGGACCCTCAAAAATCGAGGATCCTCTGACCTGGGTCAATCCAGACCCTGGTCAGTCAGGCCGTGCAGGATCCTGCAAAATCCTGGAGGATCCTTCAGGATCCTGCACCCAAACCCAGGTCTATGCACCCCTGGCTCTGCACTTGCAGGATCCGTCGCTCGGACTGGCCCCCGCTTGCGTTGACCCCCGTCTCTGGAGCCCTGAAAAACTGCTAAAAATCTGGCCCTGGAGAAGTGGTCCAGAACTCCGGGGGTCCGCGCATCGGAAAAAGTGGAGCGGCTGGACGTCTGAGACGGGAACTGTGCGGCTCCCCCCCTTGGAGGCGCGCGTCCGAACCGAAGAGGTAGCACAAACATGATACAGTCAACCCGTATCATAAGGATGCGCGGCAAGGATGCAAGGGCCTTGGAAGGCCATGTCGACACTTTGCAAGACTGTATCAGCCACCGCGCTTGTAGCGGTTGTTCTGTGACGGGCCCTTCGCTCCTTTAAGTAAGGCCCCCCAACGCATCGAGCCCAAGATGCCTTCCGTTGGGCCAACAAGTCCCTGCGCTTTTGGCGCTCCAGTCAGAAAATGGCCTCAAATACGAGTTAACGGGAGGGACCTTCAGTGGCACGTCCCCTGTCCCCAGCCCTCTCCCGCCCGTGCAGCCCGTGGCCACAACGGGCCTCAAAGGCACCAAAGCTGACCCAGAAGGCCCCGAAGAGAGCCCCAAGACGGTCCAAGGATCGCGCCAACACGCCCAAGATGGCCCCAAGACGGCTCCAAAAACCTCCAAAACGCCCCAAAAGGCCATTAAGAGACTCCCGAGAGAGCCAAGGAGGGAAAAATCATCCCATTCCCATCGGAAAACGTACATTTTTAGCAGATACGCCTGTTGGGCTTTCATAGCGTCCAAGACGGCCCCCGAGGCCACCAAGATCGCCCGGAGACGGCCCAAGGGACCCCGAAGAGCGCTCCAACACAGCCCAAGCAAGCTCCAAGACGGCCCAAGATGCCCCCAAGACGGCCCAAGAGGGTCCCAGGACGGGCCAAGAGGGGGCCCGGATGGGTGAATCAGATTTGAGATATCGAGCCTTCGGCCCAAAGACGCCCTCAGGAGGCCCTCAGAGGCCCCCAAGACGCCCCCAAAGGGCCCCACAAGGCGCCAAGAAGCGCCCAAGGCGCTCCCGGGAGACCCCCAAGAGGCAAAACAATGCCTCCACGCCCCCGAGGGGCCTCCAAGTTGCCTCCAACACGCCCCCGAGAGGCCTCCAAGTTGCCACCAAGGCGCCCTTCAAGCAGCCGAAAAACTGCCTCCAAGATGCCTACAACGCCAAGCCCACGCATCGCTGCCGCCTGGCAGCGCAGCTTCCCAAAGCGCGGTGGCGGATATGCGCGGCAGCGCAACTGGATAGTATGTCGTTACCCAGGCCGTGTGGCCAGGCTTTACGAACAGAAAACAGCAAAAACGTTAACGTTCGGAGGTCCGCGCGGGTTTCTTGGATCTGCGCTGAACCCCAGGTGCCCCAGTGCAGATCCAAGGAATCCGCGCGGAGCTCCGAAAGTTTATGCTTATGCCGTTACTTATGATTATTATTATTGTTATTGTTATTACTATTACTATTATTAGTATTATTATTATGATGATTATTATTATTAGTAGTAGCATTATTATTATTGTCATTATTATTAGTATTATTATTATTAGCATTAGTAGTATTAGTATTCGTATTAGCATTAGTACTAGTATTAGTATTAGTATTAGTATTAGTACTAGTATTAGTATTAGTATTAGTATTAGTATTAGTATTAGTATTAGTATTAGTATTAGTATTAGTATTAGTATTAGTATTAGTATTAGTATTAGTATTAGTATTAGTATTAGTATTAGTATTAGTATTAGTATTAGTATTAGTATTAGTATTAGTATTAGTATTAGTATTAGTATTAGTATTAGTATTAGTATTAGTATTAGTATTAGTATTAGTATTAGTATTAGTATTAGTATTAGTATTAGTATTAGTATTAGTATTAGTATTAGTATTAGTATTAGTATTAGTATTAGTAATAGTAATAGTATAATAATTATGATTAGTATTAGTATCATTATTATTATTCGTATTACTACTATTATTATTAGTATTAGTATTAGTATTAGTATTAATATAAGTATTAGTATTAGTATTAGTATTATTACTAGTAGTATTATTATTATTCGTCTTCTTCCTCGACTCCAGACAGCGCCCGCCGCCGAGCATAATCACACTGTAAGATTCATGCCCAGAATTGCGAGGAGAATCCCGCCGTGGCCAAGAAGGCTCTCCAGAACGAGCTGCGGCACCGGTACCTTCTCCTCCTCCTGACCCTGGCAGCACCCGAAGGCACGGCCTGGGTCGCGGGCGGCGCGGACGCGCCGGAGGACGTGGAGCTGCCCCGCGACGGGCTCTGGGCGCTGCTGTTCGCCGCGCTGGAGCCCCGCGTCGGCCAGCAGGAGCAGCAGCCCGGCGGCTCGTTGGCCTCGTCGCCCGAGGCGCCGAAGATGCGCTTCTCCTCCCTGCGGAGCTGGGCGCGGAGGGCGCACCTGGGATGGTTGCGTGATCATCGGCCCAGAACCAACAAAAGCACGACTGTGGACACGCATTGGCAACTCTCTGCTGCTGCATTGCTACTGAGGAGCCACGTGCACAACGCAGAGCGGGGGGGCCTGGGAAGGGGCATGCCGCTCCTTGACAAAGACCTTGACCCGATTTGTGGCTGCCGCGATCGCCGCGGCGACCTCCAAAACCGACAAAGATTCTCGTTTCGGGATTGGAAATGACGCAACGATAAGACGAAGCAAGGACCGGGACAGAGTGGGACTGGAGACACAGCGGGGGCTCTCTGAGATCTGGCGGCTCTGGAGGCTGTATCGGGCGCCGCGGCCGTTCCAGAGCCCTCCGAAAGGCTCCGAGAGCGTTCTGGAACGCTCTGGAGCGGTTTATCTAGCTCCTGGGCCCGTCTGACCTTAATTGGACGCTACTGGTCGACGATCGAGGCTCGAGGATCCAGGCTCGAGGCTCGAGGATCGAGGTTGGAGGATCGAAGATCGAGGCTCAAGGCTCGAGGATCGAGGCTCGAGGATCGAGGCTCGAGGCTCGAGGATCGAGGCTAAAGGTTCGAGGATCGAGGATCGAGGATCGAAGATCGAACGCTCTGGAACGGTTTATCCCGTTTCTGGCCCCGCCCCAGCACCACAGGAATGGCAGCAGCGCGAGCACCAGCAGACCGGCCGCGAGGAGCTCCTTCGCGAACCTGTTGGCTGCACACGCGAGACAGTGGCCCTGTAGTAGAGGCCTCCCAAATGGGTCCGAACAGGTGGTGTCGAAAGATCACGCTGCATCGGCGATGCATCTGCGACGCATCGCCGCCGTCGGCGATGCATCGGCGATGTGGACGTGGAGAAAGTCGGGCTTCACATCGAGCCGCATCGCAGGATCCATTGGCGATGCGGCGCGATCCTCCGGCACCATCTACTCGGACCCCATCTGGGAGGCCCAGACATGGGCAAGAGTGGCCTCTGGTGCGCGGCCAAAAGGGGGACCTCCTCCTTCTCCTCCTCCTCCTCCCCAACCCCCCCCCGCGACGCAAATTTCCCACAACGGGCGCGTTCACCCAGCCTCGGGCCCCGGGACCCTCCCAGATCGATCCAACTCGGAGCATGGCGAGGCCCCCGGCTCTGGTCGCGATTGATGGGCGCCATTGCTGCAAGTTGTCCGAGACGTCGGGATCTCGGGGTGCGGGGGGGTGGCAAACCCAGAACCGCGAAGGCCGAGGCTATCGCGTCCGAATCAGCGACCGGGGGGCCCCGGTGGGCCCGCACCAGAGGTCACCCTGGCGAAGGGCCACCCGCACGTGCAGCCGAAACCTGAGAGTCCCCTCCCTGCAGCTCAGGTCCGGGTCGCAGGGCACCCAGCCTATGGGAGAGGAAAAAGCTGCACAGACAGAAACTTCTGGAGGTCCGCACGGATGTCTTGGATCTGCGCTGTCTCGTCCCGCCCCCTCCCTGGCGCGCGAGAGGCGCGCCAGGGGCGGCGCCCGAGGCGCGCCGCCAGGGGGCCTCGGCACCGACCCGAGGAATCGCCGTGCGGAGCTCCGAAGAGGCCGTGCCCCTGCCGTTGTCGTCTCTTCTCCGGCAGCCGAGCCACGGGGCCGGGAACGCGACCGCCCCCTGGCCGCGCGGCAAGCGGTGGCACGCCGCCCGGAGCTCCGCAAAGGTCGGGCGGCAGGCCGTGCCTCGCGCCTGCGCCGGCGCCGGCGCCAGCTCGAGGCTGCCGGTGCCGTTCGGGGCGCTGGCGTTCGCCGCCCGCTCCTCCAGGGCAGCGCACGGCGGCGGCGGAGCCGAACAAGAACGAGCGAGCAGGCGGCGAAACCGAAGCGGAGCGAAGTCGAGAGGCCACAAGCAGCCTAGAAAGGCGCGGCGACGCGGCGACGGCACAGTTCGAGCAGGGGATCGACTAGAGAATCGATGTACCCCAAACTCGAGTTCCTCGTCGAATCTACCAAAAAGACGTGGCATTGTGCGTGGGTTCGACGGACAAAAGGGCAAATCCGCCGACCCCTTGTGGGTCTCTAGGCGTGTGAGATAGTTCCCCCCCCATAGTACCCCCCCACGGGACCCCAAACCGGCGATTCGACCCCCCCCCAACCCGGGCAGACGCCGAGCGACTCACGGGCCTCTTTTGGGCCCAGATGGGGCTCAAGACAGGCCAAGAAGGCCCCAAGACGTCTCCCACACGGCCCACGAGGGCCCCGAGACGCCAAACGAGCGCTCCAAGACGCCGAAGATGGCCCCAAGACGAGCCAAGAGGCCTCCAAGACGGCCCAAGAGGCCTCCAAGAACAGTCCTCAGAAGGGCCGAAGAGCCGAAAATCATCACATTCCTATGGAAAAACGTACATTTTCGTCATATACGACTTGTCGGCCTTTACGGCGTTGAAGACGGGCCAAGAGCACCCCAAGACCGCCCCAAGACGGCCCAAGAGGCCCCCAAGAGGCGCCCAAGTCGGCCCAAGAGGGCGCCAAGACGGCCCAAGAGGCCCCCAAGACGGCCCAAGAGGGCCCCAAGACGGCCCCAAGAGGGGCCCAAGAGGGGGAGCTTGAACCGACAAACCGAGCCTTCCGCCCCAAGACGGCCCAAACGAGCGCTCCAAGACGCCGAAGATGGCCCCAAGACGAGCCAAGAGGCCTCCAAGACGGCCCAAGAGGCCTCCAAGAACAGTCCTGAGAAGGGCCGAAAGGCCGAAAATCATCAAATTCCTATGGGAAAACGTACATGTTCATCATATACGACTTGTCGGCCTTTACGGCGTTGAAGACGGGCCAAGAGCACCCCAAGACCGCCCCAAGACGGCCCAAGAGGCCCCCAAGAGGCGCCCAAGTCGGCCCAAGAGGGCGCCAAGACGGCCCAAGAGGCCCCCAAGACGGCCCAAGAGGGCCCCAAGACGGCCCCAAGAGGGGCCCAAGAGGGGGAGCTTGAACCGACAATCCGAGCCTTCCGCCCCAAGACGGCCCAAACGAGCGCTCCAAGACGCCCAAGATGGCCCCAAGACGAGCCAAGAGGCCTCCAAGACGGCCCACGAGGCCTCCAAGAACAGTCCTCAGAAAGGCCGAAGAGCCGAAAATCATCACATTCCTATGGGAAAACGTACATGCTCATCATATACGACTTGTCGGCCTTTACGGCGCTGAAGACGGGCCAAGAGCACCCCAAGACCGCCCCAAGACGGCCCAAGAGGCCCCCAAGAGGCGCCCAAGTCGGCCCAAGAGGGCGCCAAGACGGCCCAAGAGGCCCCCAAGACGGCCCAAGAGGGCCCCAAGACGGCCCCAAGAGGGGCCCAGGAGGGGGATCTTGAACCGACAATCCGAGCCGTCCGCCCCAAGACGGCCCAAGAAGGCCCCAAGAGGCCCCAAGAGGCCCCCAAGACGCCCCTAAGAAGCCCCAAAAAGCCCCCAAGAGGGCCCCAAACGGCCCCAAAACGCCCCCAAGAGGCTTCGAAACTGCCTCCAAGAGTCCCGCGAGAAGCCCCCCAAGAGATCCCTGCGATCACCTCCTCCTCCTCCTCCTCCTCCTCCTCCTCCTCCTCCTCCTCCTCCTCCTCCTCCTCCTCCTACTTCTCCTTCTCCTCTTCCTCCTCCTCACGACCACACGCTGCACGCAACATTGCAGGAGAACGGTGCCGACACTGCATGCGACCCCAGAGAAACCACAACGCTTTTCGAACAAAGGGGTCGGCGGATGTGGCGTACGCCTATAGAATCATTTCTGTAGTCGATCCCCCAACTACTCGAATAGCGAATAGCAACCGACCGAACCCAACCCACCGAACGCAACCGACTGCGGCGCAACCGAACCGACCGAACCGCGAAAGCCCTTGCTCCTCCGAAAGGTGCCGCGTCACGTCCTCCGCCTCCTCCGCCCCGCGCTCCGCCTTCGCGGCGGGACGAAGCGGCGCCGATACCGCCACTCCCTGGACCTCTTCCGGGGCGCATTCTGACCCGAATCTCGAGGAGAATGCGGCCGTGGCGACGAGTGCTCCCTGGGATGAGCAGCGGCATCGGCAGCTTCCCCTCCCCCGAGCCTCGGCCTCGGCGCTGTGCAGGGACGACGCTCCCTTCGCCGCCTCGTCGGCCCCGCGCTCCGCCTCTGGGTGGCAAAAGCGGTGCCACTCCCCGGACATCTCCTGGGGTGCACTCCGACCCGAAAATCTCGAGGAGAAAATCCCCCGACATCCCGCGCCTCGATTTTTTCGAGGCACGGGCCCCCGACCTGAGTCGACCGCTTCCCCAGGACCGGCTTCTCATCCCGAGCCGTTTTTCGACGGTCCCGAGGCCCGGCAAGGGCACCGAGAGGCCGAAAACGATGAAAAACCTCCGCCTCGAGTTCCTCGAGACGCCGGATGCCTGGGTCCGGCCGTGGCGACGAGGGCCCTCCAGGACGAGCAGCGGCATCGGCAGCCTTCCCCTCCCCTGAGCCTCGGCCTCGGCGCTGTGCAGGAACGACGCCCCGCCCGCCGCCTCGGCCTCGGCACCGTGCAGCAGCGACGCCCCGAGCCGGAGGTACATCTCGGCGACGATGCCCAGCGTGCTGCTCGAAAGGCCGCACTGGTCGAACACCTGCGCCGCGGTTGCCTCCGCGCGACGCGCCGAAGGGGGGGGGTGCGGGGGGGAGGGAGAGGAAGAAAGGAGGGAAGAGAAGGAGGAGGAGAAAGAGAACGAGGCGGAGGAGGAGGAAGAGGGAAGAGGAGAGAAAGGAGGGAGAGGGAGGAGGAAGGAGGGAGGAGAAGGGAGGAGGGAGGAGGGGGGGAGGGGAAAGGGGGGGAAGGGGGGGGAGGAGGGAGGAGGAGGAGGAGGAGGGAGGAGGAGGAGGAGGAGGAGGAGGAGGAGGAGGAGGAGGAGGAGGAGGAGGGAGGATCAACGACAAGTGAATACTGCGCAAGGCATGCACAGTCACCACGTTTTTGTTCCCCCTGCGCGAGGTCTGGGTGGTTCCCGTGAGCACATCGTCTGCCGCGCGCGCCCCCTGGAGGGAGGAGGCCACCCGGAGGGGGGAGGAGGACCAGTACAAATCCAAGACTCTCCAACGATGTTGCAGCAAACCTTCCCTCCAGGCTCACTTTTTCATAGGCCCCTACAAAGATTTAGTTCCACTGAAAGAAAATCCCCGTCGGAAGACAACCCGGCTTCAAAATCCTGAACAGTGCCAGAGCTACGAATCACCCTCACTGTTGCGTCTTGATGATCCTGAGTCGAACCAGAACACCATTCCTGGGACTTCAACACCGCGAAACACAGGAACTGTTGCGCCCTGACAGTCCTACATCGCCCTTAAACACGATTTCTGGGACGTCAACTATGATAATCGTTGAAACTCTTGCATCTGTTTAGAGCGGGTGTGCGCGGCGGCGCTAAGCCGAGAGTCACAGTTTGAAAAGGAACCGCCTTCCATCCGTGAAACTATTGCAGATGCTTATAAAAATCGAATGTGCGCGGCGCTAAAGCGAGAGCCGCATTTTGAAAAGGAACCGCCCTCAATCCGTGAAACTCCTGCAACTGTTGAAGACGAATGTGCGCAACGCTATGGCGAGAGCCTCATTTTGAAAGCGGCCCGCCCTTCATCCGCGACACCCATGCTAAAATTTAAAACGAATGTGCGCGGCGCTCAAGCGAGAGACACAGTTTGAAAACGGCTGGCTGTCAATCATTGAGACTCTTGCAATTTGTTCAGAACGAATGTGCACGGCGCTCAGGCGAGAGCCTCAGTTTGAAAGCGACCCGCCCTCCATCCGTAAAAATGTTGCAAATTGCATGCTTAAGGAACATAAGCGGTGAAGAAGCCTCAAACGAAACGCCAGGCCCGCCCTACCAACACGTCTGGGGGTACAACACGGAGGAGTTAACGAGGAGGAGAAGGAGGAGGAGGAGGAGAAGTACAGCGTAGAAAGAAAAGCAAGGAGGAGGAGAAGGAGGAGGAGGGGGATGGGGAGGAGAAGGAGAAGGAGGAGGAGGAGGGGGAGGGAGGGAGGACGAGAACGGGGAGGAGGAGGGGTAGGAGGAGGAGGAGGAGGAGGAGGAGGAGGAGGAGGAGGAGGAGGGAGGTGGAGGAGGAGCAGGAGGAGGGAGGAGGAGGGAGGAGGAGGGAGGACGAGGAGGAAGATGAAGAGGAGGAGGGGAGGAGAGAGGAGCAGGCGGAGGAGGAGGAGGAGGAGGAGGACCAGTGTAAACCCAAGAGTCATCAACAAGAACTGCCTCGTTGGAAGACTACCGTTTGAAAAAAACTGAAACATGCCACAACATTGTTCTCGGGACTCCAACGCCACGTATCAAGCTGACTGCTGCGTTTTGACGATCTGGAATCTTGCCAGAAAGCAGTTCTGGAGACTTCATCACCGCGAATCTACATAACTGTTGCACCCGCCTAATCCTGACTCCTTCCAAAACACAATTTCTGGTACGCTGATCATGGGAATCCGTGAAACTCTTGCAAATGTTGGAGAGAGCGTGATCCACCGCCGCTTTACTGTGGAAAATTCCCTCCCCCTTTCCCTCTGGAACCCGTGGGTCCCCCCCCCCCTCCGAAAATCCCCCCCGTGCTGGAACCACCCCCCCCTGTCCCCGGCAAAACCCCCCCCTCCCCTAACCCCCCCCCTCCAGAAAATTGGGGGGCGTACTAACAGTTCGAACCCCCCCTCCGAAAAACCGGGGGGGGGTCACGGTTCGAACCCCTCCCCCCCCCCTCAGAAAACCATATGGGGGTCACGACCAGGGGGGTCACTACCGGTTCGACCCCCCCCCCGCCTCGAAAACCAGGAAAGGTCACTACCGGATCGAACCCCACCCCCACCCCACCCCCCTCCGGAAAACCGAGGGGGTCACTACTGGTTCGAACCCCCCCCCCCCTCGAAAACCGGCGGGGGTCACTACCGGTTCGAACCCCCCCACCCACCCCTAGAAAACCGGGAGGGGTCACTACCGGTTCGAACCCCCCCCCGCCACGCTCACCGCCAGCAAACGACTCCCGTGTCCCTACCACCGTCCGCACCACATCCCCCACTGCTGTCCCTAGCACCACTGTCCTCACCACCACTGCCCCCGGCTGTTTCCACCACCGTCCCCACTGTCCCCACCAGTACCCCCACCACTGTCGCACTGTCCCCACTGTCCCCACCACTGTTCCCACCACGGTTCCATTCTCCCCACTTTCTCCACGGCCCCAACTTACCTCTGTCCCACTGTCCCTACTGTCCCACTGTCCCCGCCACTGTCCCACTGAGCTGTCCCAGTGTTCCCACCACTGTCCCCACTGTCCCCCCACTGTCCCCACTGTACCCCTGTCCCATTATCCCACCGCCGTCCTCGCCACCGCTCTCACCACTGTCCCCACCACCACTGTACTCTCCACTCTCCCACTGTTTCCACCACATTCCCACTGTCTCTCCCCACGGTCCCCACCACTGTCCCACTGTCCCCACTGTACCCACCACTGTCCCAGTCCCCGCCGCTGTCCCACTGTGCTGTCTCACCGTCCCCACTGTCCCCATCACTGTCCCACCGTCCACACTGTCCCCACCACTTTCCCCACTGTACTACTGTCCCACCACTGTCCTCACCACCGCCTTCGCCACTGTCCCCACCACTACCGTCCCCACCACTGTCCCACTGTCCCCACCACTGTCCCACTGTCCCCGCACCACTGTCCCCACTACCACCGTTCCCACCACTGTCCCAGCATCCCCACCATTGTCCAACTGTCCCGAGGAGCGGGAATCGTTTGCCAGCGGCGAGGGGGGGGGGGGCCTCGAACCGGTAGTGACCCCCCCCCGGTTTTCGAGAAGAGGGATGGGGGGTCGAACCGGTAGTGACCCCCCCCCTTTTCATCATGGACTGGGTTGGGAACCCCCAGTGACCCCCCCCCCTGGTTTTCCGCCAGCAGCGGTAGAACATTCCCTTTCAAATGTTGACAACGGATGTGCGCGGCGCCAAAACGAAAAGCCACATTTTGGAAAGGAACCGCCCTCAATCCGCGAAACTCTTGCAAATGTTGAAAACGAATGTCCGCGGCGCTAAGGCGAGAGCCACATTTTGAAAACGACCCGCCCTCAATCCGTGAGACTCCTGCAAGTGTTGAAAACGAATGTGCGCGGCGCTAAGGCGAGAGCCAGATTTTGAAAACCACCCGCCCTCCATATGTGAGACTGTTGTCATTGTTTAAGCTTCAGAGTCATAAGTGGTGAGGGAAATCTCAGGCGAAATGCCCAGCTCGCCCTAAAAATTCGCCTCGGGGTGCGACATGGAGAAGTGATATAGAAGGAGAAAGAATGGAGGAGGAGGAGGAGGAGGAGGAGGAGGAGGAGGAGGAGGAGGACAGCGTAGAAAGAAAAGCATGGAGGAGGAGGAGGATGTTGCAGGCCCAAAAGGCAGAACAAAACCGTGGCGCTCAGCAAAGCGCGGGCCAACGTGCCCTGGCCAACGGCCAAAGTGGCCAACGGCCAACACCAAGGGCACACGCGCAAAAAGAGGGGATCACGGACACAAGCTGGGACCTGACCTCCGGCCTCCTTTCCTTGACTAACTCCCAATAGCGCCAGAAACGCTGTGCCTTAGGGAGGAAATCAAGGAAAAGAAAGCAAACCAAGGACCGCCCTACACCCCACGCCAAAATGGCGCACGGGGGTTCGGGATCGGCGCCCAAGGGACAATACACGGAGCGTTGCCCAGCGCCCGCACCCTCGCAAGCACGGCAACAGTGCGCCCGCGGCAAAGAGCACTGCAACCAAGAGGTTACAGGCGGAAAGCCGCGGGCCCCGCCTCCGTGGTCGTCAAACGGCGGTACACCTCAGACCAGGAGGTGCCACTGGGGTCTTCCCGCGCCCAGGCCGCACCTCTTGGCCGAGGTGGCAGGGCACTAAAAGCCCTGGCCTGACAGCTGCAACGGCAACAGCAGCGGCAGCAGGGAGGGGGAGGGGGAGGGGGCCACTCTCCGGCCCAGGAGCGCAAACAACGTCCACCCTGGAACCTAATCCAGGGCCGTGCCGCAACTCCCAAAAAGGAAAAGGGCGACGGACATGACGACGAAACGAGACACGAAGGACGACAACGAACGACCACGAACCTCCCAGCGGGAGGTGCCGCCCTCCGCCCTATCCTTATCGCACCCGGAACGCGGGCGGGATAAGGATCTGACATCATCGGACCCACACCGCATTCAGGCGGTGCCACACGGAACCCAGGCAGCACCGCTTATCCGCGGTGGCGAGGCATTTGAAAATTGCCTCGGCCTGACGGCAGGAGGAGGAGGAGGAGGAGGGGGATGGGGAGGAGGAGGAGGAGGAGGAGGAGGAGCAGGGAGGGAGCGAGAACAGGGAGGAGGAGGAGGGGAGGGGGAGGAGGAGGAGAGGAGGAGGAGGAGGAGGAGGAGGAGGAAGAGGAGGAGGAGGAGGAGGAGGGACATGGAGAAGGACAAGCAGGAGGAGGGAGGATGAGGGAGGAGGGAGGACGAGAAGGAACATGAAGAGGAGGATGAGGGAGGAGGGAGGACGAGGAGGAAGATGAAGAGGAGGGAGGGGGAGGAGGAGCAGGAGGAGGAGGAGGAGCAGGAGGAGGAGGGGGAAGGAGAAGGAGGAGGGAGAAGGAAGCTCAAGACTCAAAAAGTGGCGAATCCCGCACGCGGGGGCCAGGTCCCGAGTGGGAAGGAGGGAGGAGGGGGAAGGAGGAGGGGGAGACAAGGCAAGGCGATTGGGGGGGCGGGTGCAGATCAGTGGTGAGCATCCTCAATGCACCCGTGTGGGGACATCGAAGGCAGGACCCCGCACTCCGGCAGTGGGGAAATATGGTTCGCACGCGGGCCCAAAACGGATAGAAGACGGAGTGCCAAAACAGGGAGGAACGAATTGTCGAAACAACTCAAGCATGAGTGGCGCTTGTGGGGTAGCTTTTGGGAACGCCTATTCCTTTTAACGCCTATTGCTTTTAACGCACCGAGCGCCTAGATCTTTTAACATACACATAATACCGCCGCGGCAAGGCGCAAGCTGAGCCTGTAATCGCACACGCAGCTCTACACTCAAGTAAGACGGCAGCTCGAAACAACAAAACGAAAAGAACGGCTGCCACAACGGTACAGGCAAAGCAACACCGATACGGACAGCCAATAACAAAACGAATAACCAAAAAGACGGAGGGAAAAGAACAACTAAAACAAACAACAAGACGCTACGCGACGCCAACGTCCTGTCTTGGACACCTAAGGCCCACGGACCTTGGTTGGCTTCGATTGGTCTGCTTGTGTCCAACGCAACAAAGGACCGACCGATGTGGGGGTAGGGAAGGAGGAGGGAAAGAGCGAGGGAGGAGGGAAGGAGGAGGAAGGGGGGAGGGATGAGGGGAATGGATCGGCTCCGATGCGCCATGCAGACGAACGTTTCTGCTCTGGGCAAAATGAGCGGGTGGCTGCAGATGAAAATGAAAATGATCCGAGGAATCCGAGTAAATGAAAAAGTGCGCGTGTGTGTGCCATGGCTGTCATGACCCAATGATTACGATACGGGCTGCATTGCGCTAGGCTTGGGTGCTACATATCGAATGGACGAAGATGTGAGGAGTTCGGCCCACTCGAAATACTTTCTACCAGGCCATCGAAACCAACTGGCCCTACAACTCCGACAACTCCCACATGCCGATGGGGTACGGGAGGGAATAGCAGAGCAGGGACACAGCTACGCATCCCAGGTGGCGAATTAACTTAGGATACACACATGTGACACACACACACACACATCTCTACCTAGTGACACATGACCAGCGGGACACCAAATTCTTCACATTATAATCAGCCGCGCAAAGAAGTGGAACACGACCCCCGGTTGAAAAAGTCCTTCCGATGTTCACGCTTATGCTTTACAGATTCAGGGGAAGCCGCCGATCCTGCCCAGATGGGAACTCGCGGCCTTTGCCTGGCCGACCCCAACGTGAGGAGCTCGGTTTCGCGCTGCTTTTTTCCGCCCACGGTAGCACGACTGGAGGAGGCGGTGGAGCAGGGCGGAGGGAGGAGGGGGGACGAGAGGAAGTGGGGGGGGCAGCGAAGGAGGCAGCAGGCGAGGACGGAGGACGGAAGAGAGATGAAGCGGGAGGGCAGTCGGAGCAGAGAGGATGCAGGACGAGGGCGGGGGGGGCGGGGAGAGCGGGAAGAGAGAGAAGAACAGGCGACGTGCTCACTGACAGAACTCTCATTCCTGAACAAGCAAGACACCAAGCCAAAGAGGGAGATAAGGAAGGGAGTGGCGGGACGGGCCAGGGGACAGGGAGGAGGGCGGGAGCCCCGCTGGCCGCGAGAGGGCCACCCTGCCCGCGCCCGCGCGAGGCCCGCCCCCTGCCTGCGCTCCTCTCGTCTGCGTCCTGCCACCGCTCCCCTCCCCCCCTCGACGACGATGACGACGACGAAAACAACGACCGTGACGACGCGGCGTCGTCGGCGCGGCCATTGTCTTCGTCGTCATCGTCCTTCTCGTCCTGGTCTTCGTCGATCCCGCCCTCCTCGCCGAGGGCGTCGCCGACGCCCACGACGAGAAGGACTGGTTCGAAGGCCGATGTCCGAGGTATCCGATCGCGTTTGGGCTTGGGCCTCTGGGAGGCGTTTCGTGGCCGCGGCCAAACTCCCCTCGAGCAGTTTCTGGCCAGAGCGCATCCCTGGACAGATCTGGAGCCCCACCGCGGAACCTAAAAAGGGTCGAATCCCCTCTTTGCGTTTCTGAGAGGTCGGATTTTCTGTCGGTTGCGGTGGTTTTTCGTGTTCGTGGTGAACCGTGGATGTCCTTTTCGTGGGTGCCTGTTTGGGCAAAAATTCCGCCCAACACCTCGGCCCCATCCAACACCTCCGACACCTGCCCCTCTCCAGTTTCCTGTAGCTCGTGACTCAGTTACTGCTGTCACCACTACCACCACTACTACTATAACTACTACTACTACTACTACTACTACTACTACTACTACTACTACTACTACTACTACTACTACTACTACTACTACTACTACTACTACTACTACTACTACTACTACTACTACTACTACTACTACTACTACTACTACTACTACTACTACTACTACTACTACTACTACTACTACTACTACTACTACTACTACTACGACTGCTGCTGCTACGACTACGACTACGACTACAAATAATACGACTACTACTACTACTACTACTACTACTACTACTACTACTACTACTACTACTACTACTACTACTACTACTAATACTACTACTACTAATACTACTACTACTACAACTACTACTGCTACTACTACTACTACTACTACTACTAGTACCACCACCACCACCACCACTCATACTACTAGTACCACCACCACCACCACCACACCACCCCCCCCCCCCACCCCCCCCCCCCCCCACCATCCACCACCACCACCACACCACCACCACCACCACCACCCACACTACTTCTACTACGTACTACGACTACTACTACTACTACTACTAATACTCCTGACGACTACGACTACGACTACGGACTTACGACTACTATCTACTACTACTTAATACTACTACTACTACTACGACCTACGTTCCTTGACTACTACTACTACTACTACTACTACTACTACTGCTACTACTAATACTATTACTACGACCACGACTACTACTACGACTACGGCTACTACGACTACTACTACTACTACGACTACTACCTACCTACCTACCTACCGACCGACCTACCGACCGACCTACCGACCGACCGACCGACCAATCGACCTACCTACCTACCCACCTAGCTACTACTACCACGACTACCACTACCACTACCACTACTACTACTACTACTACTACTACTACTACTACTACTACTACTATACTGTAGTACTACTAAAACCACTACGACTATACTACTACTACTAATATACTACTACTACCACTACCACTACCACTACCACTACCACTACCACTACCACTACCACTACCACTACCACTACCACTACCACTACTACGACTCCTACTACTACTACTACGACTACTACTACTACTACTACTACTACTACTACTACTACTACTACTACTACTACTACTACTACTACTATTACTGCGACTGCTCCTACTACTACTACCACTACTACTACGACTACCACGGATACTTGATTACTACGACTGATGCGACTACATATACTTCTACTCCTCCTACTACTACTACTACTACTACGACGACGACTACTACTACTACTGCTACTACTACTGCTACTATTCCTACATCTACTGCGGCTACTACTACTACTACTACTACTACTACTACTACTACTACTACTACTACTACTAC
>CAUYUJ010014175.1:394585-431445 GCA_963575745.1 Prorocentrum cordatum | reverse complement strand
TCCTGGCCCGTCTGACGCAGTCGGAAGCTGTCTTGGGGGCCTCTAGGCCGACTTGGAGCCCTCTTGGGGTGCTCCAGGGACGTATTGAAGGCCATCTTGGGCGTCTTGGAGGCAGTCTGAGGCCGTCTTGGGACCCTCTTGGGGCCGTCGTGGGGGCCTCTGAAGTCATTCTGGGATCTTGGTGCGGTTTTGGGGGGCTCTTGGGCCGTCTCGGGCCGTAGGTAGGCCGAACAAAAGCAAATGCCAACATCCTTCAACCACCTATGGAAAACCATTGATTTTTGCCTCTTCGGGCCTTCTTGGATGCCCTTTTGGTTGCCCTCTTGGAGGCCTCTTGGGCAGTCTTGGGCCACCTTGTAGCTATCTTCGACCGTCTTGGTGGGCTCCTGGCCAGTCTGACAACGTCGGAAGCCGTCTTGGGGGCCTCTGGGCCGACTTGAGGCCCTCTTGGAATGCTCCAGGACCGTCCTAGAGGCTTTCTTGGGCGCCTTAGAGGCCTCTTGCGCCGTCTTGGGGCCCCCTTAGGGCTGTTTTGGGGGCCTTTTGGGCCGCTCCGGGGCCGTCTTGGAGGCCTCTTGGGCGATCTTGGGGCGATCTTTGAGGGCTCTTGGGGCGTCTCGGTCCGTCGGAAGGCCGAACAGACCAAAATGCCAAAATCATTCAAAAGCCTACAGATGATGAATGATTTTGGCCTCTTCGGGCCTTCCTGGAGGCCCTTTTGGAGGCCTTTGGGCCGTCTTGGGCCATCTTGCGACCATCTTCGGCCGTCTTGGTGGGATCCTGCCCCGTCTGACGCCGTCGGAAGCCGTCTTGGGGGCCTCTCTGGGCCGACTTGGCGCCTTTTGGGGTTCTCCAGGGTCGTCTTGGAGGCTCCCTTGGGCGTCTGAAAGGCCTCTTGCGCCGTCTTGGGGCCCTCACGTGGGGGCCATCTTGAAGGCCTCTTGGGCGATCTTGGGGCTGTCTTTGGGGGCTCTTGGGCCGTGTCGGGCCGTCGGTAGGCCGAAAAGAAGCAAATGCTGTATCCTTCAAAACCCTCGGAAAAGATTTGATTTTAGCCTCTTCGGGCCCTCCTGGAGGACCTCTTGGAAGCCTCTTGGGCCGTCTTCGAGGCCTCTTGGAGGCCTCTTGGGCCGTCTTGGAGGTTTCTTGGGCTAACTCGGAGGCATCTTGGACTCTCTTGGGCCGTGTTGGAGGCCATCTTGGACCATCTTGGACAAATTGGAGGCCATCTTGGCCATATTGGAAGACGTCTAGGGCCATCTGGGAGCCATCTGGAGCAGGAAAACCTTTTGGAACCGCCTCTGGAAGAGCCTTTCGGGTGGCCGGCGGGCTGGGCGGGAGCCCCAGGGAGAGTTCTTTTGGAAAGGACCAAAACCAAAACCGAAAGGGTCTAGCACGCCCGGCACCCTTGTGACAAGCACAGGGGCGGCGGATCTAATAGCTTTCGGCTTACCCCGCCACCGCGCCTGGGTTGTAGCTCAGAGTTATCAGGGATGCTCCTTGGGGTCTCTTCGGAGCGCTTTCGAGGGCCTCTTGGGGGCAGTTTTAGGCCATCTTGGGAGCCTCGTGGGGTCTTCTTGGGGGCCTCTTGGGGCCTCTTGAGGGCCTCTTGGGGGCCTCGTGGGGGCCTCTTGCGGCTTCTTGGGCTCTCTTGGGCTGCTTCGGTCGGAGAAGGGGAGGTGACAACCCCTGGACCACCCTTTCAGGAGCGAAACCACGCTGGTTTCGAGAGCACGCATTGCACAAATGTTCGTATAACGCGGCGGGTCTCGCGAATCGAGGGGCCGTGTTCATGTACATAGCTGGGCGCGTACGTCCTTTGTGGGCTCCCTACCCTTGGACCCCCTCCGGCGCCCCCCCCCCCTTGGACCCCTCCCACAGGCGGAACAACAGGGATCAAAGGAGGGAAGGGGCTCCCCTCCGACACTCGACTACGACGCTGTTCGATTCCCGTCTGCCTGGCTCGCGGGAGGAGGAGGGCCGAGGGAACGGGGGGGAGCGGCGACGGCGGCGACGACGACGATGACAAAGACGACCTCAACGGAAGAGGGGAGAGGCGATGGCGACGACGACGACGATTCAAACGAAAAAGCGTTTCACACACACACACACACACGCACGCACGCACCCGCACGCACCCGCACCCGCACCCGCACCCGCACCCGCACCCGCACCCGCACCCGCACCCGCACCCGCACCCGCACCCGCACCCGCACCCGCACCCGCACCGCAGCACCGCAACCACGCACCCGCACCCGCACCCGCACCGCACCCGCACACCGCACCCGCCCAGCACCCCGCACCCAGCATACAACCGCACGCCGCACTCCGCCCCGCACACGCAGGCGCACTCCGCACCCGCACCCAACACCCGCACCCGCCCCGCTACACCGCACCCGCACGCCCGCCACCCGCACCCGCACCCGCACCCGCACCCGCACCCGCACCCGCACACGCACCCGTCACCTGCACTCCGCACCCGCACTGCGCACGCGCAGCAGCACGCGCACGCGCACGCGCACGCGCACGCGCACGCGCACGCGCACGCTCACGCGCACCGCGCACACGCGCACGCGCACGCGCACACACACACACACACACACGCCACACACACACAACACACACACACACACACACACACACACACAACACACGCACGCACTCACGCACGCACGCACGCACGCACGCACGCACGCACGCACGCACGCACGCACGCACGCACGCACGCACGCACGCACGCACGCACGCACGCACGCACGCACGCACGCACACACACACACACACACCGGCAGGGCCGATCCCTTGTCGGCCATTCGGCGGTGATCAAATGCAGCAAGTGACATCGCTAGTTTGGCAGCTGATGTGTCTCTAACTGGAGACTTGCTTGTCGCATTTCTTGTCCTGGGGAGGTGCACCTTCGAGCCTTTGAGCTGCATTCTCCTCCTCCTTCCCCGAGCATGGGTACGGGCCCGAACCAGAACCCGAGCCCCCCTCGCCAAGGATCGGGAGAGCGCGGCCAGCGCGGCGACCGCCCCGGCGACGCTCACGGGATTTCCCCAGGACCAGCCTTTCGTCGACAGATGCCGCACACATTTATACATATATATATATATATATATATATATATGCGTGCATACATACATACACCTCGGTGGCGAAATCTGAATCCTACCCTCGCCGATGAACGTGTCAAGCTGCTCGACGGGCGGCGGGGGTAGGGTTCGGATCTGGTCGAGCACGTGGCGAAATCCAAATCCGACCATCGCCTCCCATCGATTCGGGAGGATCGGTGGTCGCAGTGGGGACGCGCATCAAGATTCCATATGCTTTTCATCAGAGTGCCCCAGGAGGTGTCTTCGCTCTGCGTACTGCGCGGTGACGTTCCGCGGCAGTGGAAACAGCTGCTGCGCTCAGGGTGCTCTGGCCCCCCCCCGTGTGCATCTCGCGCGCGGGTTTTGCGGGGCCGGGCTTCCTGCGCGGACTTCTTGCGGCCACGTCCGCACTGCAGTGTGGGAGGGCTCGGATGTCGCCGCCTACAGTCGAGCCGCACAGTAAGGACGAGCGATTTTCCCTCCGGCCCATCCTGGGCCGCTTTCGCTGGCCGCGCCCCCCCCTTTCTCGAAAAGGCGTCGACATGGCCTTCAAGGCCCTCGCATCCTCATCGCACATCCTCGTGCTGCGCCTCGGCCGTGACACCGCCATCGTGCCTGGCCGGGCCATCCTGGGCCCCACGATGGCGTGCGGAGCCCTCCGGCCCCGGTCGGGAGGCGCGCACGCCGTGCTAGGGCCCAGGATGGCCCCCGGCCAGGCAAGGCTCAAGAGAAGGCACGTTTCGAGTTCGACGAGAAACGGGCACGTCCACAAACAGGCATGGTATACATACATACATACATGCATGCATACATCAATCATTTGGGCAGCATGCATGCATACATACATGCATGCATGCATGCATGCATGCATACATACGCACATACATACACACACATATATTATACATATCAGAGTGAGGGGGCTGAACCGAACGGTCATTCACTGTCCCTGGGTGCGTGGCTGAAATGGAATTCCGCGATGCGGCTTGTTGTTGTTGTTGTTGTTGTTGGTCTTGTTGTTGTTGTTGTTGTTGCTGCTGCTGTTGTTATTGTTGTTGTTGTTGTTGTTGTTGAACATTATTACTTCTAAAGAATAATTATTGTTGGGACCCCTGGTGCACGACCCCCCCGCCGCGCCTAGGCCGCAGCCACATTTTCATCGTTTTCGTGAGGAAGTCTCAGGCAAAACGGGTTGGTCCGGATCCGGTTGTTTTGTTACGGCCCGCTTTTCTTGTTCTAACATAACCAAACTTCAAGAATCCCTTGCAAAAAATAAGGTAAAGTGGACATTCGCGCGCGCAAGACGAAATCCTTCCAAAACTTTAGTGTTCGGAGCGATTTTAACATAAAAACATAAAACAAAAAACCAATGGTTTTTTAAAAACAACTGGTCAAAATTTCATCCCGCGCGCTCTTGCGGATTCGTAGGAAACCCAACACTTTTTAAACATTTCTGTCAAACGGGCTTTTGCGAGCAACTTTTTCGAACTTCTGCAACAACGATTGCGCACCTGCCAGGGCCATCATCCCTGTCAAATAATACCATGCGGGACACATTCGTTTTTTCTTCGCGCGCGCACGCCGTCGTCGTCGGCCGCGGGGCCCTGAATAGTAGCCACGGTCGTCCGCATGCCACGAAGTGAAGTGTCACGTCATAGGGCGGGAAGCTGGGTGTGGGTGGTGGCGAAGAGTCGTTTGGAAATTTGGTAGAGCTTGAACCGCCCCCCCACAAAGTGGGGGTATTGCCCGCCTCCTATGAAAACCCTGGCACTGGTGAGAACGGTGTGTCCCCACGTGCTAGTAATTGTTGTTGTTGTTGAACATTATTTATTCTAAAGAATAATTATTGTTGGGCCCCCTGGTGCGCGCCCCCCCTGCGCCGCCTAGGCCGCAGCTGCATTTTCATCAATTTCGTGAGGAAGCCTCAGAAAAGAGGGTGTGTACAGGATCCGGTTGTTTTGTTGTAATCCGCTTTCCCTTGCAAAAAACAATAGAAAATGACATTTCTTGTTCTAATATAATCAAATTCCAAGAATCCCTTGCAAAAAATAAGGTAAAGTGGACATTCGCGCGCGCAAGACGAAATCCTTCCAAAACCTTAGTGTTCGCAGCGATTTAAACATAACAACATCAAAAAACCAATGGTTTTTCAACAAAAAATTGTCAAAATCTCATCCCGCGCGCTCTTGCGGATTCGTAGGAAACCCAACACTTTTTAAACATTTCTGTCAAACGGGCTTTTGCGAGCAACTTTTTTCGAACTTCTGCGACAACGGTTGCGCACCTGCCAGGGCCACCATCCCTGTCAAATAATACCATGCGGGACACATTCGTCTCTCTGTATTATGTATTGTATGGCACAATTGCACCATGCTGGGCACATGCGCGCCCCGAATAAGTGACCAAGTTCTGTGGGTGTGTACCCCACGCCAGTGTAGTAGCCACGGTCGTCCGCACGCCACGAAGTGAAGTGTCCCAACGTCATAGGGCGGGAAGCTGGGTTTGGGTGTCGCGAAGAGTCGTTTGGATATTTGGTAGAGCTTGTAATGCCCCCCCACGAAGTGGGGGTATTGCCTGGTGTCGTATGAAAACCCTGGCACTGGGGAGAACACCACGCGTTCGGGTAAAATGTTTGTTGTTGTTGTTGTTGTTGTTGTTGTTGTTGTTGTTGTTGTTGAACATTATTACTTCTAAAGAATAATTATTGTTGGGACCCCTGGTGCACGACCCCCCCGCCGCGCCTAGGCCGCAGCCTCATTTTCATCATTTTCGCGAGGAAGTCTCAGGCAAAACGGGTTGGTCCGGATCCGGTTGTGTTGTTACGATCGGTTTTCCCTTGCAAAAAATAAGCTAAAGTGGACATTTCTTGTTCTAACATATCCAAACTTCAAGAATCCCTTGCAAAAAATAAGGTAAAGTGGACATTCGCGCGCGCAAGACGAAATCCTTCCAAAACCTTAGTTTTCGTAGCGATTTTAACATAAAAACATCAAAAAACCAATGGTTTTTCACAAAAAAAATGTCAAAATTTCATCCCGCGCGCTCTTGCGGATTCGTAGGAAACCCAACACTTTTTAAACATTTCTGTCAAACGGGCTTTTGCGAGCAACTTTTTCGAACTTCTGCAACAACGGTTGCGCACCTGCCAGGGCATCATCCCTGTCAAATAATACCATGCGGGACACATTCGTTTTTTCTTCGCGCGCGCACGCCGTCGTCGTCGGCCGCGGGGCCCTGAATAGTAGCCGCGGTCGTCCGCATGCCACGAAGTGAAGTGTCCGAACGTCATAGGGCGGGAAGCTGGGTGTGGGTGGGGGCGAAGAGTCGTTTGGAAATTTGGTAGAGCTTGAACCGGCCCCCCCACAAAGTGGGGGTATTGCCCGCCTCCTATGAAAACCCTGGCACTGGTGAGAACGGTGTGTCCCCACGTGCTAGTAATTGTTGTTGTTGTTGTTGTTGTTGTTGTTGTTGTTGTTGTTGGTGTTGTTGTTGTTGCTGCTGCTGTTGCTTGTTGTTGCTTGTTGTTGCTTGTTGTTGCTTGTTGTTGCTTGTTGCTTGTTGTTTGTTGTTTGTTGATTATTGTTTGTCGGTTGTTTGTTGTTTGTTGTTTGTTGTTTGTTGTTGTCGGCGACCCACCCACGACCCGCCCCGCTACCCACCCGCGACCCACCCAGCGACCCACCTGCGACCCACCCGCGACCCACCCCGCGACCCACCGCGACCCACCCCACGACCCACCCGCGACCCACCCGCGACCCACCCGCGACCCACCCGCGACCCACCCGCGACCCACCCCGCGACCCGCCCGCGGCCCACCCCGTGACCCACCCAGCGACCCACCCCGCGACCCGCCCGCGACCCCCCCGAGACCCCACTGCGACACCGCCCGCTACCCACCCCGCGAACCCATTCGCGACGCACCAGCGACCCCGCCCGCGACCCACCCGCGGCCCACCCGCGACCCCCCGCGACCCACCGCGAACCCAACCCCGCGACCCCACCCCGCGACCCACCCCGCGACCCACCCAAAATGTTCGGCGCCTGCGGCGGATTTTTTTTGCATTCGTTCCAGGTGGAGGACCTGCGGCCCACTTGCGACCCACCCCGTGCCCGCGACCCACCCGCGACCCACCGCGAACCCACCCAGCGACCCACTCCCGCGGCCCACCCCTCGACCCCCCAAATTTTCGCGCCTGCGCGGGTTTCTTTCGCATTCGTTCCAGTGAGAACCTGCAACCCACCCGCGACCCACCCCGCGCCCGCGACCCACCCGCGACCCACCCGCGACCCACCCCGCGACCCACCCAAAATTTTCGGCGCCTGCGGCGGGTTTCTTTTGCATTCGTTCCAAATGGAGAAGCTGCGACACACCCGCGACCCAAACCGCGCCCGCGACCCACCCGCGACCCACCGCGACCCACCCGCGACCCACCCGCGACCCACCCCGCGACCCACCCAAAATTTTCGGCGCCTGCGGCGGGTTTCTTCTGAATTCGCTCCGGGTGTAGAACCTGCGACCCACCCGCGACCCAAACCGCGTTCAGTGTACAAATCAAAATGTTCGGTGCCTGCGGCGGGCTGTTTTTGAATTCCTTCAAAGCGGAAGTGGAGAGCCCGCGACCCACCCGCGACCCAAACTACGTTCACTGAACACGCCAAATTTTCGGCGCCTGCGGCGGGTTTCTTTTGCATTCGTTCCAGGTGGAGAACCTGCGACCCAAACCGTGTTCAGTGTACAAATCAAAATTTACGGCGCCTGCGGCGGGCTGTTTTTGAATCCCTTCCAGGTGGAAGTGGGGTGCCCGCGACCCACCCGCGACCAAAACTACGTTCACTGAACAAACCAAAAATTCGGCGCCTGCGGCCACCGCGGCGGGTTGTTTTTGCATTCGTTCCAGGTGGCCCACCAGCGATCCCCCCCGCGCTGAATTTGTCAGAGCACGCAAGTAGGCGCCTGCGGCGGGCGGAGGAGGAGGAGGAGGAGGAGGAGGACGACGACGACGAGGAGGAGGAGGAGGAAAAGGAGAAGGAGGATGAGGTGGTGGAGGGCGCCATCGACAGGGAAGGTGAGGGCCACGAGGTCCGCCGGCTCGACGCCCGCGTCGCCCGCGCCCGCCCCGCATTGACTGGTCCACCACGGGCTGCCCATCACATTAAGGTGTCTTGTTGTGGTGGGTAGTTCTGCTGCCACTCAACCAGGACAACTAGCTAGAGCAAGTTGTCCCGTTGTGTTTTTGCTATGCTACGCTAAGCGATGCTGTGCGGTGCTGTGCAATCCAATATTATGCAATTTTATGATATGATATGCAATGCTGTGCTATGATATGCTGTGCGATCATGTGCAATAGTGTGCTGCACCATGCCATGTTATGCTATGCGATGCGACCCGATAATGTGCGATACTATGCCACGGTATGCTATGCGAAGCTATGTTGTTATATGCAATGCCTCGCAATCCTGTACTCTGTTTTGATATGCTGTGCGATGCTCTGCTATGATGTATCACGCCATGGTACGACATGAAATGCCCTTTTGTGTTGTGTTGTGCTATTTGATCCCACACGATGATATGTTATGCAATGCAATGGTATGCTATGTTATGTTTTGTCATGCTACGCGATGCTAAACGATGCGATGCTACGCGATGGTGCGATATAGTTCCAGTCTGTCCCTCCCGCAACCTCCCTATCACCCGAAGTGTGGTCGTGTAGGTAGGCCGCTCCCCGGAAATTCAAACCGCCCTTATCCCCCGTTTCACGCGTTTTTCTGGCTTGAATTTCGCGCGAGTAGCCGTTTGGCTCAAAAAGGGCGGCTCAACACACTTGGGGAAAGCAGTGTCAGGGGGATCTACTGCACGGGATGGTGTTGCTTGCGCCGCCGCTTCGTTTCGGGCCCCAGCCCTTGGCGGGAAAGAGGGTGAAACCCGTGCGCGCTGAGGGGGGGCAGAAACCGACTGCCGCGAGGGCGACTCGGAGGAAGGCCGAGGCACAGAAGACATCGCATTCGATCATGCCAAGCTACAGGAGGCACACATTTCAAAGTGTTGGGCGCTCCTCGCTGCGAAAGCTGAGTCCATTGAGGAAGTCGTCGCAGCCTCTGGCGCGGAGGCCACGGTCATGCGCGGCGGTCAAAGCGGCGAAGAGGTCACAAGCTCCGGCTCTGATTTCCCCGCCGTTGGCACGGAAGGTTCCCAAAAGTGGAAAGGGTTCGCAGACTCTGTCGCGAAAGCGCCCCATTTCGGATGACATGCTCCAGGTGTTTGACGGGTCCCTTTCCGAGGCGCAGCATCTGGAACGCCATGCGGCTTGCAAGGGTTTCTGCATTCGGTGCGATTTGCAGAAGCGCCCCAAGGTTTACGAGGCGTGTACCCTCTACGAGGGCCGTTCGTGGTTGTCGCGAGGCGTTAACCGTGGCATATGGGGCCTCGGGTGCAGGATATGCGCTGAGTTTGCGGCTTCTGGCAACAAGTGTGACGGCGCCAGGTTTTCAAAGTTTGCCAAGTTCCAGATTCGCCCGAAGACGGGTTTTCACGCCAGGATGCTTTTAGAACGACATAGCACTTCCGATTCGCACCGCGTGGCCTGTGGGATAAAAAAGAGAAAGGGTTCCGACATGTTTGCTCAGCCGACTGTACCACAGCCTCTGGCGTGCCCGACCGTTTGGCCAACTGAGAAGCCATGCGAGCTTCTGGCGACCGAGTCTGATACTGGCTTGATAAAGGGAAACGCACCGTCCCCATCGGAGTGGAAAGACGCGTGGGCGGTGCTATCAGAAGGAGTCTCTCACCGGAAGGACGCTCGCATCTGCGATAAGAAAGGGCACGCGCCTGGCTCGGTGGCGAACAGAAGACGGAAACGCCATCGCCGACAACTCCAAGTGATGGCGGAGGTCTTGAGGAAGAATATCCGCAAAGTGCTGCACCAGGCGACTTCCATATCTTTGGCTATCGATGAGTCGAAGTATCGGAAAATCGTCCGGTTTCGCGCCGACCTTCCTGCTGTACAACATAGCGGTCAGGGCTTCCACTTGGGCAACGTTGGTGCGTCAGGATATTGCCTCTCGGGCGTGTTAGGCCTTCTCGACTGCTCGAAGAAACACGCGTCCGACTTCGAGGAGGACCACGCTGTCACTGCGGTTAAGCAGCTTGATGCATTTCTGACAAAATTTTGCACGCCGCTCGGCAGAATTAAGGGCCGCAGGGGGGCACAGCCCCTGGCGTGCGATGAGGAACTGAAAGCACACGTGCTGCGAACAGTCACCAGTTTCTCTGCTGATGGCGCGTCCAAGGAGCGGCGTTCAGTCTTCCTCGCTGCTCGCGAACTGTTCCCCAACTTGTTAATCGTGATTCGCGATCCAGCACACGCCATACGCATTGCCGTCAAGTCGATGCATTGCGACGACGTGTTTGGGGAGGTCTGGAGGGAGCTGTTCAATGATCGGCATGCGTTGGTTCCTGACCTAATGCGTTTTAACAAGCTGCACAACCTTCTGGTGGCAATCCAGGAGGACAACGTGCACGCAGTGGCAGTGCCTGGGTTGCCTGGAGGACCCCAGCCCCTGGCGGGAATCGTGTGGAATTTGGCGTTCGCCAAGCAACGCTTCGACTCGACGGCGGACCCAGTGTTGAAAATCGCCCTCTTGCTCGTGCCGGTGGCAACTTTGCTAGCGCACATCGCGTCGGACCGTCGCCACGACCGGGGGCAGCGCCATCGGGCGGGCGCCTTGTTGCGGAAATTCGATACTAAGTTCTGTATGGCCGTTGGTGTGGCCGCGGACTGGGGGATCATATGCAATTGGTTCTTGCGACTCTTCGACGTCGCCAGCCACGACATTGCAAAGTCGCGTTCCGAGATCGATTGCATGGTCGAGACGCTGGATGCTGTCTTCATGGAAGGGCGGGTCTTCCAGTCGGCCCTCCAGGTACCTCCCGTCGCAGCCGCAGCCTCTGGCGCGACCGCCCCGGCTTCCGAGGAGCCGCTACCGCGGCTCCGTGTCCGAGCGGAAGGACACGAGGCTGGCTTCATCACAGAGACGGTCATGCGCGATCTTCGCCGCAGGTATGTGTTCTGCGCAGACGGAGACCCCGTGATGCCATGGGGGGAACCAGCAGCAGCGCACAAGGAGGAGCTCCTCCACCGATTGCAGAACGTGGCGAGCTTGACAAAAGAGCGCTTGCTCGCGGACTTCCCGCGGACTGACGCCCGCTCGGCGCCGGCCATGTTTGACCGGCGTCTCGTGCAGAAAGGCTTCGGCCCAGTGCCCGATGTGGAAGTGCGGCGTTTCCTTCTGCGGGGCGTTCGCCAGCTGGCGGGCCTCCTCGGCTGCGACGAGCAGGCGGCGGTATTGCAGTACAACGGCGTGCTTCCCTACATGATGCAACAGATGGGGCCATCCCAGCCACTGGCGGGGGCAACTAACCAGCAAGCGTGGGCTCGCATTCTCGACGATGTCTTTTGGGAGGCGGCTTGCCCGAACCGGCTCCGTGGGGCCTCTCGCATGCTCTGCCGCCTCGTGCGTTTCTACATTTCGATTGAAGACGGGGAGTGCACCGTCGAGCGCGACTTAGCCCGATATCGGGATCAACGGGTAGAGCACCGCACTGACGATATTGCTTTTCACGACGACTGCTTGATCCTGAAGTTGAACGGGCCGAAGACGGCATCAGAATTCGACGAAGGCGCGGCTCGCCCTGGACTAGGCTTGACGTCCTTCTCCAGGGAATGCGCTAGCCTCTGGCGGGAACTGCTCGGCCAACGGCGTGGGCATTACAACCCTCAAGCTACTGCGGCGGCCGCGTTAAAAAGGAAGAGCGCGCCCGGGCTGGTTCGCGGACGTTCTCGGGCCGTCCTTGGGGCCGCCCGCCTGGCCGTGACTGTTGCCCGCATTCGACGGGCGCGGGGCCCGTCGACCGCGGTGCATTCCGGCGCCGGCATTGAGGGGAGCGCTTTGTGGAGCGACGACATGGGTAAGTTCCAAGCGCGCAGCCGCAACAATATACCAGGCGTCCAGCAGACGCGGGCGCGTCCAGGGGCGCCTTTCGTGAACCCGCCCGGCGTCAACCTGGCCCCGAGACTAGGTTCGACGACGCAGCCTCTGGCGCGGCCCTCGCCGCACAGCAAGGTAGCAAGCCTCGGCGGTGCGACCGACATGTGCCCCGCGAGAGGTTGCGCTACTGCCACTGGCAGACACCGTTGCGCAGAAGCAGACCTCGTCGTCGTTCCAGACTTGGCGTTTCTCCACGACGTGGACGCGCTGGCAGCAAGTGTGGATCTGGCCGTCTCTTTCTTTTACATCGCCTCGCTTGGCCTGGGCGTCGTTACGCAGACGCTCCTGGTCGCAGCCCAGGGCCACCCAGACAGAATTCCACTCGACCATCGCACGCGCCACGTCCCAGCAAACGAGCGCCAGGAGGTTATTCATCTCGGGCCAGGCCTCGTCACGGTGCATCCAGATGTGCGGGCGGCGGTGCGGCGCGTGGCCCGCAGAGCGGGGTCGAACCTCGCAGTGTCGGAAGCGGCACCCCCAGCCTCTGGCGGGACGCTTTTCTCGACTCTGCGCGACGTCGTCGCATGGGCGTCTGCAGCGAGGCAGGTGAGGGATTATATAGGGCCCAAAGCAGTGACTGTGGACGGAATTCCAATGCGCGCCTGAGGATCTTACCCGAACAAAAAAGGAGACCCCGCCCGCAAGCAGGCAAGATCACCCAGACGTAGGCCGCACCTCGCCAAACAGTGAACCAGACCACCCAGAAGTAGATCAGACACCGCCCATATTATAATCAGACCGCCCAGAAAGTAGACTTCCCTCCCCCCCCAGAAAAAAGTAAGCCGGAACGCCCGCAAGTAGACCAGACCCCGTCAAAGAGGTAACCAGACCACCCAAAAGTGAGGCAGGCCACCCAGGTAGCAGGCCAGACCCAGCCACGAAGTAAAGCAGACCCCGCCAAAAAAGTCATCCAGACCGCCCAAAAGTAGACCACCTCCGACCCAGAGTAGACCAGACCCCGCCCACAAGTAGACCAGACCACCCAAAAGTAGACCAGACCCCGTCCACAAGTAGAGCAGGCACCACCCAAAATTATACCAGGCCGCGCAAGCACACCCGAGCCCGGACAACAGTAGACCAGACCCCGTCAAAAAGTACACCAGACCCCGCAAAAGTAGACCAGGCCCAGCCCGCAAGTAGACCAGACCCGCCCAACAACTAGACCAGACCGCCCCAAAGTAGACCAGACCCCGCCCAAAAGTAGACCAGACCACCCAGAAAGTAGTCAAGACCCCGTCCAAAATATACCAGACAACCCCAAAGTAGACCAGACCCCGCCAACAAGTAATCCAGACCACCTAAAGGTAGACCAGACCGCGACCCAGAGCACGCCAGACCAGCCGCAAGTAGACCAGACCCCAGACAAAAATAGACCAGACCGCGTCAAAAAGTAGACCAGACCCCGCCCAACAGTAGACCAGACCCCCCAAAAAAGAAATAACACATATATATATATATATATATCCAGACTGCCCCAAAGTAGACCAGAGCCCGCCAACAGGTCATCCATGCCACCCAAAAGTAGACCAGACCCCAACCCAGAGTAGACCAGACCAACGGCAACTAGACCAGACCCAAGACAAAAGTAGACCAGACCCCGACCAGAAGTAGATCAGACCCCGCCCAAAAGTAGATCAGACCACCCACACGGAGACCAGACCCCGTCCAAAAGTAGACCAGACCCGCCCAACAGTAGATCAGACCACCCGCAAGGAGACCAGACCCCGCCCAAAAGTAGACCAGACCCGCCCAAAAGTAGATCAGACCACCCGCGAGGAGACCAGACCCCGCCCAAAAGTAGATCAGACCCCGCCCAAAAGTAGATCAGACCACCCATAAGGAGACCAGACCCCGCCCATAAGTAAACAAGACCCGCCCAACAGTAGACCTGACCAACCACGAGTAAACCAGACCCCGCCCAAAAGTAGACCAGACCCCGCCCAAAAGTAGATCAGACCACCCACAAGCAGTCCAGGCCCCGCCAAAAGTAGACCAGACCCCGCCCAAAAGAAGATCAGACCACCCACAAGGAGACCAGACCCTGCCCACAAGTAGATCAGACCCCGCCCGCAAGTAGATCAGACAACCCATAAGCAGACCAGGCCCCGTCCAACAGTAGACCAGACCCGCCCAAAAGTAACCAGATCACCCACAAGGACACCAGACCCCGCCCCAAAGTACATCAGACCCCGTCCAAAAGTAGATCAGACCACCCACAAGGAGACGAGACCCCGTCCAAACGTAGAGCAGACCACGCCCGAAAGAATGAATAAGACATCCACCCAGCGCAGCTGATCGGTTCAAGGACCAAGTGCTGGCAACGAGGCGCGCGCCCGACTCTTCTTGCGTCTCTTCGTGTGCTCGCGCCGCCCATGGCGCCTCATCAGGAAGCTCTTCCCGCGCCGAAGAGGCCGCGCACGGCGCAGCAGCCTGCAGCGCCGCCTGCACCGGCGCCTGCGGCGCCGTCTGCAGCGGCGCCCTCACCGCCTGCGCCATTGGCCGTCGAGGAGCTGCTCGAGATGGATTCGGTGCAGAGCCAGGCGGGGCATCTGATCAATTGGGCCAAGGGGGCCAAGGAGTACGTCGACAATGCCCTCCTGAAGTTCCTGTCTGAGAAGCAAGCACTGGTGGCCTTCAAAGTGCCCGCCTCCGTCATGCTCATCCCTCCTCTGAAAATTTCTTCCGCAGCCTCTGGCGCGCACCTGACATCGTTTCGGGAGGTCATGCAGTACGACAACTTGCAGTTGAGCTTCTCTACGACGGGGCAGTACGAGGCTGCAGGGACGGTGTGGATGCTTGACCCGCTCGCCGCCGACACGTCCGACATCGTCTCTATCAGCCAGCTCGATGCCGCCATGGCGAACTGGACTGAGGAGAGGCTCTTGCTGTCTTCCGACCACCCGCCGTCGCGGCGCTACTCGTTCGACGTGCCGCTCCCAGCGCGAGTTGTCAACGCCAAGGTTGCCCAGCGCATGACCGAGGGCGAATCCACTGTTCTCATGGCAACGGGAGTGCCCATGCTGGCGGGGCACCCGCTTGTGATGGCGTGGTATGGCGCCATGGCAGAGGCATTGTCCGCCGGCAACAGTGATCGCACATTCAAGCTGTTTGAGGCAGCTTTGTCTGTGCCGATCAGGCTGCGTCTCAGCCCCGACCCTGACGCCTGCCTGCTAGCGTCGCTGCTGTTCTCTGAGACCGTATTCTCTACTTCCGCAGCCTCTGGCGCGGATGCCTTTTGGAAGCTGGCTGAAAAGGTGAGTCGCCTGACAAAGTACCAGAAGGCTGTGGCCGAGAACATATCTCTTCCGAAATTGACCAAAGTCCTCACGACCTACGGGATCACGTTCAAGGGCAACGCGCTCACCGAGGCACACGCCAAGGCTTTGAAAAGCTTGACGCCTTTCGTCGGGAATCACGCTTGCGCCGTGGCTTACTCTTTGGCGGAGGCTTTCTGCCCCGAGCTCCGCGAACCCACGCTGTTGATGCGGCTGGCGCAGCTCTGCAAAGCAAGGGCGGCGCCCTCCCAGGCAGACAAGGACGCGGCTGCCTGCGACTCGATGGCGTTCGTCCTGGACTGCTTGCGCGTTGCCCGGCTGACAGGCGACGCCCCCAGGGGGGGGGGGCTTTCTGTGGGACGGGTCACGGGGCAAGAGAAAAAGACCCCCGCGCTGACGCACGTGCTGTTCAAGAAACATGATGTCATCGAGTACATTATGCACGAGGCGGCGATGATCGACAAAGACATGGTGCCTACAGTATCCATGTTTCGCTCGCCGCTTGCCATCGCGAAGCACTTCTCAGCCTCTGGCGAGAAAGGCTTAGCTGCTGCATTTCGGCGAGAGGAGAGCTCCGATAACACAGGGTTGGAAAACATGTTCGCTGTCCCCGTGGCCGAATACCGCGACCAGCAAGGCCGAGAAGCGAAGACGCAGGCGTTGATCGACTTCGCGTGGGCCGTTTGGGCTGGCCACTTCGACGAGGAGCTCCAGGAGCTGGCCGCCAAAGACCTGCAGGGAGGTGCAGCCGCCTTCCTGCGGCACCGGTATTTCACCGATAGCACCAAGGAGATGGGCGTCAAGTACCGCGCGCTGACCGCTGCTTGCGCGGCGGGTCCCATTTCGACTGGCACTGCCGAGGGCGGGGCCTCTGGCGTGGTCATGGGGGCGTCCGAGCTCGCGGAGGCCGACCAGGAGGACCTCAAGAAAACCAAGGACTTGCTCCTCTCTCTTCGCAGGAAGTCCGTTTCGTTCGTGGCGCTGCCGTCGGTTGGCGGAGCCGCTGGCGCGGAACACAGCACCGCCCAGTTGCAGAAACTCTGGGAAGAGATGCGTCTCGGACATAGGTACGCCAGGAAAAAGCAAGACGTCCGAGCATTCGTTGCGTCGGCCGACCTGTTCGCCCCAAACGTGAGCAAGAGCGGGGCGGCGGCGAGCTTGGGCGACCACGTCGCTGTGGATGCGGAGCGTTTCGGGCGGGTGCTTGATTTCGTCTCGCAGAAGCGTTCGGTTCACGATATCGTCATTTTCCTCGACGGGCGGAGCCGGTCGTGCCGCAAACTGCTCGAGGACAAAGAGGAGGGTCTCGCAGCCTCTGGCGCGCACGCTGTGACTGAGTGTTGGTGTGTGTATGTGCAGCCGGGCAAGGCACAGGACCCCAGAGTCCCGGGAAGAGTGACTTGTTTTGCGTGCAACAACAAGGAAGTCGTCATCTGCTCCATCCCGAAAAGAGGCGCCATGAAGGTAGTGCAGCGCGCGGAGTTCAACTTGCGCGGCGAGACCACGAGTTCGCACACGACGTACACGGGCGTGCCTATGCGGCAGTACCGCGAGCTGCCGCGGATGACCCACGACACGAAGGCCTCGATCTTGGGAAACGCAGCCGCTGGCCCGGTGAGAGGGAGGCGCGCGCAGAAAGACATCGAGGCGAACGGGCACCCCTTCTCGCACTTGGAGGTCAAGCCATTGAGCTTTTGGCAGCGGATTTGCGAGCACCATCACATCACGCACATCGTTGACTTCACGGCGGGGTCTGGCGCGTTGGCAATCGCAGCCTCTGGCGCGATGGAGTACGAGGGCGTGGCGGTCAACGAGGTGCACCGGGAGTGGCTCGACGCGACCTTGGACCGATGCGCACTGTACATGGCGGGGCATGACAAGAATTTCGCCCAGAAGCTCGGCGGCGACGACGGTTTCGCTGAGAAAGTAGAGAAGTACTTCGCGGGAACGATGATGGAGGTGCGGCGCTTGCTCGAGCCAATCGCGGACGAGGTGGACGGGGATGGGGGGAGCTCGGACTCAGCGGAGGAGTAGATCGCAGGCGCGCGATCGCGGGTGGGAAAACGACGCAGCCTCTGGCGCGCCACTGACGCGGCCTGGCCCTGACTCAGGTGTCGAAATTTTGCGCGCGTCGCGACTCCAGTGCGTGAGCAGTTCCGGGGTGACGCCTCTGGCGCGCGAGGAAGCGTGCAAGACCTTCCAGCGCGGCCAAGTTTTGATGGGTAGACCAGTCTCTTGCCCGGAGGTGCAGCTTCATACGCGCCCTTGGACGCGCGCGGCGCTGTTACGCAACAGAGGAAATGTTCCGACCCCGCACAGACGCAAGCCAATCCATTCAGCGCAGAAGGCCAGGCCGCCCGTCAAACCAGGCCAAACCACCCATAAGTAGACCAGACCCTGTCCACAAGTAGAGCAAAACCCGCCCAAAAGTAGACCATGCCACCCATAAGTAGACCAGACCCCGCCCAAAAGTAGATCAGACCACGCCCAAAAGTAGATCAGACCACACACAAGGAGACCAGACCCCGCCCAAAAGGAGATCACACCCCGCCCAAAAGTAGATCAGACCACCCGCAAAGAGACCGGACCCCGTCCAAAAGTAGACCAGACTCGCCAGACAGTAGACCAGACCACCCTTGAGTAGACCAGACCCCGCCTTAAAGTAGGTCAGACCCCGCCCAAAAGTAGATCAGACCACCGACAAGGAGACCAGGCCCCGTCCAAAAGTAGACCAGACCCGCCCAACAGTAGACCAGACCACCCTTGAGTAGACCAGACCCCGCCTTAAAGTAGGTCAGACCACGCCCAGAAGTGCATCAGACCACCCACAAGGACGCCAGACCTCGCCCAAAAGTAGATCAGACCCCGCCCAATAGTAGATCAGACCACCCACAAGGAGACCAGACCCCGTTCGCAAGTAGAGCAGACCCCGCCCAAAAGTAGATCAGACCACCCACTGGTAGACCAAACCCTGTGCCCCAGTAGAGCAGGCCCGCCCAAAAGTACACCAGACCACACGCAAGTAGAGCAGACTCCGCCCAAAGTGCGTCACACCCCGTCCAGAAAGAAAAAGGGCCCGCTCCTGGAAACCAGGGACAACAGCCCGGGCAGTTTCTGGAAACGAAAAAAGAAAACCAGGCCGTTTATGAAACCGAGAGAAGAAAACCGGGCCGTTTCTGGAAACGAGGAAAGGAAAAGGGCCGTTTCTGAAACCGAGGGAAGAAAACCGGGCCGTTTCTGGAAACGAGAAAACAAAACCGGCCCGTTTCTGGAAACGAGGAAAGAAAAAGGGCCGTTTCTGAAACCGAGGGAAGAAAACCGGGCCGTTTCTGGAAACGAGGAAAGAAAACCGGGCCGTTTCTGGAAACGAGGAAAGAAAAAGGGCCGTTCCTGAAACCGATGGAAGAAAACCGGGCCGTTTCTGGAAACGAAGCAAGAAAACCGGCCCGTTTCTGAAACCCAGGGAAGAAAACCAGACTGCTTCTGGAAACGAAGGAGGAAAGTAGCCCACTAGGCATGCTTTCATTTTCTCATTTCGGTTCTGAAACCGAGGGAAGAAAACATGTTCGGATTTGGCATGTTGGCGAGCATGTTGTGGGCCCTATATGACATGTAGTATAGAGCCCACAACATTCTCGCCAACATGCTAGACCCGAACATATTTTCTTCGCTCGGTTTTGCAACCGAGCGAAGAAAACATGTTCGGATTTCCGACATGTTTTCTTTCTTTGTGTGTGGGGGGGGGGGGGACCACAAGTTTTCTTCTGTCGTTTCCAGAAACGGTAGGGTTTTCTTCCCTCGGTTTCAGAAACGGCCCTTTTTCTTTCCTCGTTTCCAGAAACGGCCCGGTTTTCTTTCCTCGTTTCCAGAAACGGCCCGGTTTTCTTCTCTCGGTTTCAGAAACGGCCCTTTTTCTTTCCTCGTTTCCAGAAACGGGCCGGTTTTGTTTTCTCGTTTCCAGAAACGGCCCGGTTTTCTTCCCTCGGTTTCAGAAACGGCCCTTTTTCTTTCCTCGTTTCCAGAAACGGGCCGGTTTTGTTTTCTCGTTTCCAGAAACGGCCCGGTTTTCTTCCCTCGGTTTCAGAAACGGCCTTTTTTCTTTCCTCGTTTCCAGAAACGGCCCGGTTTTCTTCTCGCGTTTCCAGAAACGGCCCGGTTTTCCTTCTTCGTTTCCAGAAACGGCCCGGTTATATTTTATGGTCGGGGTCTGATTTACTTTTGGGAGGGGTCTGGTCAACTTATGTGTGGTCTGGTCTACTTTTGTGCGGGCCTGCTCTACTTGTGGACAAGGTCTGGTCTACTAGTGCGTGGTCTGATCCGCTTCTTGGGCGGGGTCTGATCTACTTTTGGGTGGGGCATGATCTCCTTGCGGGTGGTCCGATCTACTTTTGGGCGGGGTCTGATCTAGTTTTGGGCGGGGTCTGGTCTACATGTGGGTGGTATGATATGCGTCTGGGCGGGTCTGCCCTATTTGTGGACCAGGTCTGGTCTACGTTTGGGTGGTCTGATCTACTTTTGGGCAGGTCTGGTCTACTTTTAGGCGGGGTCTGGTCTCCTTGCGGGTGGTCTGATCTACTTTTGGGCGGTGTCTGATCTACTTGCGGGCGGGATCTTGTCTCCATGTGGGTGGTCTGATCTACTTTTGGGCGAGGTCTGATCTACTTTTTGGGGGGGTCTGGTCTACGTATGGGTGGTCGGGTCTGCTGTTGGGCGGGTCTGCTCTACTTTAGGGCGGGATCTGGTCTCCTTGTGGGTGGTCTGATGTACTTTTGGGCGGGGTCTGATCTACTTTTGGGTGGGGTCTGATCTCCTTGCGGGTGGTTTGATCTGCAATTGGGCGGGTCTGCTCTACTTGTGGACGGGGTCTGGTCTCCTTGTGGGTGGTCTGATGTACTTTTGGGCGGGGTCTGGTCTCCGAGTGGGTGGTCTGATCTACTTTCGGGCGGGGTCTGATCTACTTTTGGGCGGGGTGTGGTCTATTTGCGGGTGGTCTGCTCTGCTTTTGGGCGGGTGTGCTGTACTTGTGGGCAGGGTCTGGTCTACGTATGGGTGGTCGGATTTATTTTTGGACGGGGTCTGGCCTACTTTGACGCGGGGTCTGGTCTCCTTGTGGGTTGTCTGATGTACTTTTGGGCGTGGTCTGATCTACTTTTTTGGGCGGGGTGTGATCTACTTTAGACCATGAATTTCCATGGCGTGTGTTTGTTACATCTTCTTAACTTGTTTGCTTTGCTACGACATGCTATCCCAAACCGTGCTCCGTGATCGTTTGAACGCTGTCCATATGTACGCATTCCCGTGGTATGCCATGCGTTGTTAAGCAATGCTGTGCCACGCCGTGCGCTGCTCTCCGGTGTGGTGCGATGCTATGCTATAGTATGCGACGCCATCCGACGGGATGCCATGCTGTAGCTCTGGTGTTCCCACCCAACAACCTCTCTGTGAGACACATGGTGGTCGTGTGTGAATGTTGTACACAGTACGGCTCTGGCGTACTTCTGGGCAGTGTCTGGACTTGGTGCGAGTGTGCTCTGTGCATTGCATTGCAACGCCTTGCGAACACATGGAACCTTGTGCGATGCGATGATATGCCGTGCTAGGCCACGCGATGCAGTGCTATGCGATCCCATGCTATGGCTCCTGTCGGGCCCTCCCCCCCGGGGTGGCTGGTCGCGTGGGAATGTCGGCGCGGAATCTCAGAGACTTCATAGAGCTGCGCGTGCCAGCCATGCAAGTTTGCGCGCGCCTGGCACGCGGAGGGACGGGGGCAGGGGTGGGGCGGAAAGTGGGAGGAGGAGGAGGTTTTGGACGAGGACGAGGACGAGGACGAAGAGGAGGGAGTGGAAGTGGGAGGAGGAGGAAGGAGTAGTAGAGCAGGAGGGAGTAGAAGACGAGAGGAAGTGGGACGAGGAGGAAGGAGTACAAGAGGTGGGAGAGAACAACCATGGAATATGGGGAGGCGGACCAATCGTCGCCACGGCTGGAGCATGCTGGAGCCACGGAGGCATCGTCGCCACGGCTGCCTTCGCCTCGAAACTCTGGCCAGAGCGTCGCCACGTCGCCAACGTCTCTAGGAGAGCAGTGCGCCCCCGGAGGGCCGTTCGTCGCCACGGCTGGACGCACCTCTGAAAATCGAGGCGGTTGGATCCTGGGAGGGCTCCAGGGAGCGGTTGTGAGTAAGACGGGGAGGAGGAAAAAGAGGCAGGGGGCAGCTGCTCTCCACAGCCGTCTCGGCCCAAGCCGCTCGTGCTGCAAGCGCCTCCAAGCCCTCTCGGCCCAGTCCACAGCCGCTCCAAGCCCTCTCGGCCGGGATGTCGGAGCATCCACTCGCTGGGCCCCAACCTTTGGCGGGAGACTTGACTGAACCCCAGCCTCTGGCGGGAAACTTGCGGGATTGGCGCCGCGGCAATCCTCTCCGAACCAGCGAGACCATTGCCTTTGGCAATACCAGCGCCAAGCCGACCCCCGGCGCACAACGGCCGTGGCACTACTACTCAGTCCAAATGCCTACCGGGGGAAGCCACAAGTGGCTCTTCGTTCCTTTCCTCGTGAGGGCCCCAGCCTCTGGCGGGACACCCCTTCCAATGGGAGCGCCGCAGGAGGCGCAGTTGGAAACCAGAGTGAGGGAGGGCGTTCTGATGGAGCACTACACCAACATCCACCGCCTACGCGCCCTCTTGCTGAGCCACCCGCTCGTCTCCACCGCCGCGCCGCACAAGGTGGACAAGGCGCTCGACCCCAAGTGCTTCGACGAGGACGGTTGGGCCTATAAATATCACCAGTCCCCTTGGGACTTGTCAGTGACGCTCGCAGCCTCTGGCGCGAAGTTCACCCTCGGATGGGCCACAAACCATATCAAGAAGCCGCTCGCGGCGATGTGGTGGTTGATGCAAGGGAAGGCCGCGACGGCGGATAACCTCGCCCACGCGGAGGCGATATTCTTGGATGTCGCCGAGGCCGCCCGCTCGTGGCCGCTCGGCTTCCCCCCTGAGGAGGGGGGGGCCAGGGCCAGTGCGAGCTCTTCCTCTGCCGGCGTCGCGCCCCAGCCTCCGGCGGCCACTGCGGCGCCGCCGCCGGCCAGGCCCCTGCCTCCGGCGGCAATTGCGGCGCCGCCGCCGGCCAGGCCCGCGCCTCCGGCGGCAACTGCGGCGCCGCCGACGGCCGGGCCCCAGCCTCTGGCGGGAGACGCGGCGCGGGCGCCGGCCCGCGCCAGCGAGCCCGCGCCGGAGAGGCCGCCGGCCCCCGGCGAGCCCGCGCCGCAGAGCCCGCCAGCCCCCAGCCAGCCCGCGCCGCAGAGCCCTCCGGCCCCGGACACCGCCTGTCCGGTGGAGCCTTTGGCGGGGGCGCCCGCCGCCGCGCCGGGGGCGTCCGCCGACGCCACCAGCGCGGCCTCCGCGCTGCTGCCAGCGGCGAGCGTCGATGCCGGTGCTGCCGCCTGCGACAAGCCTGCGGACAGCGCCCCAGGCGGCGCCGAGCGCCGCGACCACCTCGAGGATTTCCAGCTGGACGAGGCGATGAGGATGTCCGAGCAGGAATCGGCTGAAGTCCGCGATCTCGATTACAGCCCAGATCAGAAGTCGGACCCTCCGTCGGACGAGGAGGAGGAGGGCGTCGAGGCCGACCCAGCGGAGCCGCAGAGCAGGGTGCGTCGCCGCTCGAGGTCGCGAGCGGGGCCCGCGCGCCCGCGCGACCCAGCCTCTGGCGGGGCGGACGGCGAGATCGACCTCACCATGCACGTGTCCGCCAAGAGGCTGCAGCGGCTGACCGAGGACCAGAAGGAGCGGCTTCGCCAGATTGTGCGCACCAGCGATAGGCAGCTGCACTTCGGCGATTACTGGCAGAGCAGGCCGCGGGCGGGGGGTCCTCCTCGGGAGCCAGCGGCGACGGCCAGGGCTCGCGATCAGCATCGGGCGCTGCTCCTCCAGCACCTGCGGGCGTGCGCGGACCCGATCCCAGACGCCGCAGAGTTCATCGCGGGAATCCCTTCCAAGAACGCCGGGCGCTGGGGCGTCAACGAGGATGTCGCGAAGGCCATCGCCAGCAGGAAGGTCCACTACATGCATTTGCTGACCCACCAGATGGAGCACGACCGTCTGCTCTTCTGCGAGGAGTGGCCGGACCTCAGCCCAGCCTCTGGCGGGTGGTGGGTGCTCCAGGAAGAGGACTGGCTGCAGCTCAAGCAGGAATGGCGGGGGTTGTCTCCAGCGATGCGAAAGCCCAGTCGACCCCCAGCAACGTCCTCTCCGCCCATCCCCGCTTCCCCCCGCGCGGGAGGGGGGGGGGTCGGCGAACGAGGAGGGAGAGGACGAGGAGGGGGGAGGGGAGGGGAGAGGGGGCCAGGGCGAGGAGGGGGATTGGGGAGAGGGCGGCACCGACGGAGACACCCGTCGCCTCGATTGAGGACTTCCCCGGCGTGCGCGACACGCGCGACTACGTCAAGCACATTTTGACGCTGCACGATGGCGAGGCCAGGCTTGTGCGCACAGAGTGGAAGCCCTTCCCAGCCTCTGGCGGGAGCATCCTTCAACCTGCCTACTGGCATTACCAATTCGCGCGCAGCTGGGCGACTTATTCGTGGCTCTCCTCACGCAAAGGGCACTTGACCAACGAAGACTTGGAGTTGATCATGACACAGGACGGCGGCGAGACTGGCTTGATGAGGTGGAACCCAGCCTCTGGCGGGAACTGGCAGATCCGCACTGGCCAATTCATCACGCTGGCCGAACTCTTCTGGTTCGGGAAAGACTGGTGCTCATGCTACGATATCTACCGCGCTTACCTGAGCCTGCCTGTCTGGATCCAGAAGCGCAAGCATCCTGTCTCGCAGAATGCGCCGGGAACCATGAGGCGCAACGCGAAAGCGTTTCACTACCAGGAGACCGGTATGTACGGTTTGCCCACGGCGCCTTGGAAACGCGGGCGGCGGTGAGCACGTGCCCTTGGCGCCTTCGGTGCCGATCCCAGCCTCTGGCGGGAATAGTCTCGCGCCCAGCTCTGGTGCCCGTGTCAGTTTTGGCGGAAGTGCAGATTCCGCGCCCAGCTCTGGCGGCCGTGTCAGTTTTGGCGAGAGTGCAGATTCCGCGCCCGAGCGACGCCGAAAAACGTTTGAAATGAGCTTCCCTCGTCGTCGTCGTCGTCGTCCTCCCCTCCGCCTCCCTGCTGCATTATTCCTCAGTCCCCCCCCCCTGCTCCCGATGCTTACTTATCTTTCTCCCTCGTGAGGGCCAGGGCGCAGCGAAACCCAGCCTCTGGCGGGATGGAGGCTCGACGTCCGGGGAATGCCCCGGGCAACCAGAACAGGACTGCCTGCCCCGTCCTCCGGGGGACTTCGCTCCTGCGTCGCTATCCCGTCCTCTGCCTGCCCCCGGCTCTACTTGTCCCCCTGGAGCCTCTTGGGGGTTCCTGGGGCCTCCTGGGGCTTCCTGAGGCTTCCCAGGAACTCCAGGGGCTTCCCGGGGCCTCCTGCGGCCTCCTGGGGCCGCCCGGGACCTCCTGCGCCCTCCTGCGGCCTCCTGCGGCCTCCGGGGCTTTCCTGGTAAGAACAACGCAGGACACGTGGCAAAGCAAGGTATACCGAACCAAAAAAAACAAACTCAAAGTAGATCACACCCGCCCAAAAGTAGATGAGACCCGCCCAAAAGTAGGTCAGACCACACGCAAGGAGACCACACCCCGTGGAAAAGTAGATCAGACCCCGCCCACATGTAGATCAGACCACCCGCAAGGAGACCGCACCCCGTCCAAAAGTACACCAGACCCGCCCAAAAGTAGACCAGACCACCCAAAAGTAGACCAGACCCCGTGGAAAAGTAGATCAGACCCCGCCCAAAAGTAGACCAGACCCCGCCCAAAAGTAGATCAGACCCCGCCCAAAAGTAGATCAGACCGCCCGCAAGGAGACGTGACCCCACCCACAAGTAGATCATACCCCGCCCAGAAGTAGATCAGACCTCCCACAAGGAGACCAGACCCCGCCCAAAAGTAGATCAACCCCCAGCCAAAAGAAGATCGGCCCCTGTCCCCAGGTAGCGCAGACCCGCCCAAATGTAGACCAGACCCCACCCCAAAGTAGATCCAGCCCCGCCCACAAGTAGATCAGACCAGCCGCAAGGAGACCAGACCCCGTCCCAAAGGAGACCAGACCCCGCCCAAAAATAAATCAGACCTCCCACATGTGCACCAGACGCCGCCCAGAAGTGTACCAGCCCCACCCCAGAGGAAATCATACCGCCCATTATGAGGCCAGATATCGTCCCAAAGTAGACCAGTTACCGCCCAGTAGGGCAGATTAAATACACCCAAAGAAAGCACCTGCCCCCGCCCATAATTGTACTACACTGCTCTTCGCAGCATGCAACAAACGCTTGACGCCCCTCTCACTATCCGATTGTGCGTAGCTGCGTGGGCTCGAGCGCGCACTGGTCCAGCCCGCGCTCTTCGTGCGGGCTATCGGCCGCGCGGGGTGACGGAGCGCTCCGCGCGCTCTCGCAGCCTCTGGCGCGATGGGGCTCCGTTGCAAGACGTGCCTTGAGCGCGCCAGAGATGATGGGAGCTGCAAAAACCCGAAGTGCACAGCATACCGCGCTCCAGTGCCGAGAGGGCAGCACTGGAAAATTGCCCGGTTGAGTGGTGCCTTGGGCAAAGCGGCCGACAAAGTAGGCGCATACGTCGCCGGCGGGTTCATCCTCACTTTGCTACACAGACATGACATACGTGTCGGCGTAGCGAGCGGCGAGTATCTTCGGGCCGCAGCCTCTGGCGCGACTGCAGTGCGCTTGGAGCTTTTAGCGGTGGTCTATCTGTGCTACTGGCGGTGGTCGACGAGCTCACTTCTTGGACACTTGTCAAAGGCATTATCCCGTTTTCAGCACGCGGAGTCCACAGAGCGAGCTGAAATGTTACAGGTCGCGTGGACTTCGATGGAAGCGGACATGAAGGGGCGCCAGGTTCTCGGATACCGTGACGAGCACAAGGTTGAGTTAATGCGCCGCGATGAGAGGAGCAAGCTCGGGAACGCAGCCTCTGGCGCGACTTTTGCGTATCATCCATTCATGAACCCGGCAAGTCGCCGCGCTGGTGGACAGGAGTTCGCGCTGTTGCTGCCTGATGTGCGGGATGGCAACCTCCGGGCAGCTTGCGAGGACCTCGCCAAGGTGTTCCACGTGAAACCCACGTTCAGGGACGCGGAGAGCGCCCTGAGGAAGCACGAGATAAAGCTTTGGGCCGGGGCCCACGCCAAATACAATCGAATCAGGTGGTACGGGTGCTGCAAATGCACCCCGCCAGCGGGCTCCCGACCGCGCGTCGGGCCCAAGTGGAGCCCGGCAAGGGTTTCCTTTGTCCCTCTTCTGCGTCGTGCCCCCCCCGCCCCATGTGGCCCCTCTCCCTCCCCCTCGCGTGTCCTCTTCCTCCTCGTTCGCTGCCCGCGTTGACCCTCCCCCCTCCTCCCTCTCCCTCGGTCAAAAGGATCACGCAGGGCCGCCGCCCGCCCGCGCGCGGCACCTGCAGCTGCTTCCGGAACAGGGCTTCGTTTTTGATTCTCTTCTGGGAACCGTAGCGGAACATAGCCACCCGAACAGATACACCCGCGGCCCCGCGTCAGACGCGGGCCGCGCGGGCAGGTCGGCCCAATCCTTAGGGGGGGCGCCAGATATGAGATATTTGGGCGCGCTTGGCCCCGTCTTCCGTCTGCTGCGTGCCCCCGACGCAGTAATCCGGTAATCCTGTAGTCCCCCCCTCGCCCTCCCCCGCAAAGCGGATTGTTGTATTCCTGTCGTGTTCCCAAGGTTCATACGGTGGTTGTTCAAGGCGGAGGGCCTGGACGTGCCTGTCGACGAGGAAGATTGGCCCCTGCTCGCTGGCATGGGGTCCGGGGCCGAAGAGGGTTTGGACGACGCGGGAATTGATTCCTACGAATCGGCTGAGGTGGCCCGCGCAGCCTTGGCCGCTGTACTCGCAGCCCCGGGCGCGACGTCTCCGCAAGATGGCGTTGGTGCACCCCCCGAGTATATTTACGGACTCGACGACTTGGTTTGCTTCCTGTGCTTGTCCACAAACAAAGAAGCTGTTGCCCGCAAGGTGTTACCGCCGCCAGCGCCCCCGGTGTCCGTCGTTGAGGATTTGGGGATGGCTGCCCCCGTCGCAGCCTCTGGCGCGACAGCGTGCCCTGGCGAGACTCGTTGTTATGCGAGAATCACAACGAAAGCCACCGCGAAGCCAGCCATCGTCTCCATCTTGGCGTGGGTGTTCCAAGACATTTTGCGATGGGTGCGCGCGCCCGCCGCGGGGGCACTGTGTCAATGTTGCCGAGCTTGGCACGCTGGAGGCTTATTTCTGGCTTGCGCGCTGTCTGAGAGGAGGCGGTGCGTCGCAGACTCTGTCGCGAGCATCTTGTCCTTCGATGCGAAACCCGCCCAGGCATTGCTTCAAGCAGGGGCTTCGAGGAGTGATATTCTCCGCGCCTGGGCGCGCGCGTGGGACTTGCTCGACGGGCTCCCCCCGCGTGCCTGTTTGGGCTTCGACGAACGATTGTTGTCCATGGCACTAGTCCGCATGGGCGTCAAGGAACACCTTCGGGGTGACGCGAAGGACGCGGTTGCCCAGATGTTCTTGGACGCAGGCGGGGAGCATTCGCTTGCGAGGGAAGCGTCGTTCGCAGAGGTGGAGAAAGGGCAGCTTGCAGAGATCGAGTGCCATGTGTTGATGTTGGCGCACAGCGATTCTGGCCTCTGGCGATAATTCGCAGCCTCTGGCGCGAACCAGCATGGGGGGCGGCCGTTGGGGCGGCTGCTGGGGGGCGATCAGCATTGCCTGATCATGTCTGCTGCAATTGCGCGGGCTCGAGCAGCGGCGGCATGTGTAGGGCCGCTTTCAAGAGCTGGGCGTCGGCAAACGCAGCGCATGCTCGAACCTGCCAGGGAAAACTGAACCCGGTCAGTTTCTCACAGTGCTTGTTTCTTGCGTCGCACTTCTGCTGGATACGTTTATCGGAGACGGAGCGAGAAGCCATTTCTGCTATTATTATTACAACTATCACCACCACAATTGCTACTAGTAGTACAATTGTTTCCGCTTCGCGAATCCCCGCCAGTCCATTCAGAAGCCCTTCCCATGAGAGCTGACGGGCAATGGAAAAAAGAAACACATATAGTGAAACAGAGCGGACAAGGAGAGGAGGGGGAGGAGGGTGTCGAGCCATCTTGGAGGCTATCTTGGAACACAGGAGGCTTTCTTGGAGCTATGGGGCACTTTTGGGGGTCTCAGGGATCTCTCGGCCCTCTTTTGGGGCATCTTGGGGCCCCCTTGGGGCTCTTTTGGGGCATCTTGGGGCCCTCTTGGGTTTTTTTTTTTTTGGGGGGGGGGGGGTCTTGGGGTCCTCTCGGGGCTCTTTTGGGGCATCTTGGGGCCCTCTTGGGGCTCTTTAGGGGTCTTGGGGCCCTCTTGGGGCTCTTTTGGGGCGTCTTGGGGCGGCGCTCCTGGGGCCTCCTTGGGGCTCTCTTGGGCCTCTCTTGGGGCCTTCTTGGGGGCTATGGAGCGCCTCCTGGGGCCATCTTGGAGGCCATCGATCAAAAAGGAGGGGGGTCCCCGATTTGTCTCCCCCCTTGGGGGGCCACCGGAATCGCATCTTGGGGCGCTCTTGGGGCCCTCTTGGGCCGCTCTTGGGCGCTCTTGGGGCCGTCTGAGGGCCTCTTGGGCCGCTCTTGGAGCTCTCTTGGGCCATATTGGCGCCATCTTGAGGCCTCAAAAGCGCAGCGGAGGCGACAGGGCGAGAAGGCAAACATCATTGATTTTCTTCAGGTGTTTGAAGGAAATTGCTTTCTCGGGGAGGTCCTGACGGGTCTCCAAAAGCACCTGGGACCGTCTTGTGGTCCTCTTGGGGCCTCTTGGAGGCATGTTGTTAGCTATCTTGGGCCATGTTGGGCTGTCTCGACCGATATTGAAGGCCATCTTGGGCTCTCTGAGGCCCTCTTGGGGCCATCTTGGGCCGAAAAGGACCCCCTGACACATCGCGACCGCCCCCGTCCAAGTCCAGGGGAGGGGGTATGGGGGAGGGGTAAACCCCTCCCGAAGGGGAAAAGGGGGTTTTGGAAGAGGGAATAAAGATCTCGTTGGACCGCCTGTCGCCCAAAGGGATGGCGGGATTTCGAGTCCCAGCATTACTATCATGATTATTGTTTCTGCTATCAAATTTCACTGATCAAATGGTGACGCTATTGGCGTTTATACGATCACAAATGCATCCCCTACACCTCTATCATCCGCGCCGCTACTGCGATTGCAGCTACTACAATTATTACGGCGGCGACGGCGACGGTGACGGCGACGACGACGGCGGCGCCGATGCTTATTGCGATGATTTTGGCCTTGGTGGACCGGTCAGCGCAGTCTTATCCGCAATTGCGGGGTGCTTCGGTATATATATATATATATATATATATATATATACACACACACACAAGTGGCACGTGTGTGCAGGCTGATACAAAAAAACTTAAGGGGCGTTTGAAGCAGGAGTGAAATGCAACAGCGAAGTCGCACTCGAGCGCAAGTGTGGTTGCCACACCTTGCGATGTGTGTACCAGGGCCCCCCAGGAAGCCTCAGGAGGCCCGACTTGGATACCAGAAGAGGCTCCAGGAGGCCCCAGGACTGTGAATGTTGTGTGTGTATGTGTGTGATGTGTGCTCAGAGTTGTGCGTGTTTTTTGTGCGTTGTAGGTGTTGTGTGTGTTATGTTTGTCTAGCGTGTGATGTGTTGGGCGTGATTTGTGTCTCTGTGTGTGCATGTAGTTCTGAGGCCCCAGTAGGCCCCAGTAGGCCCCAGGAGGCCCCGGGCGGACTCAGGAGGCCCCAGGAGACCCCAGGAGGCTTCAGGAGGCCCCAAGAGGCTCCAGGAGGCCGCAGGAGGCCCCAGGAGGTTTCAGGAGACCCCCAGGAGGCTGCGAGGCCGGGTCTTGGCTACCAGAAGGTTCAGGAGGCCCCAGGAGGTTCCGGGAGGCCCCCAGGAGGTTCCGAGGCGGGGTCTGGGGTACCAGAGGGTACGTCGGGGCTCGATTTTGGGAGGATGTTTCAGGCGAAACCGCAATTCTCTGAGAATCGGGGTCGAAATTATTGAAATTACAATGTGTTTTTTGAAGGTTTTATGTTAACATGTTGAAATTCCCATGTGTTTTTGGACCCTGACGTCACGATCTGCGTGAGGGGTGCCACCGATTTTCAGAATTTCGAGCTGGCAGTAGAAAGGGCTGGCAGGTTTGAGGTTCTGAACTCGGGGTGTGTTTGTTGTTTTCTGTTCCTGCCTGTGGGGACCGTTTTCGGGCCCTGGGACCTTGAAACATTGTACATGGGTGAAATTGCACCATGCCCGAGAAGGGTAGGGGGCAGATTTTGAGCGGATATATTTTCCCCCCCCCTTGACCTTTTTTTCTCGGGTCCCAATCAGTTCAGATACCCCGGCCGCCTGCAACTCCCCTCCTTTGCTTCCGTATTCTTCCAATCCATCCTCTTCCTCCTTGTCACCCCCCCCCTCCCTGCTCCCCCAATCTTCCTTACCCTTCCTGGCCCGCACATTTGGTACCCCATTCCTCTCCACTCATCCCTCATGGTGTCGCCGTTGCTCCAGGTCCTACTGCTGGTGATGTTGCTGATGCTGTTCGTACTCGCATCACCCTCTGACTATTTTTTGTCTTAGTCGTCCTTGTGTTCCATGTCCTGCTATTCCTACTCGCATTCCTCCATGTCCTCCATGTCATCCGCTTCCTCCTCCCTCAATCCTCCCTCCCCTCCTCCCTCTCTGTCCTTCGTCATTCCTAACGTTTCCATCCTGCTTCCCCAATTTCCCTCACCAACACCACGGCCTGCGCCACCTGGCCGGGAGGGAAGCGGGAGGAGGAGGAGGAGGAGGAAGTCAGAGGAAGATGCAGAAGAGGAGGAGGAAGAGGAGGATCAGGATCCAGACACTCCCTTCCATTCCTCCCTTCCCTTCTTTCTTTCGCTACTCCTCGGTCCCCTGCCCGCTGCCTACGCCTCGCACCTCGCTGGGTGGGGAGGACACCCCCCGGATCCACTCGGCGTCGTCGGTCCTGAGCAGCGGTTTGCAGCGCTGTTCGGCGACGGAGTGAGCCTGGCGCGGGGTCACTAGGTGCTGGCGGTAATCCGTCAGCCTCTGTTACTGCCAGAAGCTCTGCGAGCTTACCTTCGGTACGTATTGTTTCGGACTGCTGTTGTACCAATCTCGTCGCCCGCGCGATTACAGACGCGTGTCCCAAATAATATGAGCGACGCAACAACGGGATCGTTTGCTCCGACACTGGCGAGTTAGATGCCCGCGTAAGGTCGCGCGTAAGCGCCCTCGTCTCCAACGCAGCGTGCCGCGCCAGCGGCCCGCGTAAGCTGCGGCGTAAGTTCGCTACGTCATCTCACGTAAGACCCGTTTTGGATCGTCTCCTCGCGCAGGCAGACCTTCCTCCCCAACAGGGTCCGAGCAAACAGGGTCGGAGGATCGCGCCGCATCGGTGATGCAACGGTGATGCGCGATGCGGCTCGATGTGGATCCCGGTTTTTCTCCACACTGGCGTTGCCGATGTGCTGCCGACGTCGCTGATGCATCGGCGATGCATCGGCGATGTGCTGTGACCCTCCGATCCCATCTTCGCGGACCCCATCTGGGAGACCTCCAGGCCCTCGGATAAATGTGTGGATTGTGGGGGAAGTTCAGCATCACACACACGGTCATACGCACGCACACACACATGCGCACAAAGTCGTAAGCACAAGTTTTCAGAGGCCCGCGCGGATGTCTTGGGTCGGCGCTGGGCCGTGGGGCCGAAGAGCAAGAGGGTGTATTGAATCGAAGCCCTGGTGCGCTCCTCGTGCCAGGGAGGGGGTGTAACGCCAACCCGAGACATCCACCTGGGGCGCAGAACGTTCATGAGTATCACATGTTGCTCCTCCTGCGGGCACGCGTACAACTCGGAGGAGGAGGGGGAGAAGGGTCAATTCTTTCCCATGTCTCACTCACTCACTCTCTTCTCTCTCTCTCTCTCGCGTTTCATTTCCCGAGAACGAATATGCGCGGCGCCAAGGCGATGGCCCCATTTTGAGACAGAGCTGTTTGCTGCCAGCTTTCAAGACGTATGGTCGTTGCGCTCAGGCGAGGGCTACATGTTGAAAACGTTGTGTGCCCAAGCATTGTAAGCGTCGTGCACCTTCACAACGAATGTGTGCAGCGCTAATGTAAGCGTCGTGCACCTCCCCTCGCGTCTTGAGCCAAAACGGTTGCGGCAGCAATCCGTTCTGGCCCGGAATCGGGTTACAAAGCTGTTCCCAATTGGTATCCCATTCGATGGGATAAACGACTGTGTTAAACTACCTTCCCGGGGAAGGGGTTAACCCGAACGCCCCTCCTTGGCCGCATCCTGTCTTCGCAGGACAGGCCACGCTCTAACCGCTGCCATTCTGGACTCAAACGTCCGTGGTCGCAATTAGACCGTTCTCAGTCGTGCTCGTCAGCCAGCGCGGTGCTAGCCGCTTCTGGCCCGACTTTTTCTCCAGCCACTTTCAGCGCCTTCGGATGTCTTCCTGCAACTTCCTTGAAGCCCATCAAGTTCATCAGGGTCTCCTGCACCGTTACGGAAACGGCCTTCGTCCCGATGTTCGCCAAGTTCTCGTCCTTGCGCACCTTCTTGACCCTGAGGTCCTTGCGATTGACGTGGTGTTGTAGCCAGAGCAGGCCCGTGTCCAAACGGCGGACCGTGCCCAAGCCCACTCCAGATGCAATGCCTTTGCTTGCCGTGCTGTCCGTGTGCAGGTCTAGGGACACCTGGCCTCCCATGTCTCTCGGGGTTGGACAGACCTCCTACCCTGACACGTCGATTGAGGAATTGGCCGTTTTCGGTTCGCGAGAGGGCGTCGCGGCCGTTATTTTTGCGGGTCCAGATCCGTCGGTTTCGGTCCCAGGCCGTTTTCACTAAAGGGAGGTTTACTAAAGGGAGGTTTGTCCACCGCCGAGTCTCGAATCATCGACCTCATGCCGATGGCGGTGGAGCCGCCCTTCACCTGGGCAACAAACTCTGCCACGCCAGAGCTCAAGGCAGGGGCCGTCTGCGTCGCAGCCTGCACTCGCAGACAATGCGCGCCGTGCATGGTGACTACCAAGACACGCTCGTACGATCTGGATTGAGCCCAGTCGCTGTCCGTGTAGACGTCGATCCGGCCTGGCTGGTCCTGCAGAGGGAAATGTTGGATCTACCGGCCGTGCCCATGCAGGTACCTCAGGCATCTCTTCAAGCGTGCCCAAGACCCAACCGTCGGCTTAGCCATGAACCTCGCCAACCTGTTTGCGCTGAATCCGTACACCGGGACGTCTGCAGCAAGGTAGGCTAGCCTCATTCTTGCGGATCGGAACACTGTCGCCTGCCCTCGGCCTAAGGGCTCCTCATCGCGCATGTCCTCCAACCGCTTGCCGGCTGGTGTCGTCACGAACTTCGACTGGCCGTCGAAACCAACCAGGCCACCAAGTAAATCAACATGGCGTGGAGCAGGCTCCAGAGAAATCACCCGAGACGCATCGTTCAAGTCCACCAACCTGTTCAAGGTGGTAACGTGCTTGTCGTCTGCCTTGTCCCAGCCGAGCTTCGCACGTCTCTGTAGGATCATCACGCTCAGGAGGCCCTCTTCAAGATGGTCTGACCAATCATCGGGCCCCTCAAGCACTAGATCGTCCCCATGGCGCCACCCAGTGCTGTCTTCGGCAGCGCAGTAGTACAGGCAAGGTGATGACAGCCCCACCTCGTACTCGCGCCTGACGATCGCATCGTTGGAAAACTCGTCCCAGGCGTTTGCTGCACCCCGTGTCCCGTACAGGGTGCGCAGCAACTTGCCCACGAAGCCTGCCTGAGCGTCCTCCTCCTGCAGCCTGATGTACAGCTCACGGCGGCACTTCGGATGAAAATGCGCTCGAGAAACGTCAAGAACTAAGATCTTACGCTCTCCGGGGTTTCTGGTCGGGCCCATCCTGCGCGACTGGAACCGGGACAGCAAGTATTTCAACGACTCCAGTGGTGGAGTCGCGGCGAAAGTGTTCTCCATCGCCGGCGACTTCCACTTACACTCACGCCCGACGAATCTATCTCACGTCTGGTGCGTTCACGTCTCCTTTGTTGGTTATAGTCCACCTTGTCGACATGAACTCTTTGCCTTTGGCCATCGCCTCCGGCACCCTCTCATAGACAGGGAAAAGAACGAAGAAACTCAATTTCCTTGACTTTGGCCTCCCTGACTTCCTTCGGCCTCAGCCGTTCGCCCGTCAACTCGTCGAAGAACTGCTCGAGCCCGTCTTCGTCCCACTCCTGGGCGTCGTGGCTTGTCAGGCCCGGCTCCAGGGCGTTGATGCTGACCGCGCCGTCCTGCTGCAGCTGCCTGCGCAGACCTCGCAACATTGCCACCATGATGGCTGGCTTATTCTCCACGGTTGGACTCACGGTCCCTATGCTGCCGATGGCCTTCTCGCTGTCGGCGCCCTGGAGCTTCGTGAGCTCCTCGGCTTGGCCAGCCATCCTGAGGCCCTCCCAGCCTTGACATGCTGGACGCCCTCATGCCCCAGCAGATGGCTACCATCCTCCTCCTCTTTCTGTTTCTTCCCCTGCCCGTGGTGCTCGTGGCCAGGGGCGGGACCATTCGTGTGCTCGTGGAGGAAGTAGTGTCCGTCTTGCAACTGCTTGCGGTACAAGTTGCGATTGGCTCCAAAATGCGAATGCCCAATCACCAGTTCCGGGCGGACAGTGCCCTGGAGGCCTTCCGCCTGCTCCACGTGCGAGTGGTTCTCAAGATCCCAACCCGAAGTCAGGTCTAGTGCGACCCTGGGGTGGACTCCCCACCGGGACGCTTGGTTAGTGAACCGCTTCCTTGCAGAACACCTCCGACTCGATCACGACGACGTCGTCTTGATAGGCTGCCGGATCGCCTCCTGCAGCCGCGGCCCGATGGCCGTTCCTAGTTGCATCAGCTCGCCTACGATCTCCGCGACCTCGCGCCGCGCCCTCTGGGCAGCCCGATCGTGCGGACTACCCGCTGGGTCGTCCCCAGCTCCGACCTCGCCTCTCCGCAGTGCGGTGCTGCCCGCTGCCGCTCGAGGCGTGCTTGAGCCTGGCCCGGACTCTTGGATGGCACAGTGCTGCCCGCCTCCTGCGAATCCGGCTGGCTCCGCACGTTTGCCTGCGCGGAGCTGCCCGCTTCCGGCGCGTTCCTGCTCTGAGCGTCCGCCAGCGCGGGGCTACTCCAGATTTCGTAATAAAAAGGAGGGGGTCGCATTTCGGGGGGGGTCTCTTCCAGGCTATCTTGGAGGGTCTGGGGTGGTCTGGGGACGATGTTTTGGAGGGTTCTCCCACGAGGGGGGGTCTGAAATGGCTTGTCTTGGAGGGTCCAGACCCCCTCCCTTTTATTACGAAATCTGGAGTACCCGTTTCCGGCGCGCTCCCTAGCTGGTCCGACGGCGCGGGGCTGCCCGCTTCTGTCGGCACCTCTCCTGCGACCTCGCCTGGTCGTAGAACCTGTGCTCCTCCTGGTCGTCTGTCTGGTGGTGCTTCTGGCTCGCCTCGTCGACGGTGAGCTTCTTCGACTCGCTGTCGAACTTCGGACCTCTCGTCCGCCAGGATCGCCGCCTCGATCCTGTCATGACACTCGTGCGTGTGCAGACGCGCTGGTCGGCCCTCAAATGCTGCGGCACATCCAGGACAATTGTCAGAGAAACCGTACGCTCGAAGCTCCACCTCCCGACGACGATAAAATCTTCCCGGGATAACCTGCGGAGACCTGGCTTCGGAACTCGTGGGGGCAACTCCGCCTCAGGGACGATTGGTTCGGTGACCCTGAGGGGTTCGTAGTCGATGGTTTGCCCTCCTGGTTCCCCGGGTACTGGGTCCCAGGGGACCCCGACGATGGACTTCAAGAGCTCCGGGTCGCTGGACTGGATCTCCGGCAACCGCTTCACGCAGTTCACCTTGAAGACGCCGCGAGGCGTGCCTACGAGCAAACGTTGCTGCGCCCCACCAGCCCCAAGTAGATCCCGGTCTCCCACCTGTCCTCGAATTTTCGTCGCCGTCGTACCGCCGATATTGGCATGTACATTACGGCCTCTCCGAATGGGGACAGCTTCCGACGATAGGGCTTGCTTTTGCGTATCTCGTAGGCGGTCCTGTTGTCCTTGGCGGCACGCTGGGACCTATTCAGTAGCTGCCCTGCGTACTCCACGGCATAAATTCTGAGAGGGTGCTTGAGCGGCACCTGGACGCGATGATGCTCCAGGCATGCGTGCACTAGTGTGCGAGCCGTGCTCCGGACCTCGCGCTCGACAACAGCATTCTGCTGAGACTCGGACGTGCCGCTCTCCTCCAAGATAACGTCCGCAGGGCCAGCAACCTCCCGTAACTTCTTCACCACCTTCTGCTTGAAC
>CAUYUJ010014175.1:362085-389585 GCA_963575745.1 Prorocentrum cordatum | reverse complement strand
AGGCGCGCGAAGCTGGCAGCAGCATAGCCGAAGAGAAAAAACGCTATAGACAAACTTTTTGCGCTCCGCGCGGATTCCTTGGATCCGCGCCGGGCCCCCCCGGCGGCGCCTCCGGCGCCGCCCCTGGCGCGCTCCGCGCGTCAGCGAGGGGGGTCCAGCGCAGATCCAAGAAATCCGCGCGGAGCGCCAAAAAGTTGTGGTAATGCCGTTTTTTCTTTTTCTACATCGGCACAGTGTTTAGGCTGCAACTCCTGGGAGGTTTGACCCAGTCATCGCCAACGCCGCACCATCTGGCTTGCTCGTTTCTCGTACACAGCTCATCGACCCAGCACGTGCATTTTTCCTCAGTCCAGCCAACACAGGTTTGACTTCCGCCCAAAGAGACCCCCAAGGAGTTGCCACCTTGGGAGATAGCAGGGGTGTGCCTTCTGGAGTCGAGGTGTCCTGTTGGTACGTAGCCGGGAGGGTCTGCCTCTCGCCAAGCCCAAGTGCTATGCCTGGCAGTTTTTACTGTTGCGGTGTCTTCTTGCACCGCACCGTAGCGTTAAGTCGGCCTGTCCTTCTACAGGAGGAATATTCAAAAAGCAGTCAAACAATAGTCAGTGGACGTTTTTTTGAGTATTGAATATGTTTGATTACGTTTGAGTATTATTGTAAATGATTGCATTTTTCATCAAACATCCGCCTGCAGGGGGACATGCCCGACCTAAGCGTAGCGAGAGCATGCTGCGCTCTCGCTGCTTCTGTATCTTGGAGGCTTACGCCATCCGCTGGTTCCAAGCGCAGGGCCTCGAGCAAGAATGCATAGCTTTAAGCTTACACGTTCTGAGGTTTGCGCGGATTTCTTGGATGCGCTGGACCCCCTCCCTGGCGCGCGGGAAGCGCCAGGAGTAGCGCCGAAGGCGCCACCAGGGGGGGCTCAGCGTCAATGCGCGAAATCCGCGCAGAGCTCATGTTTATGCAGTTTCTTCTTCGAACCTCCCTTTCGAAACGGTTTCTGGCAGCCGAGCATCCCTCCATGGTGCTCTCTTGTCGTTGATCCTCTGCTCGATCCCACTACTGCATCCTCTTCCACTGTTGCAGATGTCGTCCATGCCGCTCGCTTTATGCAAAGTCTTGCCGCGTTGGGTGTTCAACGTTGATCAGCATGAACGTGAGGTGTTTTCATACGCTTCCCTCTTCATTTTACCTCGCACTTATCCTCATCCCCCCCTCTGCCTCCTGTGCCTCGATCTGAGATGGACTTCTCAAAGCAGTATCGCAGTGTAGCCGCAATCTGGCTGACAGGCACAGTCGTATGACAGTCATCTGCTTATGCATCGGCGTGTATCGAATACGTGTGCGATAACCGTACGTGATCGGAGGTCTGCGCGGAATTCTTGGATCTCCGCAGGATCCCTCTCGCAGTGCCACCGTCGCCGCCTCTGGCGCGCATCGCGAGATTGAGATGGAGGTCAGCGCCGATTATGATTAACCGATGTCCCTTCAGGAATCTCGGGCCGAGCGAAAGGGGGGGATAGGCAAAGGGGGGGTACAACATCTGCTGCATGCAGCTAATTTCGGCCCCGCCGCCAGGCCCATTCCTCGATACATGGGCACCTCCCAGCGCCAGGAGGCGCTGGGAAAATCATCTACGTGAGCTGATTCTCTACCCTACCCTTTGCTATCCCCCCCCTTTCGTTCCTCCCGAGAATCGGCGGGACCATTCGAGGTTTCGCCTGGAGCCCGCCGTTGGGCGCTCGTGGGCGCCACGTGGGCGCCTCGGGCGCCGGGTGTGATGGGCCTGTTCTTCCACAACCACAACCACGACCTGTAGTTGGAGGGCGAGGGGGTCCACTTCCTCCTCCTCCTCCTCCTCCTCCTCCTCCTCCTCCTCCTCCTCCTCCTCCTTCCTCACCCTCCTCCTCCCTCCTCCTCCCGCCCTCCTCCTCCTCCTCCTCCTCCTCCTCCTCCTCCTCCTCCTCCTCCCCTCCTCCTCCTCCTTCCTCCTCCTCCTCCTCCTCCTCCTCCTGCTCCTCCCTGCCCCTCTCCAACTGATGGTTATGGTGGTGGCGGAACGGCCGCCCATCAGGGCAGCCGAGGCTTCGCCCGGTGCCCGCCCGTGGGCGCCGCGTGGGCCCCCCCGGGCGCCTCGTGGGCGCGCCTCGTGCGCCGGGGCTGCGCAGGCCGCAGGCCGGCGGTCTGCCCGGTGCCCGCCCCGTGGGCGCCTCGTGTCGTGGAGGGACAGAAGCCACACAGACACACAGACACAACGAATCGTCGATTCCCTGGAAAAGATGGGATATATATATATATATATATATATATATATATGTATATATATACATATATATGTATATGTATGTATATATATATATATATATCTATAACATGTATATGGGGAATGGGGGGTAAGCCCAGAGAGCATGGGAGAATATGGGGAATCCTGCCATCTGTGTGTGTATTTTCATGTGCGTGTGTCCCAGGGCCCCTTCCTCGTGGGCGCCTCGTGCGCGGGGCCGGGCCCGCCGAGGTTTCGCTCGGCGCCCGTCCGTGGGCGCCCCGTGGGCGCCTCGTGCGCGGGGCGGCCGCGTAGGCTTTGCACCGCACGGCTGCTGCGTGCTACGCGGCCGCGGTGTCGTCTGGCGGGCGCCCGTGGGCGCCTCGTGGGGGCCCCGTGCGCCGGCTGGCTCCGTCGGGGTTTCGCTCGGGGCTCAAGAGACGGGGGTCAATGCAAACGGGGGTCAGCCAGGGCACCAGATCCTGCAGGATCCTGCGAAGACCCCCTCTGGCTGACCCGGGTTAGCGAGCCGCTCGTGGCCGCGAGGCGGCCGCGCATATTGGCTGACCCGGGTTTTTGTACCTGCATTGCAGTTTTTTGGTTTCCTGCTGACCCGGGTCTGGATTGACCCGGGTCAGAAGATCCCCGATTCGCCTGGTGGGCGCCCGTGGGCGTCCACATGGATTCAGTTGTAGATTGCGTAGATGAAAACTCTACAAGCCCCCCCCCCCCCCCCAGGATTATCCGCCCCCTCTTTCGTCGGCACCACGTGGCCTGCATTCTGTCGGGCCTGTCCCCCGACAGTGTACAGGGGGATTTTCGACGAGAAAAAAAAATGCCCCAACAATACCCCAAAAAGGTCAACACATATTTTAAAATATTGTCCCCAGACTATTTTTTGATTATTTTTCATAATAGTTTTGGCTTTTTTATATTTATCGTCGAAAATCCCCCTGTAGGGGGACAGGCTCGACTTAAAGCTTGCACTACACAGTTTTGCCCATATAGTATATAATTTGCACCACGCATTTTACAACACAGTGCACGTCGTAGCTTGCAACCCACTGCATGCACCACTCAGCTTACACCGCATTGCTTGCGCCGCATCACCTACACCACACAGCTTACACCACGTAGCTTGCACCACAGCTTACACATCTTCAATGCAGTAGCTTATTGTTTTGGGTCTACGCTGGCAAGCATGGCTCCTTTTGTTGTTCTTCTACTATTCGCAAAGTTTAGCCGCAGTATCCTTGATGGATCGGCGTGTAGCCTCGGGAACAGCCCATCGGCGCGGTGCGTTCTGGCATGCTTGTCTTGCCTCCGCCCGAAGACTGCCCGCATGATGCCTGGGACCCTGCACTGAACCGAGATGGGCCGTGCGGTATGTTGGTCATCGGCAGTTTGCGCCCTTTTCCTAAGATGTTTTGCGCGACCAAACATTGTTAAGAGGTCCGCCCTGATATCTTCGATGGGTATGCCCCCCCTCCCCGCGGCGTCTCCGGCGCCGCCCATGGGGCGCTCCACGCAACAGTGAAGGGGGTCTGGCGCCGATCCGAGGTATCCGCGCTGACCTTAGGAAGCTTACGTTCTGCCATTTTGTAAGATTGATGTTTTCTCCTCCATGTCTCAAACAGTTTCTCTAACACATGTCAAAGCAGCCGAGCATTTCACAATCTCTGGCACCCGTGGCGAGCTCGGGTCGGTGGATCACGTATTATCATTGCCATTGATTGTTCGATTAGCGCGTCCTGATTTTGTCTACATCCGCTCTGGCGAGCAGTGCCGCCGTCACTGGCGCGAGGCCGTCACAGAGGTTTCATGTCAGGCTTTCATGGCGCAAGGCCGCCAGCTGCCAACAAGTTGTCGGTGGTTTGCTTGCCTATTTACTGGGACATTGAGGTTGACGAGCACTGGAGTTGAGAATTCTGATTTTTACATAATGAATTGCACAACAGAGGTTGAACCACGTAGTTTGCTCCGCATTGGTTCTATCACACATCGTGCATCCCATATATTACAAATCAGGAGTATGGTCCCGTTGGCTCTGATGGATTCGTGGTTGTGCACGGCTTCTTGTTTTGTATTTTCGAATTAGCTACACCAAAAGATTTGTCGCATGGGTTTGTCTTGTGGTTCTTGTGAGCAAGCGCGTGACAAATCGGCGAATGCCAGAGGCAATAGAGCGGCTCTTGTTCCAGGCGCGGTTTGGCGGGCAGCGCCATCCCAAGGGGTTCTGTCGTCTTTTCCATCATATCATCAGCTATGTCATCAGCATGGCTTCATCGCCACAATCATCATTATAACCATCATCACCTCCACAAGCTGCAATGTTGCTAACACGCCCATGGGCGCGTGCGGATTGTGTAACCGTTCGACAACGGGGTCTACTTGATCACGTTTTCCGTTCGGTTGGTTCAGGAGTTATTGCTGAGCCATGTGATTTATTTTTCAGCCGGGTGCTCGCTTTGCGACCCCTTTCGGATACGTACCGTGCTCAAGGTCGTTGCGTTATGCTTCTATCTCGAGCTTATGTTCGTTGCCGACGGGAAGCGAAGCCTGTGGCATTGCGAGCCTCTAATGCTTGACATATGCGCAGGGATAGGGCTGGAGTCAAAAGTGCACACAGGAGCACCGTACCAGGTTTCCAGTTGGTGTCATCTATCACGAGTCCTCAGACTGGTTAGTCCTGCTGGTGTTTTATCGGGGCCCTTGGGGCAGTGTTGGGAATCGGAGAAGTTTTGGTTGTTTGGGGTCGGCGTGGAGGAAGTCTTCGTATGCCTTGGAGCATTATTTGGACTATCTTGGGACCCGGCTCGGGTCTTGGGCTGTGTTGTGACCGTCTTGGGTTTGTCGACACGCACCATTGTGTGGTGGTTTGCCAGACGTGCCTACAAAACCTCAAGCGAGCTGAATATTCTGCGCACAGATTCGTTTCTTCAGTTGTATGTGTGCATTGTTGGCGATTGAGGTACAGCTCGCCACTCTGCCGCGGCCTTCGTCAGAAAAAAAACACCTGTACCCCGCACGTGCTATGCTTGCATTCTGTGGCGGTTGTCTTGCGTGTGGTTTGCTTGTTTTTCTGGCAAGTTTGCAGTGCATGGCCTGCGGCGTGTTCAGCTTCACCGGCGGAGTCACCCATGGCATACCCGAATCATTCCGTAAGATTGTGAGCGGCATCGGGGCCAGGCAGCCCGACCGAGAACGCGAGCCACGCATGCAAGTACAGTGCCGTTTTTAATACATGTTCCGCGTGAGGATCATGTATTAAACATGCAGGGGTTTAGTGTTAAAAACAACGAAAAGTTCATACATAATTGATTCACACATTAGTCATGTATTAAACATCCCATACTTTACAACAAATCCGATGTATTAAAAACTGCCCTGTGCCGAGCAGCCCGACCGTGTACCTCAAAGAGGGCACGAGCGGCGTGGACGAACGTGATCGGCCGCGTGGAGGTCCAGGCGCATGCCGCCCGCGCGAGGCCTCCTCCCTGCCTCTTCCCTCTTCCATGCCCTCCTCCCTCCCTCCTCCCTCCTCCCTCCCTCCTCCCTCCCTCCCTCCTCCCTCCCTCCTCCCTCCTCCCTCCTCCCTTCCCCGTCGATGCCCTCCGCCTTTGCGTCCTGGCCGCCTTCTCCAGCGACCCTCGCAGACAGACGAGCGAGGCGTGTGCTGGACGGAAGCTTCCGCTGCACAGGGGGGGGGGTGGGGTGGGAGGGGGGAAGGGCTGCAGGAGGGCGGGGGGGACGAGCGATCGATGACACTATGCCCGTAGGAGGCCCGAGGGGATCTCCGGAGTTCCCTGGAGGTCCCCAGAGATCTCCGGAGTTCCCCGTAGGTCCCCAGAGTCGGAGGACGCGTAATAGGAGGGCGATACAGGGGGAGAGGGGGGGCAGCAATGGCTGGGCTGCAGAAAAGGAGCTCTTGAGGGCCCCCAAAGGGGCCCTTTAGGGACCCAAAGGCGGCTTTTAGGGGGGCCCGAAAGGGCACCTCTTTTTGTCCCTCCCCTCAATTCATGCTCCCCCCCATGCATTCGCGCCCGAAAAAGGCTAGTGGAAATTTCTGGAGGCCCAGGGGAGTTTTCAAAAGTCAGGAGCCTGGAGAGGAGCAGGTGCCCTGAGGTCCGACGTCGCGAACAGGCGCGACATCCAGCAACAGCGTGACCCGAGCCTTGGACCCCATCTTCCTGCAGCACTTTTCGAGCCAGATCGATCCGTCAGGGCCCCAGGACCCGAGACGGGGCGGAAGCACCCAGCGCGAGCACATCGCGACGTCCGTGCCTCTGGGGAGGAGCCTCAGGGGGCAGGGGGACAGGCATGTCGCATGTCTCTGTCCTTTCTGGCGCGGAGGCGGACCCCGACTGCGTCTTCTTCCCCGCCCGGCTGAAGGAGCTCCTCGCCCTGACGAAGCCGATGAGTGCGCCCGCCGCGCACCACCTGGGTCCTCCGCGAGACGACGACGACGACGACGACGACGACGACGACGACGACGACGACGAAAAAGACAAAAACGAAAGCGACAACGACGACGACGACGACGACGACGACCACTGTCTTGGAAAAAGAAGACGCATTTAAGTTCGCAGTTTCTTGTGTATCGGGGCTGTTTGCGGGCGCCAGGGCAGGTCAAACAAGAAGCAAGACGTCGACTGTCTGGTGACGGCGTTGGCGGCGCGACGTCGCCGTTTCGGAGGTGTCTGTTGGCGCCATGGCTCGGGCGCGGGGCTCGGAGTGCGTGGGTCGGGAGGGGATCCCCGGTGGGGGGCCTGGGGATGGATGCCGCCAGGGACTGGCTTTGAGCGGGCTCCACGACGGGCGGAGCTCAGCGTGCCCTGGGTCAGGAGGGGAAAAAACACACAGACACACTTAATCGTCGACTCCCTGGATTCGCACGGCCCAAGACACCACCACCTGGTCGAGACTCGAACGGCAATACGCACACCCCACGTAACGACACTACGCCGACATCCACATCCAGGACTTCCCTCCTCCCCTCCTCCGTCGCATATCTGTTTTTATTGTCTCGCTGTCCATATGCATGATCGCGTGTAGTCCATATGTACAGGTTTGAAGAGGCTACGGCCTCCTCCTCCAGGTCTCGAGCAGGCCCGGACAGCTGTCCGCAGTGGTGGTTCGTTCGTTCAGGAAAATGTAGGAAAGTATGGGAATGGGGGGAAGACAAAAAACCCAAACAGTCTGGGAAATGATCGGGAATTCTTTTATTTGTGTGTACTTATTTGTGTGTCTCAGTGCCCCTTCACTGGGGCACTGAAAAAATATGGAGGGTCTGGACTTGAGCTGGGGTTCAGACATTCACAATGTCGGAGTTCGGGTTGCAGGGTCCGAGGGTGGCGGCGTCGGCGAAGGCGGCGGCGGCGGCGAGGACAGCTGCGACGGCGTCAACGGTGGCGCCTGCGGTGAGGACGGCGGCGACGGCGACGGCGGCGAAGACTGGCGGTAGTGGGGATGTGGCCCCAGTCAGAGAAGGAACAGGCACGGATGCCCCTGGCGCTCCCCTCGTCGCCACTGCTGAATTCGCCTCGAAGTGCTCAGAGCGCACCTCTGGAGAGGTCCGGGGAGTAGCAGTACAGTGGGGGCCCATGCCAGGAAACACCCTGCTTGCCTCCAGGGTGCCCTGGGTTTCTTGGGTTTCGATGGTTTTGCGATGGAAGGCGTGACGCTCCCACACCAAAAATCGATGGGCGTCCTGGGTTCTCAGGGTTGGGTTTCTCGCGGAAGGTTTCTTGTGGTCGGTCCCCCACTGTATCCGCACCTTTTGGTTCCCCCACCCAAGGCCCCCTTTTATGTTTTACGATTGCGAAAGCGTTACGGCCGGTGCCGCCGACCCTGAGAGGGGGACGACGACGACGACGACAGCGGCGGCGGCGACGACGACGCCGAGGTGGGCCAGAGGGATGCTTCTTGGGGTCTCTTCGGGGGGGCCTTTGTGGAGGAGTTCTTGGGCATCTTGGGAGCCTCTAGGGGGCCTCTTAGGAGCCTCTTCGGGCTTCCCGTGGACCTCTTGGGGCCCTCTTGGCATGTCATGGTGCCTTTCTGAGGCCCCTGGACCCCCAGGGGGGGATACGCATCTGACCCTCTTCCCGAGGGACTCCCCCCTGCCCCCCCCAGCCCGATGGGGTAGGGATCGAAGGGAAGGAGCTTCCCTTCGACTCGAGTACGACATTTCTAGATAGTTCTCTCGCTCACAGGCTTGAAGAGGAGGGTGCAGGGAAATTGGACGACGGAGACGACGACTCGAGCAGACAAGCCCCTTACACACACCGACAGGGTCGGCGGATTTCTGGTAGCGGTCGTTACCCGGGGGGGTGCTGGGGCGACACCAGTTACCGGTAATGCTCGGGCGGGGTCGGGCACGTCGGGGCGGGAGCCCGCTGCGATCGCCACAGCATGCGCGCGAGTACAAGCATGTAGGGGGGGGGCGGTCCAGGCTTTCCCAGGCACGACCGTTAATGATAATCGGGGGGGGGAGCAGGGGCGGGGGGGCGTTCTGCCAGGGTAACGGCCGTCACTCGCCGCCCCGCAATCTCATGCATCTGGCGTCTCGACTTTCTCCACACGGGCCCCCGATTTTTCGACCACTTCCCTGGGTCCGGTTTTCCAGCCCGAGTCGTGTTTCGAAGGCCCCGGGACACGGTGACGGCCCCGAGAGGCCGAAAACCGCGAAACACCTCCGTTTCGATTTGTCCGAGATGACGGGTGCCTGGGTTCTCCTGGCCCCCTTGGCTTTAAGTCGGGTTTGGCCCTCTACAGGAGGAGTACCAAAAACAGTAAAACATAGTTTGCGGACCATTTCCCTATCATTTCCTGACCATTTGCGAACACTTCTTGATATTTTTATATCCCTCGTCCGCAATCCGCCTGTAGGGGGGACACGAGACGGACCTGGCCTTGGCTGGCTTTTGCCCTCCGCGCTCCCCGGCGGCGCCCTCCGGCGGCAGGCGGCGTGCCCCGGGAGCGGACGGAGCCCGAGCACATCTCTTGCTCGGCCTGCAGGCGGGCCGGCGGCCCCCGTCGGGGCGAGGGGCAGGCGGGGCGCGGCCCGGGGACGATCGCTTTTGGCACGGAGGCCGTCGTTACAACCGCCCCCCTGGCTCCTCCCGTCGGGGAATAACGTCGGGGGTCGAAGTTCGTGCCTCCTCGTTCTCCTGCCCCTCCTCCTCCTCCTACCCCGTCTCCTCCTCCTCCTCCTCCTCCTCCTCCTCCTCCTCCTCCTCCTCCTCCTCCTCCTCCATCTCTTCCTCAGTCTCTTCTTCCTCCTCCTCCTCCTCCTCTTCCTGGCGATAACGGGCGTGGAGCCCAGGCGACATGGCTGATTCGAAGCTGCCTGCAAGGCCGAAGCGTTCCAGAGGCAGGCCATGGACACCGTCTTTGATTCACAAATTTTCCAGAGCCGATTCTGGTATTGGACCGACCAGGCCTAGTGTTCGATCGGGGATTGTGCGATTGTGTTTGATACCGGGCGTGACCGGGGCAGGGTTGGGCAGGGCGGTTACCTCACGATTCACGTTGGCGCAGTCTGGGGGTGCTTAGAGGAATTGCTGATTCTCAGACGGTGCGGGCGCGAAGCGTGACGTGGCCAGTGAGGGGGAGGGGGGGGGCTGGGGCCAGTCACGGGCGTCATCGCGAATGCCAGAAGACGGGCTCCTGATCTGATGGGGTTGCCGCCTCATCCCAAGGAGGCGGCCAGGAAGAGCGAGAGAGAGAGAGAAGAAGAGAGAGAGAGTGTGTGTGTGTGTGTGTTACCGGCTTGGAGCATACACCGTATACCTACCCCTTTGGGCATCACCCTGCCTCGGTGCAAATCTCAAGGGGTCCCTCGGGTGCACGTCTCAATGGCTCCCTCAGTCTCGGAGGGCACATCCCGGAGATTGCCGCGTCGCCTTGGGTTTCGCCTCGGAATTTTGATCAGAGCGCACCCAGGGAGAAGTCCAGGGAGTAGCAGTATCGGTACTTTGGTGGTTTCCCCAGAGCGAGGGAGGAGGAACGATGGGCTGGGTGGAAGCATGGAGATTGAAGGAAGGAGGGGGCAGCGGCAGAGAGGATCCCCGTTTCTGGGCTAGATTGCGAGACCGATCGGTTGATCGTAAGATCTGTAGATTCGTAGATCGGTGTCCCGTGGTTGTCCCGCGCTTGTCCCGCGGTTTCCCCGTTCTTGTCCCGCGGTTGACCCGTTGTTGTCTTGTGGCTGTGCTGTTGTTGTCATGTGGTTGTTTCCCTGGTTGTCCCTGGACGTATAGCTAAGGTGTGTGCGTGTGATTGTGCGCCTAGATCCGTTGCATAAGATCTCCCTACGAATAAGCAGTTGTTTTCTGGGCCGTTGGGTCAGCAGCCCACTCCCGTCAGTTTCGTCCTAGTTTTGGTTATACGTGCGCAGCGTCGCCCGACAGTGGGCCTTACCCAGCTCATGATAATCGCTGACAGCCATATCTTCTCGACCCATGCCGCGTTCACAGAGTTGCTGTCGATCTCGCCTCATCCAGGTGTTGGCCGTTGATGCCAGAATGCCATCGCCCTCCGTCACAGGATTTGGCCAAATCTTGTGGTCATACGTCAGTTTGTTTTCCCTTCCTCCCCCTCTTGAATTGGGCTCCTGGCCCGCGCACAGCTGGCGTGCATTGCATTGCGTAGCCCCTCTTGCTCCTCTCCGCCCGTCCCCGTAGTCAGTGTCAACGAATTGTCCTGTTGTTTTCACTGCATTTACCGTTCCAGGTATAAGGCCATTTTTGCCGAGACGTTGCCTGTACAGCCTGGTCGATGCACATTTAGTTGTGCGCGGGAGAAGCTGGTGGAGATTCGGGAGAGGCGTAGAACAAAAACAACTATCCCTCCGCATCGCTGCTTTGTACTTCAGGCGGTCGCTCAGAACCTGGTAGAGCCCTTGCAATTCGTCTCCTCGAGTGTCGTACGGGCAACGGTTTCCTGTGGCCTGGCGCTCTGGTGTTCTCACGCTGCAGCGCAGCTTTGCCTTGGCGTTTTGGAGCGATCGCTACTGGGGTGGCTCCCGTAGAAGAACAGTAGCTCTGCAACCTTCTTGTCAGAGCGTCCACGACGGCACATGTGGCCTCCCAAATCGCCCAAAGACCGCCCACAAGAGCCCCGCGAGGCTCTCGAGCGCATCCGAGAGAGCCCAAAGAGGGCTCCAGCACGCTTCCAAAGCGGCGTCAAGAAGGCCAATACGCTTACAACAGGGCAGGGATAGCCCAACGATAGCTGCAAGAGGGCCGAAGACGCTTTCTTCAAACCCCGAGGAAATTCCAGGAGAACGCGCCCGAGGCCCCAGTTGATGCCGTTCAGAATTTTCTCCTTGCCCTTTGAGTTTGTAGAGCGTTCACGACAGCACCCGTGCCCACAAAATGTTAAATCCCCACCCTGCCAGATGCAGACTGATTAGGGATTCGGGGCCTCGGGGAGGGTGTCTAGACAGCTGCCGGAACGTCCGTCAATCTACGCGCCTCTCGGGGCTGGAAGTTGTTTCGATGTTGGAATCGCATGATATTGTATTTCTTTGCGCACGTGCCCTAAATCTCGTCTGTGCGGTGAGATTGGGTCAGTTTCACCAGCGCCTTGGGCCTCAGGCGAGGTTCCGGGCCTGACAAGCCAGGGCCCGCAGCCCCGGGCTCGAACGCAGCATCGAAGGGCCCTGGAAACATGCAGCGAGCACGCTAGCAACATTTCGAGCCCCCCCCGCAAGTCTGGCGACTCGCGCCAATACACGTTCTGCCAGTGTTAAGTCGGGCCTGTCCCTCTACAGGAGGAATATGCAAAAATAGTTTACAAAATAGTCGGGGGATTTTTTTGGTTATGTTCGAGCATATTTGGTGCATTTTATGGCTATTCTTCATTTTTCGCCCACCATCCCCCTGCAGGGGGACGTGCCCGACTTCATGCTAGTGGCAAGATGCGCGGCGGCGGGGCACAACTTGGTGCTCCCCCTGGGCCTCGGGGGTGCTCAGCAAAGGTTGCGCCCCCTGTGTCTTTCCCTGGGCACGGGGAGAGGGATGGGCTTGTTTTCCACCACCACCACCACCACCAAACGTTGGAGGGGGGGAGGGGTCCTCTTCCTCCTCGTCCACCTCCTCCTCCTCCTCTCCCTCCTCCTCCTCCTCCTCCTCCTCCTCCTCCTCCTCCTCCTCCTCCTCCTCCTCCTCCTCCTCCTCCTCCTCCTCCTCCTCCTCTCCCTCCTCATCCTCATCCTCCTCCTCCTGCTCTTCGTCCTCCTCCTTCTCGTCCTCCACCTCCCTTCCCCCCTCCAACTTCTGGTGGTGGTGGCGGCAAGCAGGCCCGTCCGGGAGGGCAGTGTGCACGCCCCAGTTCTGCACCGCCCGGCCCCGCGCCTGGCCCGCCGGGAGGCGGGGAGGGGGCGGTGGCGGGAGGGAGAAGGGCAGAGAAGGGGGAGGGGGAGGGAAGGGGGAGCGGGGGAGGGTTAGTTGAGAGCGTGGGCTTTTCGGGCACTCTTGGTTTGTCCTGGGGCTCTTTTGGAACCCGGGAACCCCCGGAAGGGATGCGCATCTGGGTGGCGACCCCCCCATGGACCGAGGCGTACCTCTCCCTGGATCCCCCAGGATCCCCCAAAGAAGGGGGGCTCCGCTCGTTGGGACCCAGGACCTCCTAGGAGGGATGCGTATCTGAGTGGCGACCCCCCCCGGGAGTGGGAGGGAACGGGGGCAGGGCTGCATGCGTGGTCATACACGTCGATGACCAGTCGATTGGCCGATTCGCCCAGGGACTTCAGGTTTAGGACGGGGTGCGCACTGTGGCCTCTGTTCCTCCGTTAGTCCACCTGCAGGCGCAGGGCGCTTCCGGTCTCTCCCTGCAAGCTGTCGCATTCCTGGACACGCCGTCGGACACTGAATGTCTACATGGCAGGGTGGTGATGCAAGCATCATCGAGCCAGGATCGCCCCAAACAGAGCCCCGTTTGTTAGGCTCTCCAGCGCTCACACGAGGCTTCAAAACGGCGCCCAAGTAACCTACGCCTCCCACGCGGTCCAGGTTGCTTTCAGATGGCCCAAGACGCCCAGAAGCGAGTCGACAAGGCTCCCAAAAGGCCCCGACCAGACACGCAACATTCAAATTTCCATAAGGGCTTCGCATCCTGCCGCCGGCCCCTTCTCGGATAATGGATCATGCAAGAGCTACGTCGTGAGGTCTGGGCGCTGTCTTGAAGCAGCGTCGGAACCTCATGCGAGGGCGATAAGTAATGGGCAAGAAAGATGTAGATTCAGATGATATTGTTGAATTCGGCGTTGCATTTTGGTTTGCCCCCTCATGCTGTGCAGAGGAGGCCCTCGTGGAAAGACTGGGGGCTGCTTGAGGCTAGAGTGGGCAAAATCGCATGGCTGGGACGGTTTTCCAGCTCCTCGGCGTCTGTTGTACGGGAGTGAGGCCTCGGGGGCGCGAGCGCGCCGTCATTTAGAGGGAATCCTGGCGTCGCGGGCGCGAGTCTTGCAGAAGTTACAAAAGACTTTGGCGTCGGGAACGTAAATATCGTATAATGTACGACGGTTTGTGGCCTCGAAAACGCGAAGACAGCGTAATGTACGACGGTGTATGGCCTCGGGGATGCGAATTTTGTGTACTTTAACAGGGGGTTAAAGTTTCGGGGGCGCGAACATTGTGTAATTTACGAGGGCTTATGGCTTCGGGGACGCAAGCACTGCGTAATGTGCAGACGTTTATGGCCTCGGGGGCGCGACGATTGTGTAACGGGGTGTTCAGTAAAAGCCAACAGGGCCACTAGGCACATGAAAGTGGGGAAACACCGCCGCCAGCGGTGGCTCCGCTGCTGGCCTCGGGGACGCAACTCTTATGATGCACGAGGGCTCACAGCCTCGGGGGCCGCAAGTATTGCATGATTTATTCAGGTGTACGCACCCAGGGATGCGAGTATTGTGTAATTTACGCGGGTGTATGGCCTCGGGGACGCGAAGATTGGATAGTTTACAAAGGCTTATCGCCTCGGGGACGCAAAGATTGTGTAATTTACGGGGTGTATGGCTTCGGGGACGCACATCTGTAGTAACTTAAAAAGGATCGTGGTGTCGGGGGCACGACTGCGGCGTAATCTACGAGAGATCGTGGCTTCGGAGGCGTGGATCTCATGCATTTTTTGTTTGACCCAGGGCCCCCCCCCAGGCATTCTGAGAACCCTCCTGGGGGAGGGTAGCCAGGACGGTTTTCCTTTCGGCCTTTTTCGGTCTGCCCCCAGAGAGGCCCCAGACAGTCAAATATGAGGGGCAACGATAGGGGGGGGACTGGCCAAGGGGGGGGGGGACACATCCACCTGGAATCGGCGATACATCGCCAGTAGATCGGCGATACGCCTCAGGTAATGAATCCGTACGCTACTGGGCAGGTTGGTGATCGCTTTCTTATTCATTGTTTTGCCGATCAGAGCGGGCCCTCGCACCCCTCCCTTCCCCCCCCTGGAGTGGATCTTGGCTGTTTTTTGTCGCTTGTTTCGAGCAGCTAGAGCCTTCCCCATAGGACGCACTGTTCCAGACAGTCGCACTAAGCAGAGGTCCAGAGCCAGATCCCCCCCTCCCCCCCCTTCCGCGTAATGTCGAAATGCCGAATCAGAGAACGCTCACTCGTGGCTGTCGCGCCCCTATCGGCGATCAGTGGGCGATTCGGGGACCATGCCTCCCCCTCTGTGCCTCTCCCCCCCTGTCGGCTGCCCCTGAAGACAACAGCTCGGGGTGAGACGCCGGCCCCCAGGGAGAAGGGGTCCAGACCTCTGGGGAGCCGCACTGTGAAAAAGCTGTGGCGCCGGATGGTTGGGAAGCTTCCTCCCCCTCCTCCCCTCCTCCCTCCTCCTCCTCCTCCTCCTCCTCCTCCTCCTCCTCCTCCTCCTCCTCCTCCTCCTCCCTCCTCCTCCTCCTCCTCCCTCCTCCTCCTCCTCCTCCTCCTCCTCCTCCTCCTCTCCTCCTCCTCCTCCTCCTCGTCCTCCGCCTCCTCCCCCTCCCCCTCCCCCTTTGGGACTCGGTAGCGGGGGGGCAATAAAGGGGGGGGGGGTGCAGGGGAGTGGCCTTCGAGGGGCCCCAAACGGCCGCTGAACTGCAACCGGGGGCCCAAAAGGTATTGGAAAGGCTCATGTGTGTTCACCACCCTCCGTATATCCCCCCCCGTTTTTGCGAACGCCCAACGCCAGATTTCTGGGACAGCCCTTCTCTCCTCTCGCCTCCCCTCTGGGAAGCCGCGTTGAGAACAAAATCACGGCGCCAGATGTCTGGGAAGCATCATTATCCTTCTCTCCTTTTCACCCACCCACCCTCTTACCCCTCGACGCTGGATGTTTGGGAAGCGCCCCGTTCCGCTTTCTCTAATCTCGACGCCGGACGTCTGGGACGGCCCCTTTCTCCTCTCACCCTCCGCCCATCTAGACCCCTCCACCGTGGGAGGATGGTGGGCCACGAGGGCGACACGTGTGCGGCCCACGTCAAGAGCTACCAGCGGCAGGGCAGGCGCTTCCATGTCTCTCTCCTCGCGCGCTGCTGCTGGGAGGGGAGTGGGGGGAAGGATGAGGTGGGGGGGGGGCAAGAAGGGGCAGGGGGAGGAGGAGGGGGAGGGGGAGGAGTCGAGGAGGAGGAGGAGGAGGAGGAGGAGGAGGAGGAGGAGGAGGAGGAGGAGGAGGAGAAGAAGGAGGATCCGTGGCGGGCCCAGGGCGTCGCCGGCGACGCGTCATGGCAAACATCGCGATGGAAGATTTTTGGTTGTTTTCGCATGCAGGGGACCAAATGGGCACTGGGACCGCCAAAAACGACTCGGGATAGCAAGGCGGTCCCTGGGAGGGGTCCAGACCTTTGAAGGGCCACGTTTTTGAAAGAAGCGCTGCGTTGGATGCTTGGAAGGGAGGAAGAGGTTTCGGAAGGAGGGGGAGCGGAGAGGGGGAGGACGATGCCAGAGGAGGGGCAGGAGGATGTGGAGTAGTTGGAGAATCAGGACGCCGTCGCCGTATTGGCTCCAGCCACTTAGCCTCGGCTGCCACCTCTCGAGGCGGCCGTGCACGGAACGCGCTCCTCGGCGCGCGCTGCAGGCCGCGGCTGAGCATTCCGGGCACCTCCTGCCCCATACCGTCTTGCGATCACGGTGCACGCCAGTCGTTGAGAGTAGTCTGTTTGGATTCCCAGATCCCAATGTCGGAGGAGGAAACGCGACCGTTACCGCTACCATTGCCTCGCTTTCCCCTTTTCAGGTCTCCAGAGAGGCCCTCGTCGCCACCGCTGGATTTGCTTCGAAAATTGAGTCACAACGCACACTGGGAGAGGTCCGGGGAGTAGCGGTATTGGGACCTTTTGGTTTCCTTATGTTTGTTGTTTCAAGCGCCTTCCTGCTTCAAGAATCGGTATGCCTTTGCTTCTTCCGTTGTTATGCTTCGGATGAGCCCGAGCCCTACCTCTTTGATCCGCCTTCCTACTTCATGTGTCTAACTACTTATTCCGACTGGCGGGTACAATAGGTTCGTGTCGTATCGACCGGCGGCGATATCGCCGCCGGCATTCAACGTTGGTCGCCGCGGGCGACCCAGAATCGGTCAATGATGAACGATCTGCCGATTCGGAAACGGTCGATAGGTCTAGTTTGAACGAGCCCTGCGGTGTCAGAAACCAACGCCGAAGTCGGCACGACACGAACGTGCTGTGCATGGTTGCGTTCGGAGTGCGCTCGGCCAGTGCCAGGTTGGGGTCGTCGGGCCTGCAGTGCGTGGAACAGCGGGCTGAGAAGGCCGCGGCGCCCGAGACATTTTCTGGAGCCGTGGGATTTCAGAGGTTCTCGATGTATGTTCACCCGATGTTTAATCCTCGCCTCGGCTTCGTCTTACCCTAGACATTCGATGTCCTGATCTTGCCAGTACGGCCCCCCCCCCAGTCTCCCCATGGCAGGTTTTCCTCCGAAGCCGTTCTGTGGACGGCCTCGGGGCCTGGCCAGGGCCCCCAGAGGCCGAACGTTCGAAACAAGCGCGCTCAGAAGTTTTCAAGGCTTTCTCTGTCTTGCCGGAGTCCAGCGGGCAGGAAGCCACGCCCAGCCCGGCGGCCCAAACGTCCACGGCGGTGCTCCGCAAAGCGCAGGTGGGGGTTCGCCGCACTGTGCGACCATGTGCCAATGGTTGAACTTGAAGACTTAGCACTCGTAGAACTGGCGGTAGCGTCGGTCTGTCAGCATGGGGCAGGTACGTCCTACCTGGCCCAACCCGGATGGCCTGTTCTTCCAGGTGATCGGTGTGCTTTGGGGGCGGCATGCACATCCACCCTGAGCAGCTTGACCGTGCCCCTCGGGGGCCCGTGCGCATTCTGGAACTTGGAGGAGAGGTGGCCCCTGGTCGTGTTCACTGCGTGTCCCGAAGTGCCCAGCAGGCTTCGTCAGCAGCCCGAGTTTTTGGGGCGATGGCGCAGACCGCTCTCGTGCGGATCTCGCCCGGCAGCAGAGGCGGAACGAAGACGGCACGAGAGCGCACGAGGACGAGCCCGAAAGCGGGACACGCTGCTCAGGTCGCGCCCCGGCCGCCAGTCTTTCCCCGCCCCGGGTGCGGGCGGGCGAGGCGCGCGTCGAGTGGGGCGGGCCCCCACCCTGTCCGGGAGACGCCACGCAGCTCTGCTCGTCGGCCTGCCTTTCTGGTCGCTCTCGGCTCCTCGTCAGTTCTGCCCTGGTGCGCCGCAGAATCTCGGCGGCGAGCCCGGGGGGGAGGTGAGGGGTGGTGGGTGGTTGTCGCTGCAGAAAGGGAAACGAGTCCCGAGCAAAGCTACACGCACCACGACCACGACCACGACGCCGCCGACGACGACGACGGAGAGGAGGCGCGCTGACGCTCCGCACCGACGCACGGATTTGGGAAAGGGCACAACCTTCAGGTTCGGTTGAACAGCACGTGGTTGCGCGGTGCTGCAGCCTCCTCTGAGCACAGGCCCCCCCCCCCGGAGCATCAGCGAGACAAGTCGGGCTTGCACCCTCACGCCTTGCTGGACTCTGGGCGAGTTTCGGCGCCGACGCGTCCCCGAGCTAATTAAGAAGCTCAAAGCAGCTCCGCGGCTCAGGAAGCCGGGAAGACAGACACACAGACGCACGGACAGCCAGGCGGCGTGCAATGCCTGGCATTAAATCGGGCCTGTCCCTCTACAGGGGGAATATTCAGAAATAGTCAAAACATCGTACGGGGACGTCTTGTTTATACTATTTTTGCTCATTTGGGTGTATGTTTGTTCTCCATTTTTTATTTTTCGCCCAACCCCCCCCCGTAGGGGGACACGCCCGACTTAAGCCTGGCAAGCCAATTGGGTGGTCACTGCATGAGGGGAAAGAAGTCCCGAGCAGAGCAGCACGCACCACGACCACGACGACGCCGACGACGGCGCCGACAACGACGGCAGCTCGCGGGGGAAAGCGAGAGGGAAAAGGCCTTCTCTCGAAAGCTGGGCGAGGGCTGCTAAAACCGTGGCTGATAAAACGGCCCTCACGGAAGGAAAAAACACCTTCCCGGAATGAGGCGCGGCACGCGAAACAGTCAACGGGCTTCTTCCCGGAGGTCGATTTTAGCAGCCAGCGATTTAGCAGTTCTTGCCCGGCTTCCGATTCTCAGAGGGCTCGGAAGTCCCCCGGCCTAGACGCGGCAAGGTCTCCAGAATACTGGAGGGCTTCTGAGAAGCCCCACCACCTCCTCTGAGAAGGCGCCGTCCTTCTCGCTTCTCCACCTCGCTCGCCGCCGAACACTGCCTTGATAAGCAGTGCGCCGATATGCTCGTCGGCTTGGCTTTGCTCGTCGCCTTCGGCTCCGCGTCGTCGCTGCCCCGTTGCCCCGCGGAGCCGCGCGGTGGCAGAGCGGCTCGCGCCGAGGCCCAGCCGCCCGCGGAGCTCCTTCGGGGGCAAGGGGGCGCGCCTCCTCGCACAGAGCTCTCGGCCACCGTGGGCTCCAAGGGGGCCCAGGCTTCAGTCGGGCGTGTCTCTCTAATTGAAAGGGGGATATTCCAAAATGTAAAAAATAGTCGGGGGGCGTTTTTTTGACTAGTGTTTGGCATCTTTGGAGTATTTTGTATGGTTTTTTTTTGGGGGGGGGGGGTATTTGTCGCCCAAAATCCAATTGTATAGGGGGACACGCCCGACATACGCCCAGGCCCAGGGTGCTCGCGGTCCGGCCGATTCGCGTTGTCGAAAGACAGGGAATGCCACAAACATGGACTTATGGGAGGCCTCGCGGATTTTCTGGATCTGCCGTGGGGCCTGACCTACACGCAGTTTGCGGTTGGTTGGCGCCACACGGCCCTGATCAGGAGCGACGGCAGCGCTGTGGTTTGCGGCTGGAATCGCGAACGGTCAGTGCGACCTCCCAGCGATGGCGGGGGGCCTGACCTAAACGCAGGTTGCGGCTGGTTGCCGCCACACGGCCCTGATCAGGAGCGACGGCAGCGCCGTGGCCTGCGGCTGGAATGATCTCGGTCAGTGCGACCTCCCGGCGCTGGCGGGGGGTTTGATCTATGCGGCGCACCTGCTTCCAGCGCTGCTCCTGCAGGCATCGCCCGACGGCGACTCGATGCGCGTCCTGACCCTCGGTGGGGCCGAGCGCTGCAGGGTCGGGGCTGGTCCCTCCGCTCTCCTGACGGACGTCTACGGCCAGCTGGCGGCGGAGCATCGGGCGGGCAGGCTGGGCCCCAGGACCCCTGGCGGGGTGGACGCGGTTTTGCCCGGCTGCCAGCTGCTCAGCAGCGCCCTGGCCTGGGAGACGGTCGCTGGCGCCCTCGCGCCCGGCCTGCCCGGCTGAGCCGATGCCCCGCGGTCGTGCGGACCGACCGCGGCCAGATAAGAAGGCGCGGCGCAGCGTGACGCGGGGGGAGGGCTCGCCTCCACTCTTCCCTTATCTTCCTCCGCCTTCTCCTCGTCCTTCTTTTCCCTCACGCTCGCCCTGCTGCAAGTCCTGCAGCAGCTGGCAGCCCGACTGATCTTCCTCCATGGAGCAGCTCGGGATTCTAACAGCCGGGGAAGAGGTCGAGAGGTCCTGGGGCCCACGCGTCGAACAGCATCGAAGCGTCGCGGGTAGCTCGGGAAGCCGGGGAAGGGGTCGAGAGGTCCTGGGGCCCACGCGTCGAGAAGCATCGAAACGTCGCGGGCGTCTGGAGGTGGGCAGCATCCCTCGACGACGGCCGTCGTTTATGAGGGCGCTTCTGGGACGCTCTCACCACCACGGGCGGGCGCGGAGGGTCCAGGGGCGGAGGGTTTCTCGGAAGGGCTTAGGCGACCCGTCCTCCTCCTCTCTCTCTCCTCCTCCTCCTCCTCCTCCTCCTCCTCCTCCTCCTCCTCCTCCTCCTCCTCCTCCTCCTCCTCCTCCTCCTCCCTCCTCCTCCTCCTCCTCCTCCTCCTCCTCCTCCTCCTCCTCCTCCTCCTCCCTCCTCCTCCTCCTCCTCCTCCTCCTCCTCCTCCTCCTCCTCCTCCTCCTCCTCCTCCTCCTCCTCCTCCTCCTCCTCCTCCTCCTCCTCCCTCCTCCTCCTCCTCCTCCTCCTCCTCCTCCTCCTCCTCCTCCTCCTCCTCCTCCTCCTCCTCCTCCTCCTCCTCCTCCTCCTCCTCCTCCTCCTCCTCCTCCTCCTCAAGCCACGTCGGGTCGAGTGGGCCCCCGCAGCGCCGCTCGGCCGTCGTCCCAGGGCTTCATGTGGGGTGGTGCGCCGCTCCCTGCCGCTTGAGGCCCAGGGGCTCCTGGCAACGCCGGTTTGAATTCGCATGCCTCACATTTCGCGTGCACGCTGCAGCCCTTCGTTTTCCATGCGGTTTTCCTCGTGTTCATGGGGCTGTGCTTCTTGGTTGGCGGGCTGCTGGGCGTGCAGGTGCACGGTGTGATCATGATGGTATGTTTCGAAGCGTTTTCCTTCGGGGCTGGGCCATTTCTACTGGATTGATTTCTGTTCAACTGATTTTCTGGTGGGAGTGGCTCAGCGCAATTTGTTTGCAGGGCTCGAAAGACGAGCCGTGTCGGCTAGCATTCCCCTCGCCCAGGGCCTGGTGTGCCTTTGTGCTTTATCGGCGGCAGGTGGAGTCAAGTGTGTTTGTCGCGGTGTGGATGGCATACGGCCTAGGCTTCCTGCGTGTCATTCGCATCCTGGCTTTTCTTCGTTGTCGTGCTGGTGCTGGCGGTTTCTTCATCATGTACGCTCGCGTTTTGTCTACGCGACGTTGTGAGTGCGGTGGTCATGGCTGGCGGCGTTGGTACAGTATTCCAGCTGGGTGTTTCACGGTGCGTGTAGTATAGATTTCTCTCGCGGGTTGTTGCAAGAAGCGTGAGCTCGCCACATACCGTTGGGGCATTGCTGGAGTGGCAGTTTTAATTACGCGCGGCGGGAGGCATTCGCGCGGGCGTACTTCATCATTGTCATCCTCGCCTGCGGCTTCCGCGCGTTCGTGACTTTCCCATTTGACTGGCGAGTGCTGCGCGCGGCCAGGCGTGCACCTGGGGTCCGCCAATTCAGCTTCATGTTTCATGCTCCTCCTCCTCCTCCTTTTTTTCCTCCCCGGTCTCCTTCTTCTTCTTCTTCTTCTTCTTATTATTCTTCTTCTTCTTCTTCTTCTTCTTCTTCTCTTCCTCCTCCTCCCCCCCCTCGCCCCCCCCCCCCCCCCGGGTCGCCTACGGCCCCGGGGGAACCCGTCCATCCAGGGATCCGTCTTCGGGTGAACGTCGCTTTCCCGTTGTGGGTGAAACGTCGACCAGAGTGGGCGGTCGCCTCCTCTTGGTTAAGACGTTCGTCGCCCCCTCTGGGTGAAAAACGCCTTGGCCCTTCCACCCAGTCTGGACAGAGATTCTTGTTGGGGGGGACGCACGCGAGCGAGCAGGCCTCGCCTTCCCGCCACCCCGCCGCGCTGTGGGCGAGTCCTGGCTTGAGCCGCGCCCCCCGCGCGCAGGGCTCCTGCGCCTCGCCTCGACCACGCGCTGCCCCCGCCCGGCCCCTGGCAAATGTTCGCCGCTCGGGGGGGAGGGGGGCCGCGCGGCCCTGCTCAGGAGCGACGGCAGCGCCGTGGCCTGCGGCCTGAACGATGACGGTCAGTGCGACCTCCCGGCGCTGGCGGGGGGCCTGACCTACGCGCAGGTTGCGGTTGGTTGTCGCCACGCGGCCCTGTTCAGGAACGACCGCAGCGCCGTGGCATGCGGCCAGAATCGTGACGGTCAGTGCGACCTCCCGGCGCTGGCGGGGAACTTGACCTACACGCGGGTTGCGGGTGGAGGCGCCCGCGCGGCCTTGCTCAGGAGCGACGAAAATGAGATCGGTCAGTGCGACCTCCCGGCGCCGGTGGGGAGCTTGACCTACACGCAGGTTGCGGTTGGAGGCGGCCGCGCGGCTGCTCAGGAGCGACGGCAGCGCCGTGGCCTGCGGCCTGAACGATGACGGTCAGTGCGACCTCCCGGCGCTGGCGGGGGGCCTGACCTACACGCAGATTGCGGTTGGTTGTCGCCACGCGGCCGTGCTCGGGAGCGACGGCAGCGCCGTTGCTTGCGGCCTGAACGATGACGGTCCGTGCGACCTCCCGGCGCTGGCGGGGGGCCTGACCTACACGCAGGTTGCGGCTGGTTGTCGCCACGCGGCCTTGCTCAGGAACGACGGCAGCGCCGTGGCATGCGGCCGGAATCGTGAAGGTCAGTGCGACCTTCTGGCGCTGGTGGGGGAACTTGACCTACACGCGGGTTGCGGGTGGAGGCGCCCGCACCGCCCTGCTCAGGAGCGACGAGAATGAGAGAGGTCAGTGCGACCTCCGGGCGCTGGTGGGGGGCCTGACCTACACGCAGATTGCGGTTGGTTGTCGCCACGCGGCCGTGCTCGGGAGCGACGGCAGCGCCGTTGCATGCGGCCTGAACGACGACGGTCAGTGCGACCTCCCGGCGCTGGCGGGGGGCTTGACCTACACGCAGGTTGCGGCTGGAGGCGGCCACACGGCCCTGCTCAGGAGCGACGGAAGCGCCGTGGTTTGCGGCTGGAATCGCGAACGGTCAGTGCGACCTCCCGGCGCTGGCGGGGGGCCTGACCTACACGCATGTTGCGGCTGGATGCGCCCGCGCGGCCCTGCTCAGAACCGACGGCAGCGCCGTGGCCTGCGGCTGGAATGATCTCGGTCAGTGCAACCTCCCGGCGCTGGCGGGGGGCCTGACCTACACGCAGGTTGCGGCTGGAAACGATCACGCGGTCCTGCTCAGGAGCGCCGGCAGCGCCGTGGCTTGTGGCTGGAATATTTTCAGTCAGTGTGACCTCCCGGCGCTGGTGGGGAGCTTGACCTACACGCAGGTTGCGGTTGGAGGCGCCCGCGCGGTCCTGCTCAGGAGCGACGGCAGCGCCGTGGCCTGCGGCGCGGCGCTGGTGGGGGGCCTGACCTGCACACAGGATGCGATTGGTGACCGCCACACAGCCCTGCTCAGGAGCGACGCAGCGCCGTGGCCTGCGGCGAGAATGAGAGCCGTCAGTGCGACCTCCGGGCGCTGGCGGAGGGCTTGACCTACTCGGCTGGATGCTTCCAGCGCTGCTCATGCAGGCATCCCCCGACGGTGACTCGATGCGCTTCCTGATCCTTTTCCGACCTTGACGGCACCCTGCGTTCCTCGTCCTCCTCACCATCCTCTCTCATCGAGGGCTTGAGAAACACATGCTGATTGACACGCACGCGTATAAGAGCTAACAGTTTCAACATGATTGTTGTGGTTGTGTTTGTTAGTGGTGTTGTCGTTGTTGTTGCTGTTGTGTTGTTTGTTGTGGTTGTGGTTGTGGTTGTGGTTGTGGTTGTGGTTGTTGTAGTATGTTGGAGTGTGTTGTGTTGTGTTTTGGTGTTGGCTGTTGGTCGTCGTCGTCGTCGACGTTGTCGTTGTTGTTTTTGTCTTTGTTGTTATTGTGATTGTTGTTGTTGTTGTTGCTGTTGCTGTTGCTGTTGCTGTTGTTGTTGTTGTTGAATTCTCATTCTTAAATAACTCTTGTTGACCCCCCCACGGGTGCACATTGTGTTTTTCAGCTGAAGTGCCCGCTCGGGGCTCGCACCCTGTTGTTTATCCTGGAAGGTGTTCCTGCTCAAACTGGGCCCCTGGCTCCCCGGCTACAGCAACAACGGCTCCCGCCTGATACTTCTTCACAATTTCTTCCGAAATCGCGCTCTCGCGGGGGATTTCTGCACAATGTATGTAAGAATCGCGCTCTCGCGGGGGATTTCTGCACAATGTATGTAAGAATCGCGCTCTCGCGTGGGACTTCCTCACAATATGTTCAGACGCCGCGCCCTCGACATTCAGGAATCGTACCCTCGCTTTGGCTTTTCGAATGATTTAATTGGGAATCCCATGGCAGGTGAGGAAGATATACCCCACAAAGGGGTACGTTCGAAGACGAAGAGGGCGGGTACTTGTGTTTCGGGATATACGTATTTAGTGGAGCACCAGCAGATAGGAGCGAACAGTTTTAAAATAATTTAATTCTCATTTTTTTTTTAAATGCTTGTTGATCCCCCCGCTGGTGCACATTGTGTTTTTCCAAGTGAAGTGCCCCCCCTCGGGGCTCGCACCTTGTTGTTTAGCAGGGGAAGTCTTCCTGCTCATACTGGGCCCACGGCCCTCCAGTTTACAACGTCAGTGGCTCCCGCCTGATGCTTCCTCACACTATTCCCACATCGCGCTCTCGTGTGGGTTTTTTTCTCACAAGTTGAACAGGGATCGCGCTCTCGCGTGGGATTTCCCTTGAGTTTTCTGTGCTGGTGATGATGGAGATGTTGCTGTTGTTGTTGCTGTTGTTGTTGCTTTTGTCGAATTATCATTTCTGATAAAGTATTGTTGATTCCCCGCCTCCGGGGCACATAGTGTTCTTTTCAATTGAAATGCCCTTCCGGGGTCCGCACCCTGTCGTTGATCATTGCCAGTCTTGAGTCGCAGAATTGTGTTGTTGGCCCCTGGTTTACAGCAACAACGGCTTCCGCCTGATACATCCTGACCATGTATTCCCAAATCGCGCTCTCGCGCGAGACTTCCTCACAATGTATGCATAGATCGCGCTCCCGACATGCAATTTATTCAGACGCCGCGCCCTCGACATGCAGCAGTCACCGAGCTGTCGCTCGAGAATTCCTCGCGGTTCATGCAAGGACGCACTCTTCAGCAACCCGCCTGCTCGACCTGGCCGCCTGGGCCCTTCTTCCCGACCCGCCTGGTAGGGCCTACCCGCCCGATCTGCCCGTTTGGTTCTGCCACATGTTTTCTGTTCCTGGCCCCTCCTGCTAGTATCTCTCGTGGTCTATCTTCTTCCCTCCCCCTTGTCCCTTCCATCCGTCCTCTCTTCCCCTGCCCCAGGGGCTGCACGACATACACGTTGCAGGTAAGAGACATACACCGCCAAAGGGGTACGGTCGAAGACGAAGAGGGCGGGTATCGAGGGTTTGGGATACACGTGTTGAATGGCACGCGAGCAGATAAGAGCGAAAATGTTTTAAATGATTGTTGAATTCTTATTGTGATCCCCCCTGTCCGGTGCATATGATTTCTTCTCCATCAAAGTGTGCCCCTCGACGCTCGCACCCTGTTTTTGGTCAGGGAACGTCTTGGTGCTCAAACTGTGCCCCTGGCCCCCCGGATTACAACAACAACGGCTCCCGCTTGAGACTTCCTCCAAATTTACTCAGGACCCCCGCTCCCGCCTGAGACTTCCTCACAATGTACTCAGGATCGGTGCTCCCGCCTGTGACTTCCTCGCAATTTAGTCAGGACCCCCGCTCCCATCTGACACTTCTTCACAATTTACTCAGGAACGGCGCTCCCGCTTGAGACTTCCTTGTAATTGAGTCAAGATTTTCTTGCAATTTAATCAAGACCCCCGCCTCCGCCAGAGAACCCTTCACATTTCATTCAGGCATTGCGCTCTAGCCTGTGACTTCCATCAATTTATTCAGACGTCGCGCTTTCGACGCTCAGGAAACACGCTGCGCCAAGGACGCCGTCACAATGTACTTAGGAATCGCGCTCTCGCCATACTCAGACATCTCGATTGAATGTCCCACCCGCCCGACCCGCCCGTCAGAGGATCGCCCGCCCGTCGTGGGCTCCCGCCCGAGACTTCCTTCAGGAACGGCGCTTTCGCCTAGGACTTCCTCGAACGTTCACGTTCTTACCTTCCTGCTCCTCCTCCCTCTCCCTTCTCCCTCCAATCCTCCCTTCTTTTTCCGTCCTCTCTTCCCTCATCCTTATGCCTCTCTGCCCTATCCCCTCTCCATCCTCTCCCTCCTCCCTTTTCCCTCCCCTCTCCTGCCTCCTCCCTCCCTCCCTCTGTCTTTCTTGTTTGTTCTCTTTCTCTCTCTCTCTCTCTCTCCCTCTCTCTCTCCCATCTCTCTCCCTCTCTCTCTCTCGTTTTCTACCTCTCTTACCTGTCTTTTTAGTTTTCTCTCTCTCTCTCTCTCTTTCTCTCCCTCTTTCTCTCTCTCTCTGCCTCTAATCAATCGCCCCCCTCTTCGCTCCTTCTCTCCTGGCGTTTTCCTTCTTCCTTCGTCCCTCCCCCTCCCTTCCTCCCACTCTCCCTCGTTCTCCCCTTCTTCTTTTTGCAGGGCCCACACCACTTCCAATGGCGGGCACAGGTACGCCCACGAGGAATTGTCCGCCCGTTCAGGTTTGCCCGCCTGTCTAAGCCAGCCGCCCCCCCGCAAAGAGAAACATTTCCACCCAAAGGGGGTGTAATCGAAGACAACAATGGCGGGTATCGAGGGTGCGTGGAAATCGTTTTGAATGACACACGGGCAAACAAGAGCGAACAGTCTTAAAATTATTGTTGTTGTTGTTTTTGTTGTTGCTCATGCTGTTGCTGCTGCTGTTGTTGCTGGGTTGTCATTTCCCAATAATAAGTATTGTTGATCCCCCCTCTGGGGCACATCTTGTTTTTCGATTGAGGTGTCCCTCCTGGGGCCCCGCACCTGGTTGCTCATTCGGGAAAACGAAGGGTCACCAAGCTGGGCCCTTGGCCACCGAGTTGCAACAACGACCCCCGCCTGATACCCACAGTGTATTCCCAAATCGCGCTCCCGCGCGGGACTTCATCACAATGTCTGCAGGAATCGTGCTCTCGCGTGGGACCCTCATGCAATGTATTCAGACGCCGTGCCTCTGACACTCAGGAATCGTGCTCTCGTTGCAGCTTCCCCCGCGAATTATCGGGGAATCGCTCTATCACTCGAAACCTCCTCGCGGTTCATGCAGGATTCACGGTTCAGCAACCCGCGTGCTCGACCTGGCCGCTTGGGCC
>CAUYUJ010014175.1:319585-359585 GCA_963575745.1 Prorocentrum cordatum | reverse complement strand
GCCGCTATGATCGTAAACGGGGCGCAGCCGTACGGCACACTTACTCCGAGAGGCATGGAGACTTGGGGAGGGGGAGGAGTGCCGCGGGGCCCGATGCGTTCTCCAGAGCCGCGGGACAGCAGAGATCCCCGACGATCATCCCCGTTGGATGTTGTCCCCGTCAGGGATGGGGGCGAGGGGGCGAGGGGGCGGGCGGTCCGACGTCCTCCGCCGCCCCGCCCTCGGCCCTCGCCGCCCCGCGCGGCGCCCGGGCAGGAGCTGCACAGAGGCCCTCGAGCTGGTGGCGCGGGAGCCGCCGCAGGACCCCCCTCCCCGCCACGCGGCAGGGTCGCGCCTCGTCGACGCGGCAGCGGCGCCGACGTGGCACGCGTGAGGCGTTCCAGCAAGGGCCTCGCCTCCGAGGATCGGAGGAGGTGCCGCCTCTTCCCCGGCGGAGCTCCGGCGGTGGAGGCGGCGGAAGTGAATCGAGGCCGTCTCCGCCGGCGGAGGGCCGGCGGAAGTCAGAGTCGGCCTCCGAAGAGACGGCAAGGTTTTCTGCTGCAGGGTTCCCGGGAACCCGCAATTCTTAGCCGGACTTAGGGCTGGCGCTTCCAGGGCCCACGGGTACACACCAGCACCGCGGGCCGTGTTTTCGCCATGGAGGTTGATCGGATTACTGTTTTGGCGGTGAGTCACAAGGTGTGTTGAATCACGCGATGCTAGCATGGCGTCTACGCGGCGTCATTTGGGCGCGCGCCTTCTATGCGCAAGTATCAGCGCATTCATGGAGTATTTCAGGCTGGTGCATAAAAATCATAGGGGGGGGGGCGTTTTTTATACACCACCCCTGAGTGGCAGTAGAGTGCTTGGTAGCCACCTATCCTCGACCAACTGCGGCCGCCATTTCCCTTTGGCGTAGGCACGCAGCGGCGGCCCCTGTCGGGGCGGCCGCGCGCGTGATGTTCCACTTTTTTGTTCTTGCTCTGCCTCGTGGGGGCGATTTCCGGGCTGTGACCGTCAAAGACGGACTTGGGGTTATGATGTTCCAACCTACGTTTGCCTTGATCGCAATAATTTCGAGCACCAGCGAGTACCGAAACTCGTGGTTTTGCACGTGTTGGGCCCTGGGATGCGCTTTTCGTTCGACACTGCTTCGATGCGTGCTCGAAAGTGTTTCTGGGATGTAATCTGTAAGTACGATGGGAACAACATGAACCTGGGGTGGATGGAGAACTGGCCCAGAGGGACCCGGGGAGGGATCCGGGGGACCGATTCCGAGCAGACTTGCTTTTATCCCCCCCCCCCCCTCCTCTTGACAGGCCTTCTCTCAGGATGGGAAAAACACAGACACAATGAATTCTCGATTCCCCAAAACATATGGGAAACTATGGGAAGTGGGGGGGAAGACAAAAACCCAGAACATATGGAAAAATATGGGGAATATTTGTATTAGTGTGTATTTATTTGTGTGTCCCAGGGCCCCTTCGCTTCTCGTGGCTCACCCAACACGGACCCCCCACCCGCCTCCAAGGCCGGGCGTCGTTCCAGCGCTCGGCCCTCCTATATGGCCAAGTGCGTGGGTCAAGCAGTGGCGAAGCGTCCTGGCTCGCCTATAGCCCCACCAAACAATGTTCTAAGTACCTTTTGTGGTTTCCACGAAATGTTCGTAGAACATTTCTGGCGGAGTCTGTCTTGTTTTGTTACATCGGGTTTCTGTACTAATAACATTATTTGTGTTTTTAGAACATGTTTGGGTTCTAAGAACATGTTGTGGTAGGGCTATAGGAATGCGCAGTGGAACGGAGAGCCCCCCCACCTGGAATTCGGTTTAGGTTTCGTGTTCGTGTCGTGCATGCGTGCGAGGCGAAGCTGCGTGGGCGCGCGAGAGGAATGACCCCGCCGTCGCTTGGGCGATGTGGATGCAGTGGACCACCCCTCCGCCCCCCGTGGGCGCGCGGTGGCCTGGGGTGTCCCGCCGTGGTCTCCTGTGGTGTCCCGTTGGTGTCCCGTCGATGTTCCGTCGGCGGTGGACGGGCGGTTGCCAGGCATGTCCCGCCTTGGCATCGACAGTGAAGTCGATAGTGAGATCGATAATGATATCGCTAGGTTGGTATGGGTAGTGATATCGACAGTGCGGTTGTTCGATAGATCGGCAGAGGAATACATAGTAAGACTGATAATAAGGTCGAAAGCGGCATCTATTTTGAGATCTATAGCGAGATCGAGATCGAGATCTATAGTGAGATCGATCGAGTGTGATCGATCTTGTGAGGTCGATAGTGGGATCGATCGAGTGGGATCGAAAGCGGGGACGGTAGTGACATTACACTGCAGCGCAACATCGTCATCACGCGTCGTCGCTAACTCGAGGGCGCGTCGCCATCATCGTCATCATCACACCGTGCTTTCCCCCCCACCCCCCCTCCTCCTCCTCCTCCTCCTCCTCCTCCTCCTCCTCCTCCTCCTCCTCCTCCTCCTCCTCCTCCTCCTCCTCCTCCTCCTCCTCCTCCTCCTCCTCCTCCTCCTCCTCCTCCTTCTCCTCCTCCTCCTCCTCCGCCTCCCCCTCCCCCTCCCCCTCCTCCTCCTCATCCCCCTCCCCCTCCTCCTCCTCCTCCTCCTCCTCCTCCTCCTCCTCCTCCTCCTCCTCGTCCTCCCCCACCCCCCAACCTCCTTGTCACCCACTGGTGGTCGTATGGGTAGAGTGGCGCCGCGGTGGCGCGGCGGCGGCCCTTGCCCCGGCGTTCCAGGTGGAAAGCCGCCCGTGGCCTGGATTCGTTCGACAGCGAACGATCTGCGCTATCGGATGGACGTGATCGTTCAAGGTTGCATGGCCCACACGGTGTCAGTGCAGTGGGGGCCCATGTCAAGAACCACCCTGCTTGCCTCCAGGGTGCCCTGGGTTTCTTGGGTTTCGATGGTTTCGCCATGGAAAGCGTGACGTTCCCACACCAAAAATCGATGGACGCCCTGGGGTCTCAGGGTTGGGTTTCTTGTGGAAGGTTTCTTGTAGTCGGGCCCCTTCTGTAACCAACGCCCAGGTCGTCGCTAGACGGACCCGCCGTGTCTCTCCGCTTTCGCAGGGGGCTCGCCAAGCGCTCGTTCTGCTGATGCAAGGAGGAAGAGTAGGAGCAGGGGTCGACTTAGCCAGGTCGACGAGCCAGCGGACCACGCACCTTCCCACAATCCCTCCCATAACGTAAGAATCAGCGGTGACATAACTTGATCTTGGCACTGGAACGCGTAAACACCCAGCGAGAGGGCGACGTTTGCGTGCGGTCCCGCTCCCGTCGATCTTGCGATGGGGAAGCACGGGCCGCTCTTAGGCGGGAGCGGACCTTCAGAACCTCCTCTCGCGGCGCTGCTGCGAGAGCACACATTAGCCTTTTTCCCTGGCGGCCAAATTGCCGATGAGCGCGGCGAAGACGAAGCATGCGCCACCCGCGTCGAAACAGCACTGCCACTTCTGCCGCGCGCGCTAGGCGCGGGGACTGCGGACCGCGGCTTCGGCAGGGGACGGAGGACGGCCGACCGGCCGCATCACCTGAGGCCGTCCACGTGTGACTCGGGTGGGTGGTATTGGCGTCAGGGGCAACGATGCATGGACCCCCAATCGCCCATTGATCGCCGATAGGGTCCCGATCGCCCCAACCTGCCCAGGAAGGTGCGGATTCACGATCGGTGGCCTATCGCCGATCTATCGGCGATGTATCGCCGATTCCATGTCGATGCATCCCCCCTATGCCAGTCCCCCCCTACCCCCTAGCGTTGCCCCTCATGGGGGGGGGGGCCTACGTGGGGGGTGGAAAGAAAGGGCCCAATTCAGGTCGCCCCCCCTTCCCAACTGCCCGAGTGCCAGTGCAACCGAAAATCGACCGAGCGCGACAGCGAGGCTTAGGTCGGGCCTGTCCCCCTACAGGGGGATTCTGGACGAAAAATAAAAAAACCCAAATAATGCTCAAAAATCACCAAAAGTACTCCAACAATCGTCCCCAGACCATTTTTGAATATTTTTGAATATCCCCCCTGTAGAGGGATACGCCCGAAATGAAGCGAGGCCGAGGCCGACAGCGGAGCCAACGGCGAGGGAAGGCCGGGGTGTCGTGGGCGACGGTCTCGGCAGAGAGCCCTGCCGGGCTCGAGCTGGGCAGGCGTCGCTCTCGCCCTCGCCCTGGCGCGCCGCGCGGACCGTGAAGCTCCACCGTCGGCTGCGCGCAAGAGTAACCCTGAGGTCGGGCCTGTCCCCCTACAGGGGCATTTTCGACGAAAAATAAAAAACCTACCCCAAACATGTTCAAAAGATGCCCAAAAAGAGTCAAAACATAGTCCCCAGAGTATTTGTTGAGTATTTTTGAGTATTCCCCCTGTAGAGGGACAGGCCCGACTTAAAGTGACCCTTCGCCGGAGGGACGTTTTTGGTGCACGGCTTTCGGTGGGCGCGGGCCGGCGTCGCGAAAAAAAACGCGACGGGACGTGTTTGGCCGTCTGGGGCTCTCGGGGCCTTCACGAGGCCTCGAGACCAGCAGAGATCGACTCGGGACGACAAGCCGGTCCTGGGGAGAGGGTCGGGACTTTTGGGGACCGCGTGTTGACAAAATCAAGGGGGCCGAGTCCAAGCAGGCAGGCCGCCACTACCGCACCGCTGGCGACGATCCGCAAGCCGCGCTCCAATGGTCCCTCCCCAGACATGCGATGTCCTGATGTTTTCAGGACGGGCTCCCCGTGAGCCTCGATCTTTTTTCCGGGACCAGTTTCTCATCCTGACACGTTTTCGACGGTCCCAGGACCCAGCTAGGTTCCCCGAGGCCAAAACCAGCGAAACACCTCCGTCCTATTTTTTTGGCCACGAGGGCATGTCTGGGGCTCACACTCCTGCGTGCAGCCGACGCCACGCCGTCGGTGACCGCGCCAGCGGTGGCCCCGCGCCGCTTGCGGGCGCGTCTCGAGCAGACATGGCGGTCCCCGCCAGCGGCTGCGCCGGCCGGCTGACGCACGTCAGCCTCAAGGCCCTCGCCGCCATGGGGGAGAGGGGCTCCTGTCAGAGCCCCGAATCATCAGGGGTAACTCGGGTCAGGGATAACTCGGGTTCGTTTCTCGGGAATCCAAACCCGAGTTACCCCGGACCCGAGTTACCCCGGATAACTCGGGCGTCCAGAGCCCCGAATCATCAGGGATAACTCGGGTCAGTTCTAACTCGGGTTCCTTTTCCGGGAATCCAAACCCGAGTTACCCCGGACCCGAGTTACCCCGGATAATTCGGGCGCCCAATCCTGGGGGGAGGCGGGTTCTGGAGGTTGGAGGTTCTTGGTTGGAGCCCGCTAGGGGTCCGAGGTGGCACAGCTCTGGCTCCAGCCAGCAGGAGAGGGGTCAAGGTCCTGGGGTCAGGAAGGTCTTTTGCTTTTCCAGCCTCCGGGGGCCGTTTTCGAGCCCTGGGACTGTCAAAAACGGATCTGGGGGTGGGGGAACTGCAACATATATGGACCCCATCAGGGGTCTGGGGGCCGAGTTTGAGAGGGTTTGGATTCATCCCCCCCCTCCTGATCGACTTTCTGGGGCCGCAGCCAGTGTCAGGACATCGCAAACATGGATCAAGGGGGCGTGGATTAACGACGGGTCCCACTTCCATGGGAAATTGCGGATTTCCGCCGCCGAGCGAGGCGGCACCAGCCACATTTTGGGGAGGGCACCTCCCCCAATCCATGGATTTGGCGACCGCGCGCCAAATCCATGGGTCGCTAATCCATGTTTGCGCGCCCCCGAGAGTTCGGACCCCCCAGCCGCCTCTACGTTCTTGGATTCCCTCTTGTGGGTTGCAGGCCTCCGGGTATCAACTGATGAAAGCACACTAAGTTCTTGACGGGCTATTTGTATAATACTGTCAGTAGTATCTCGGGCTCTCTGTGAATAATCTCGTCGTGACGAAGGGTGTAAAACGCAGCCTTTTGCGTGACTCAGGGGCCCCTCGATCAAGAAACAGCGGTGGTTCAACAACACTGAAACGCACTGCTTGCTATACTGCTGCAAATCACTGTGCCAAGAGACACATGAAATGACATTAAACATCAACAGGAAGGGTTCCAGTTGACACGGGCGGAAAGCCGTGAGATCGGGGGGTCCAAGGTAAGTCATCCAGGAACGTCAACATAAACAAAAAGCTCAAAACCGAAAAGGGCCTTGCGAGCAAACCTAACACGAAAGAAACTCTGCACGGAAAGCGCGAGTTCCACGGGCGATCGCCCTCGGAACAAACTTGACCTGGCAAATCTAGCTCGCAAGTCCGCACGTGGAGTAAAACGCTCCACGGCACAAAATCTCAATCCTTTAATTTACGGCCGAAGCGAGGCTCGACCTCTCATCTCGACACCACAAACCGCAGGGAACCTCACTTGCCGCTCACGGGCGGCCCGCAACGTACCCCGCGTCTCTCGTACCGCGTCGCACGTTTCGCACCCCGCAACCCAGCGCACGTGCCCGACAAATGGTATCTCTCGCCGTACGTGCTGATGTACACGTCAGGCTGCTTGGCCGTCGTAACTGGGCGCCTTCGGGTTGCGGACGTCACTGTCGGCCCACGCGTCGGCACATCCCCAGGGATGGTAGACCTCGTAGTCGACTTTGTCGTCCCGCTGTTCGTTCCCGTCTTCGGTGAGGCACTGTCCGTGCCCTTTGTATATCCGTCTTCTTCTTCGTCACGTGTTGCTCCTCCACTTCGTAGTTGCAGTACCGTGTCCATGGGGTTATCCATCTTCTGCTGGGCCAGCGTTGCGCCAAGCTTTCTCCCCATGCAACAGCTGATCGCCAGCCCGATGCCCAGCGATAGCACGATCACAAACACGAGAAGCTTCAGGAGGTCCCACGCGCCACCGTCCAGATCAACCGAGGTGCCCGTGTCGAGTCCCTGGCTTCCTGAAGCGGCGCTTGCAGCTAGAGTAGCTGCCAGCCTCCTCCCGCTCGCTCCGTAGTACCCACGTCGCGCTATCTGCTTCGGCTGTTCCGTAGTCTCGGTGTTGCCCGCATGTTCGTCGTTGGTTTGCTCCAGCTCTTGCTCGCGCAGCTCCACCTGCCTCTTGCTTAGCTTCTTCCCCGCCGCGAAGTTCGGGTCGTACTTCAGCGCGTGCACTCCGCGTCGTAGTATGTCCGCTGGCGTCTGGCGGCTGCTGGGCTTGGCAAGCCCATCGGCCAGCTGCTGTAGAGTGTTGACCCGCCCCCAGACCGCGTCAATCTCCTTCACCTGTTCGTTCGCGATCCTGACTTCGATGGCGGCGCGCTTCTCGGCGATGCCCAATCCCGCGGTAACTGACCGCGAGGCATCGTAGAGGCACATGGCGTCCGTGATGAACGGGGACTGGCCGAAGTACGTCATCGCCTCGTCGCCCGTCAGGTCGGGCCTTAAGCTGAGCGCCGCGTAGATCTTCACCCACATGAGCGAGTCCACGCCCAACGCGGCGGCCTAAGCCTCGGCTGACAACGTTTTTTTGCACAGGCGTTGCAGCTTCTTCGAAGCCCACTCCATCACCACAATCGGCGGAGGTGTGCCCGCCTCAAGCTCTTCGGCAGGCCAGATGAAGATCTGGCAACCGCCTTGCGGGCCCCCGCCTGGTCGGCTCGCCCAGCTGGCATCCGAGCGAGCTCCAATCCACATGGCGCCCCACGGCTTGTCGAAACCGAAGTACAACCCGACGTCCGCATTGGTCTTCAGGAATCGCAGGGCCTTGTTCGCGTCGGTCAAGTCCTGCGCGGTGGCGTTGCCCGTCGCAGTAGCGCGAATCGGCACGGCTGCGGCTGCAATGATGATGGTCTGCGCGGCTGGCCACTGCAGCTGCCCATGCATCGCCCTGAAACTCGTCAGATCCTTCGATGCCAATGGATTCGCCGGGTTCGCCCGACGGACCTTGTCGACGGTGTTCGGTTTGACCGCGTGCAAGTATTTTTCAAGTATTTGCGTGGTCGCGCAGGTGTTGACGTTCTGCTCCAGCTCGCCACCCGTGAACATCAGCTCGATAACGAAGTCCCACTTGCCGAGATTGAACTTCTGTTTAAGTAGGGCGAGCCTGACCTTGAACGACTCGGGGTCGTCCACGGGCGCGCGCAGATCCGTCCACTGCGTTCGCGTCTCCGCATCCCAAGAAAGCGTCCACGTGCTTCCCGATCAGGCCGTCCACCGCGTAGTTCTGGCCGTCGATCACGCAGACGTCGACAGGGTCGTCGCCGGCCTTCGCGATCCCCAGGCTGAGTAACAGGCAGTCTTCGAGCCAATGGTTCTTGAACCCGATCTCCCGGGTGACTTCACCGGAGCGGTAGCGCCGCAGCGTCGGCGACCGCGGGTCTCCGAAGCATGGCTCAATCATCTTCAACAACAGCCCAGGTTCCAGTTCGATTTGTTGTGACAACATCTCCCGCATCTCCCTGGCAGGCCGGCGTGCAATTTCCACCCGCGGGATTCCACGTTGTCGGCTTGAAGGAACGCGGACTTCGCGTCGGGGGAAGACAACTTCCAGTTACGCACGGTCGCCCACAGCATGATATGATGGCGTGACGACCGAGGCGGCTCAGGAGCGGTGCCTCGTTGTCGAGCTGCCCCTCGACCACGCGCGATGCTTTACACCTTGGTGCAGAACGCTCGCGCTGGCCACCTGCTTGCCGTCCTTCAGCGCCCACTTCAGCGAGAACCGTGGCGGGCAGCAGGCGGCCGGGTCGACCTCGGACTCGCTGATGGGCTCCCACCCCTCGTCCTTGTTGAAGGCCTCCAGGGCTTCTTCTTCGCCTCCTGGAACTGCTTCTTGTCCTCGGGTGAGAGCCTGGCCTCCACGATGGGGGGGGGCCTTCCGCCTGCGCGCGACCATGAACGCGGTCTCGGCCGTCTCCTCCAGCAAGAGCAACTCTGCAACATCTTCGTCCTCCATGAACTTCGCGCTCTCGGCTGTGACCTCTAACGGCGCCCAGGTGAGCCGCGCCTCCTTACTCGGCGCCCCGCCCACGCGGCCGTTCGCCTCCACGCTGCGTCTGGCCAACTGCTGGATGCGAGCCCTGGTCGGCTCGCTCGCCGGTGCGGCCGCGGCTGGTTCTTCGGCGCGAGCGTCAACAGGTGCTGGCGGTGGCTCCTCCGACGAGTCGGGCATGAAGCAGTCGGGCGGCTCCCCTCCCGCGGCAGGGGCAGCTGGCGCGGCATTCTCGGGTTGTCCGGCCTCCTGATCCGATTCCGCGCGAGCGGCGGCTGCTGGGGGCTGGCCCATGTCGTTCACAGCCTCGTCGTACTCTGGCTTGTCGCCCATCTCTCACAGGCCCTGGAAGTGGAACGCCCCTCCGGTCTGCTCGATCGCCTTCCGCAGCTTCTCCATGGTGCTGAGCGGGCAGCACGGGTCGCCAGGCCTTGCCTCTCGCCCCCATTTCTCCGACGCCAGCTCAGGTCGTGGCTGCTCCAAGCCGCATCTGTAGATGGTGCGCCCGTGTGTCGCCCAGACCACGCCTGCGTGTAGCACCTCGTCCTCGTTGGACTTCGCCTCCACGGCCGCGACCAGCGCGGGCCCGTGCCAGCGGCGCTTCTCCAGCGCTCTGTCCTTGTCTGGCCCCCAGTAGCACGCCAACTCGCCGATCTCGTAGTCCCTGCGCGCGGGGCGGCTGCGCGCGAGCAAGGCGGCTCGCAAGGCGCGGGGGCAGTTCGCTTCGATGAAGCCAGCGCCCGCGGCCATGCGACGCACCGCGATCTCGTGCACCTCGCTCTTCGGGTCGGTCAACGCGGACTGCTTGGCTAAGCCGAAGTCCTCGTCGCTCAACGCTCCAGGGATCTCGGGCTGCGCGACCAACGCTGGCGTCGCCGGAGAAACCGCTGACGCTCCTCAGCGCGTTCCGTTGGCTGGCCGTCATCCTCAGGGCCGTCTTCAGCGAGTCGTCGGAGAGCTGCATGTGGTCTTTGGCCAACTGTTCTCGACGGACGGCGCGATTGCTCCATCAGGCCAAGCTTGTGGTGAGCACCCTTGGGGGTGATGTCGAACTCGATGTTGCGCTCGCCCATCCACATCTGCATCTTGGCTGCCGCGCGCGATCCTCCAGCGCCCGTGCGCATGCAGCCGGGTTTCCCTGCCCAGCTGATCCACGGCTTTTCCCGCAGTTTCGTCTCGCGCCTGAACTTCTCCTTTTTGATCGGGTAGCCAACCTCGTACCTAGAAAACTCGCCCATGGTGGCTAGGACCTTACGCATCTTCTTCTTCAACATGATGTAGTACGCGTCCGTGCAGACCCCCTGGTTGCAGCGCTTGGCCTTGGGCAGGACCGCTACGCGGACTGAGCGTGGCCTGTGGCGCTTCGCGCACATCTCGCACTGGAATGCCCGAGCGCACTGGATCCATTCAGCTCAGGCCTTCGCGTTCTGCATGGCGGTGGCCAGCGCGGCGCTGGAAGGATGCCCCAGGCTGATGTGTGCGCGTGACGGCTCGCACGGCGGACGCTTTGTAGCGCTGCGTGAGCTCCCGCATGGCGTCGTTGTACTCGCCCAAGTCGTAGTCGGGTCCGACTTCTTCTGTGGCGTGGATCTCGTCGACCCCCTCAATGTCTTCCTCGCGTCCCTGATGCGCGATGAGGTATGCCATGCGCTTCGCCATTCTTACTGGATAATTCTGGGCTCGAGACGCTAGCTTCCCACGAAGCACCGCGCGCTCCGTCTTGTACTTGCATCCCGTTCTCATGTTCCTGATGAACTCGTAGTTGGTTGACTGCAGTCTTGTCGGCTCCTGGTGCGGCTCGGTCACTCCGTCGATCTCATGCTCGGCTCCAAGTCGACACTGATCCAACCTGCAAAAGTCACCCTTGAGCCTTTGCCACGTCTGTGTCTTCTGACGACGTCCGCTCAAGGGTCCTTCCACATGCGCATGGCGTCCAGCGGCGGCCTGCTTGTCGAAAGCCTGTTTCGCCATCTTCAGGAAGGTGGCGCCCTCGCCCCCCCTCGCCTTGACGATCGCCTCCTGGCGCCTCTCCGAGAGGGGCGCGCTCGCGCGCTGCCGCGTGCGCCAGTTGGCGCGCGGCGGGGCGATGCAGATGTCGCCTGGCTTCTCCCTGTCGATGGCCTCCAGAAGCTGCCGAATGACGCGCGGCTCCGAGAAGCCCCAGCCCTCGCTCTGCTTGACATGCGCCACCTCGACCATCGGGTAGTTCAGCAGCTCGGTGGAGAGCCGGCCCAGGTCCACGAAAACCGCCCAGACGACTCTCGAAGCAGGGCCCTGCAGTACCGAGCGCATCCCGTCTTCGGCGCTCTCCACTGCGAGGATCAAGTCTGAGTAGACGTCCGGCGGCATGCCGTTCGGGCCCTTCCTGGCGCCGTCCTCTGGATCCCCGGACTCGTCTATGAACGTGATCTCGTCCGTCTCGCCCGGGGCCAGAAACTCCGCGTACGTCTCTAGGTAGTGCGCGTCGGCGTCCCCCATGATCGAGTCCGCGGCGTCGTCTTCAGGTCCCGAACCGTTTGAAGCGCGATCGGATGAGTCGTCGCTGGCGCTGCTGCTCTCGCCCTCCGCGGGGGCGCCCATGTTCGCGACGTCGTCGGGCGCTTTGCCGGCGCAGCCTAACAGGTCGATAATGAAGTGCCCTTTCTCGTCGCGCTCGGATGTCATCCAGCCTTTCTCGGGGTGGCCCTTCAGCATGAACTTGCCCTCGCGATAGGCCTGGACCAGCCCCCGCGCCTCCATGCGCGGCTTCGCGATGAGGAGCGGCGCCCACCCAGGCACCAGGGGGATGGCGATCTCTTTCCTCGCGCCGAAGGGCTAGGCGTCGAGCGTGACCTTCTGCCTGGCATCTAGCATCTAGCGTCTTGCCGCCGCCGAACCTGAACCTGCGGTCGCTGTTTTCGTACTTCGCGTCGTGGATGAGCTGCTTGGCTCGCAGGTACTCCTCCCGCTGTCGCCAATTCTGGTCGCCCATGACAGGTCGAGTAGCTCCTCCATCGCTGATGCCCTTGCCGACCGTGACCAAGTTCACCTCCTTAGTGGTATTCGCAAAGTCGAGGTCCTTTGCGTCCGCAGTGTCGTCCGCGTCCTCGACCACGTGCGACTCCTCATTTTTGTTCACGAAGCCTCCAGCTCGAAAGCGCTTGAATCGAGGACCGCGCTGCTGAATCGATCCCGACGTGCTCGGCCTCGGAGGCGTTGTCGGTGGGGCCAGTGCAGGCGAACGCGGAAACGCCTGGTCTCCGCGAGGAGGGAAGCGTGGCGGTCCCTTGCCCTTGCCTTTGCCTTTGCCTCGTCCTTTGCCCTTGCCCCTGCCGCTGCCCTTGAGCGTCGACCGCGGCTCGCGCGTGAAGTCGCTGTCGGGGGCCAGGGCAACGATCGGGTAAAAGCCTCGGGACGTGGCGATCTCGGCCACGTGCTTTCTGCTCTCGACGAAGCTGACGTGCGCCTCGTCGCAGGCAGCCTGCGCTTCCTCGATCTATGGCGGCACGTTCTCAGTCCCGTCGCCGTCGTCGTGCTCGTACCCGTAACCGTCATCATCCTCGTAGTAGTGGTAGTCGTCCTCCTCCTTAACATAGCCGTCCTCACCCAGGTACGAATCCTCGTAGGCGATATCTCCCTCCCACTTATAGTCGTTCTTGTAATTTTCGTCCGCAGTGGCGCTGCTTCTTGTGAGCATCCGCTTGGTCCTCTTCACGTCGCGCTTGTCAGGCGTAGCCAGCGCTCCGTACGTGTCGAGCAGAACCTTGCGAACCTTCAGCCAGCCGAGACCGTCTCCGCATTGGCTGCGCACCTGGGTGGCTCCGTTCGGTGGTATTGCGGCTCGATTGAGGAGGTGCCAGCCAGCCAGCAGATCAGGAATCTCCAACCCGACCTTTTTCAGCTTGCGCAGCTCTTGCTGGTGGCGTAAGCAATACAGCTTCGGCGTCTCTTTTTCTCCTGTCGTGCGAACTTGCCGAAGAAGATGTCGGTTCAAGCCGGCAGTTCGGTTTGATTATCGTATTTGTAGTACTCGTCCAGCACCTTGATGATGGGCTGGATCGCATCTTCTGTTTCTAGCAAGTCCTGGCCGATATTTTCCGTAGCCTCTGCTGTTTCGCCCTGCAACGAGGTCATGATCATATAGGCGCCTTCGCTGATGGCGTGAAAACATCTCTTGCGGCAGCACTTCTCGAAGACCTGGAGCCAGCGGCGGAAAACTTTATAACCCTCGCTGTGCAGCAGTTCGAAACTGGGCGCAGTCTTGCTCCGGCCTGCGTCAAGGCCTCTTCCCAAGCCCCATCCGTTCTCATTGTTGATCCACCAAACGCCGCCCCTCCAGCGGCTCCAGCTGTCGTCCTCTTCTCCTAGCGTGGCGGCGTAGTTGGCTTCGTCCACGCTGCTGGGGATCTGTGTCCCGTCCGCCGCCTGGGCCCGCGAACTGGCCGCGGCGGCTGGGGCAGCTGCTGCAGCCCCGGGTGCGGATCTCGCACCCGTTCTCCTCGTCGGCGGTGTCGCTGGCGGCGAGGTTGGCGGCGCGGCGCCCGGCGCCGGCGGCATGACTGGAAACGGGGGAGCAGGTGGGGCGGACCGCTTGCTCCGCTACCAATATCAACCGATGAATGCACACTGAGTCCTTCACGGGCTCTTTCGGAGAATATTTTCAGTAGTATCTCGGGCTCTCTGCGAATAATCTCGTCGTGACGAAAGAATGTAAGACGCAACCTTTTGCGTGACTCAGGGGCCCCTCGATCAAGAAACAGCGGCGGTTCAACAACAATGAAACGCACTGCTTGCTATACTACTGCGAATCACTGTGCTAAGAGACACATGACATGACATGAAACATCAACAGGAAGGGTTCCAGTTGACACCGGGTCCCCTCCCACACCATCTCTGACCCCAGGTTCTTGGATTCCAGGCCTTCCACTGGTGTCGGAGTAGATTCAGGAGGGACACAATTAATCGTCGATTCCGCAGAAAATATGTGAACATTGGGAAAGTGGGGGGGAAGACAACAACCCATAATATACAGGAACATATAAGGAATCCTGATATTTGTGTCTATTTATTTCTGTGTCCCAGGGCCCCTTCATAGATGTGGTCGGAGGATCGCGCCGTATCGCCGATGCATCGGCGCTGTGGCTCGATGTGGAGGGCGGTTTTCTCCACGTTCTCCACGTCAACGTCGCCGATGCATCGCCGACGTCGCCAGTGCATCGCCGACGCACCGTCGATGCATCAGCAATGCGGCGCGATCCTCGGACCCCATCTTCTCGGACCCAATCTCGGAGGCCTCTATGGGGGGAGGCGGATCGCAGAGGTTCGAGATTTTTGGTTGAACTTCCTCCGTGTCGAGCCATCCTGGAGCGTTCTCGTTGGCACGACTGGATCCCTCGAAGTTCGGATCATAGCGCACTCCAGCACAGGTCCCATGCATTATTTCCCTGACCTTCCGAGTGCAACAAAAAGACAGCTCCCAGACTTGGAGCCGTCTGGGGGTCTGAGGAGGCCCAGCACAGGTTCTCGTCAGCAGGAAGGGGGGGCAGGTTCGATGTTCTAGGTTCGGGACGGTTCTCGCTTGTTTCGGCATCTGGGGGCCGTTTTTTCGGGCCCCGGGACCGTCAAGCACGGATCCCATGTGAAGCATTGCACCAGATGGACCTTTGGAGAGGTCCGGGGGCCGATTTGGCGCAGGTTTGGCTTCGTCCCCCCTCTCCCGGCCGCCTCCAATTTCAGGCTTTATACGCTTATATGTAAGATTAAGTCGGGCACGTCCCTCTACAGGAGGAATATTCAAAAATAGTCTGGGGATGATTTTTCAACTATTTTTGATCATTTGGGAGTTTTTAAGTATTTTCAATGTTTCGTCCAAAATCCGCCTGTAGGAGGACAGGCCCGACTTCAATGTAAGAGAGGAGTCATGAACGAAACGAGTCATTGACGTCTGTGGTCGTTTTCGGGCTTACGGGGCCCTGGGCCCCGGGACCGTCGGCCAGCGGGAGTAAATCGGCCAGCGGGGCCCAGGCCACGCCGCTGGGGATCCAAGGGCGCCCTCGAGGGCGCGAAGTTATTCGCGCTTCGCGGTTCGGCTCCGATCCCTCCTCATCCTCCCCTTCTCCCTTGGGAGGCGGCGCGAGAGCGCGATGTTATTCGCACTTCGCGCTTCGCGCAGCGCGAAGCGCGAAGTTGGGAGCCCTTGGTAAATCGGTCACCGGGGCCCAGGCCACGCCGCTGGGGATCGGGATCGATTCATCGATACCTATCCTGTCTTGCGTCTTGCTGCGCGCAGGGGCCCTGCTCCCGCTCGGCTCCTGGTGCGCGGCTCTTTGGCGGCGTGGAGGGGCCAGACCCAGGCACGCAGGCCGCTGCCGTTCCGTCGGGCACGTCCCTCTGCATGAGGACTCTTCAAAACTTGTCCAATATCGGAAACTGGAGCAGATACATTACCAGCGGCGGGCTGTTTTTTTCAATCCCAAGACATTTCGAGGGTCGGCGACGACGTCGGGGTGGTGTGGTGTATATCTGTGTCCCCGTTTTCCCGTGGCAAGAACGAACATGTATACACCCAAACCCCGTATTCACCAGGATCCGCTTTCCTGTGCGAGTTTCGGTTCGGGGCCCCAAAAAGCGTCAGTGTATAGAGTTCGGCTCCTTACAATAACGGTCTGGGAGCGATTTTTGATTCATAACCATTTTTGACTCTTTTTGATCATTTCTCTGACTCGTGTTTCTTTTCGTCCAAAGTCCGCCTGTCTTGCCCAGGGTCCTGGGCGGCAGACAACGGCCAAAGACCTCCAGGACACCTCTCCCTCGGGACCCCGCTTCTTGACGCTCGGGGGGAGGAGCAGGAGGAGGAGGGAGGGAGGAGGAGGAGGAGGAGGAGGAGGAGGAGGAGGAGGAGGAGGAGGAGGGAGGATGAGGAGGAGGAGGAGGAGGAAGAGGAGGAGGAGGAGGAGGAATAGGAGGAGGAGAGGAGGAGGAGGAGGAGAGGAGGAGGAGGAGTCCTGAGATGGACTCGGCCTCAGAAGTTCGAAGGGAAGCCAGCCGTGGCGGCGAGAACGCTCCGGGAGCCCCTGGGACCTGGGGATCCCCCAGGGCCTCCGACGTCCTTCTCGGGCAGCGTGGCTCCCTAGAATGAAGTCGGGCCTGTCCCTCTACAGGAGGAATATCCCAAAATAGTAAAACAATAGTCTGGGGATGATTTGTTTTTACCATTTTGGAGTATTTTAGGGCAAATGTTTGACTATTTTTCATTTTTCGTCCAAAATTCCCCTCCAGGGGGACAAGCCCGTCCTAACCCTAGAGGTCTGGACCCTCTCCGAGGGACCTGCTCTCTGGCGGCCCGAGGGCCCGGCAGCGGCCCTCGCGGGCCGGAAACGTCGGACACTCTTCTCGGTCGTGGCTGTGTCCACGACGCCAGGAGGTCGGGGCGTGGTTCCGCGAACCCCCCTGGCGGAACGGATCCGCGCGACCGCGTATCCGCGGGATCGCGCCCTGGAGTCCAGACCGCGAGGGCGCGGGCAGAGGTGTGTTCGCCGCTCGTGAATGGAGCCTCGACCCCGGGGGATCATGTCCCTTGGGACCCCTTTCCTTCCTGGCGGCTCTCGCCGCGCCGTCGCCTTGGCTGCAGCTGTGCGAGCTCAAGTTCCAGCTCGACGGCGTGCAGCGGGCCTGGCACGCGGTGCGGGCGCAGCCTGCGGCGCTCGTGCTGATCTTCAACGCCACGCGGGGGCGCTTCGTGTTCGTCAGGCAGTTCCGGCCGGCCTGCTGGCTGGCGAGTCGAGCGGAGGACCTCGAGGAAGAGGAAGAAGAAGAAGAAGAAGAAAAAGAAGAAGAAGCAGAGCGTGGTATGCAGAAGTACGAGCTTACGGAGGTCCGATGCATGATTGGTGTACGTGCGCATGCAAACATTGGCTTGCGCGGCGCTGTTGCGAATCCTGACGCGGCGCATTCGATTGGAATCCGACTTCGTGCCGATGTTGCTTGGGGAATCGACAATTGCTTAAAAAGGAGCTTTAGAAGGTGCGTGCGGATTTTGCGGATCGGCGCTACATCCGCGTGCATCTCTGACACTATAATGTGGTCATACCGTTGTTCTTCTTCTAGGATCGCGGCCTCGCTGGGTGCGGCTTCACGCTCGAGGTCGTTGCTGGCCTCGCCGACAAGGCGGGCATGTCGCTCGAGGACATTGCGCGCGAGGAGTGCCTGGAGGAGGCGGGCTACAAGGCGCGCCGTGGAGGACAAAAGGGCCCCGAGGGAAGCGGGCTCTTTAGATGCTCGTAACGGATCTGTTCGACTCAAGTTCGAATCAAGTTCGACTCAGGTTCCACTCACATTCGACTCACATTCGACTCAAGTTCGGCTCAAATCGACGGACGTTCGACGCAGCTTCGACGCACGAGTGGAGCGAGTGTCTCCAGAAAGCTCCCCAGACTGAGCATCCGAGGCTCTGGACCTCGGTCTCCCTCCCGCGAGCTGTCTTGCGACGGCCCCCGGTGGCCCGTGGAGGGCCCCACACGTAGGGCCCGCAACTGGGAGGGCCCGGGGGCCACGAGCGCTCCCAGAGATCTCCCGCACCCCGCTTCATTGGCTCGGAGCGTCTCCCCCTCCTGCTCGGCCGCGAGCCCGTAGCTCCCCCCCCTGGACTCGAGGAACAACAGGTGATCGTTCTTTTACCCGTTGTCTTGCCGATCGGCGAGGGCCCTCGCACCCTCCCCTCCCCTCCCCCATGTGGAGTAGATCTTGGCTGTTTTTGGCGCCTGCTTCGAGCAGGTGGAGTCTCCCCCATGATGGACGCCCTGCTGCAAACAGTCGCACTAAGCAGAGGCCTGGAGCCACTGGAGCCAGACCCCCCCCTTCCCCACCCTTCCGCCCAATGTCCAAACGCCGAGTAAGAAAACGCCCACCAGACAGACAGATCCCGCACGGCTTCAGGGCCGGTCCTGCACAGGACACGGGAGGAAGATCACGGGCAGCTCACTGGCAACAGACCGAGCACAACGATTTCAGCCCTACGCACGCAGGTTCGCAAATGCACGCATCCATATGCCGTCCGGCCACCTGCATGCTGGAGGTCCTCGTCGAGGGACAAATCATCACATGAACATGCAGTGCCGTTTTTAATACATGTTCCGCGTGCGGATCATGTATTAAAATTGCAGGGATTTAGTATTTCAAGCAACGACGAGTTCATGCATACATGTATTCATAATAGTCATGTATTAAAAATCTCCTATGTTTAAAAATCCGATGTATAAAAACAAACTGCCCTGTACAACTCGGAGGTCGACGCACATTTCTCTCAGATCGACGCTGGACCCCCCTCCCTGGCGCGCGGAGCGCGCCAGGGACGGCGCCGGAGGCGCCGCGAGGGGGGCCCCAGCGCCGATCCGAGGAGTCCGCGCGGACCTCCAGGTGTTTATTACAGTGCCGTTTTTAATACATGCTCCGCGTGCGCATCATGTATTAAACATGCAGGGATCTAGTATTAAAAACACAAAGAGGAGTTCATATATAAATTCATTCATAAATTAATCATGTATTAGACATCCATAATTTTTCAGAATCCTATGTATTAAAACCTGCCCTGTAGGGGTCCACATGCGAACCCTACCCCTACCCCCCACGATTTCTGAGGGGGAGGGTGGGGTTCACCTCGTGGGGGGTAGGGGCAGGGTTCGCATGCGGCCCCCTATGTCTGCTCATGTGTCAGCCGCTCTCAGCCCTTGCTCCCACATGGACGCCCCCGAGGAAAGCCGCGAGCAGTTTCAAGGGCCCCCTCTCGCGCGGGGCCCGTTCCCCGTCCCGCCGAGAGGTGGCGCGGCTAGAGCGCGTGGGCACCTGGAGCCTGCGCGAGGCCGTGGGGCCGCTCGGGACGCCGTGCCACTGCTTCTACGCCGAGGTGGTGGACGCGGACAGGCCCCGAGCTCCCTCATCCCTCCTCGCTCCTCCCTCCTCTCCCTCCTCGCTCCTCCCTCCTCCTCCTCCTCCTCCTCCTCCTCCTCGCTCCTCCCTCCTCCTCCTCCTCTCCTCCTCCTCCTCCTCTCCTCCTCCTCCTCCTCCTCCTCCTCCTCCTCCTCCTCCTCCTCCTCCTCCTCCTCCTCCTCCTCCTCGCTCCTCCCTCCTCCTCCCTCCTCCTGGTCCAGCCAGGGCGGGCTGCCCCGTCTCTTTTCGAGTGATAACCCGCATCCCACTAAGTCGGGTTGCGCAGAGGTCTTTGCCAGGTCTCATGGTGTGAGTCGAGCAACTCATTTGAACTCCCCGCGCATTGCTCATTGCTCATTGCTCCTCCTCCACCACCTCCTCTCCTCCGCATCTACGGGATGAACATGTGGGTGGTGCTGGAGGACGCGGTCACCATGGGCAGGCGCTGTTGGCAGGACCTCGTGGCGGGCTTCGTCTTCGCACCAGTCGCCCTCAAGTGGGTGCTGATGAGGGAGCTCGACACACACACACACACCAGCTGGACAATGGCCTCGCGGAGCTGTGCCTGTTCTTCGACGACCTGTCGATTGCACATGGGCGAGCGCCGCTGGGTTGCAGCTGAGAGCGCGAGAATGGTTAGCATCGTCATCGACCGCCTGGGGAATGAACTCGACATGCCAGTCTCCCTGTGCAAGAAGGGGAAAACAGTGTTGTTGACATCGTCCACAGCGCTGGCCAAAGACATGGAGCCCACGATCAAGAGGATCGGTATCAGGACCGTGAGCCAAGCCAAGCACCTGGGCATCATTGTCTGCGCAGGCCGTCACCGCCGAGTGTCCGCTGTACAATCGAGAATCCTGAAGTGGAAGAGTCGTGGGACAGTGGTTGCGAGAGTGAAACCAGCTGGAGGCCAAGCGAACAAGCTGGTCACTGCAACAGCAGTGCTCTCCATCTTCAACAGTGCAGCAGTTGCGCCGAGCCGTCGCGAGCTCTTTCGGCGGCAGCGTGGCAAGGCGGCCGGCGCCACTTGTTTTGCTAAGCGAAGGCGTGGCCCCCGCGCACGTCGCCAACGCAGGCCCCATCGTGGAGTGAGCCAACGCTTGGAAGGAAGCAGTACACGACCCAACGCTAGCGGACCGACTCGCGGCCGCTTGGAAGCGCTGGAGCACTCGCCTGTCGCAGTCCCCGCGGCCATGGACATGGGTCCGAGGCCCCGGGGGGGCATGTTTGGCCACGGCTCGCAGGCTGGGCTGGCAATCGCAGGCGCCCTTCTCGCTCACCATCGGGTCAGTCAGTGCTGATTTGCGCCTGGCCGACGCATGGTGGCTATACGGGCAGGTTGTGCAAGACTGTGAACAGCAGCTCCAGCGAAAGTGGACTCGACGCTGGGGTGCGGAGGCTGGCGTTACCAGGGTTTTGCCAGTGCGGGCCCTTCTGGCCAGACCAGTGTCAAAAGCTCGGGCATCGGAGCACCGCACTAGGGCGCGTACGGTCTTTGCCAAGGGGGGCGCCGCCAGCAACAGATGCGCCGCATGATGCGGCGAGGGATCAGACAAACATCGTTGTTACTGCTGCCCAGCGCGACAGAGCGTGAGACAGCAAGCGGGCCACCCAGAAGTGCAGAAGCTTGGGGACACCAGCGCACCCACAGTTGCCAACGAGTACCGCTGGGGTCCAGGCATCGTGCAGGACCCCAGCACAGCACTCCCAGACGTAGGGATCCCTGACCGAGCCACGCTGATAGGCACATCCCCAGACATCCTCACTGGTGATGTCTACGCTGATGGCTCACAGTTGCACGGCAAGCACGGCCCCATCAGACGTGCGGGGTGGTGCTATGCGCAAGTCGCTGACAGCGGGGAACAGATCTTCGCCATGCACGGGCCGATGCCGCGACCACAAGCAGAGCAGTCAGTTTTCTGTGCTGAGTAGCACGCAGCATGCATGGTTCTGCAGGCTGGAAGGGTGCCGCCCAGGATCTGGTCAGACTGCAAAAACGTTGTGGACGGCTTTGCTCGCGGGAGGGAATGGTGCACTCGCTGCTCGAACCCGCATGCCAGCCAATGGAGATGGGCTTGGCACCTAGTACAGGAAATAGGCGGATTGGTCCCTTCAGATGGCCCAGATTGGAAAAATGCAGGTCCATGCCACAGGGGCCGAGCGTCAGGCTATGGGCACGAAACACTTCCAGGGCAACAGGGCGGCCGACAGGGGAGCCACGCTAGGAGCAGCCTTTCTAGTGTACCCCGAATGGCAAGTAGAGAAATACTTGTGCGAGTTTCAGCTAGCCCAGAGTATTTTGCAAGTGATTGCCGAAATCCTAGCGCTGTCGTCTGATGTAGTAGACGTGGTAAAGGACGGACCGCTGCAGGCCTCGAGTACTAGTGGGGCGGGTGCGGGGGTCGTGGAGCGTCGTGGGGAGTCGGGGAAGCGGACGGGGCCTCTGAGGAGGCCGGGCGCCACTTGGCCAGGCCTGGAGGGCCTCCAGAGGGAGCGGACCCCGACAATGCCTTTTGAACCGAGCTGGCGAAGAAGCCGTCACCAGCTCGTGGCTCGGCAAGATATATTTTTGTATTGCTTGGGGCATGACGGGCGTCATGGCCCCCGCCCCCCCCTATGACGTAACGCTCCCCCCACCAGTGCGCTCCAGGCACTGCCGCCGTGCGCATTGGGATCCGCGTAGGTGTCCGCGCAGGAATCCGCATAGGAGTCTGGTCCGCAGTCGTCGTCGTCGTCGACGTCGTCGTCGTCGCTCGTGGCTCGTCGCTCGTCGCTCGACTCTCATCGTCGTCGTGCGCGCGGACGCGGCCTGGAGCTTGTTTCTTAATATTATTATTCCGGGCCGATGGCGGCAATCATCTGGGGGGGGGTGGAGGGGGTCGATGACGTCACGCTTGGCGCCCGCGGCGCCTGGGAATGCTTAGAAATGACGGAGGACGGATGGCACCAGAATGCAGGTGGCGATCTGCATCGCAACGCCTGTGTACATCTCAGTGCCTGCGTGCACCACAGCGCCTGTGCACACCACACCGCCTATGTGCACCACAGCAGCCGCGTGCAACACCGCGTCAGTTTGTGCCACCGCGCGCGCGGACACAGCAGCTCTTGTGTACACCACAGCGCTTGCGTACACCGCATAAAACGTGTGCAACGCAGCAGTGTACACCACAATGCCTGCGTGCACTGCAGTGCTTGTGTACACCACGGCGCTTGTGTGCACCACAGCAACCGCGTGCAACACAACACCACTGTTGCATGTAGAATGTTAGAAGGAATCTGTATGACAAGATGGAGCGTTTTTGGATTCCACCGAAAACACAAACAATCTTCATGGACAAGGGAGCGCCAGCGGAATCTAGGAGTCCTTCCGAGTTCGCCCGCATCACCGTAACTCCTCCCATCAGCGTCCAAGAGGCTCCAGCTGATTGGCCGTCCGACAACCAAACGGGCCGATTCAATGAACCATTCTGCGGTGCACGCTGAGTTGCGCACGTGCGCTGTAGCGCACGACAGGCGTTAAGGAGGAGGACGATGAGGAGGAGGAAAAGGACAAAAAGGAGGAAGAGGAGGAGGATGTGGAGGAGGAATTGGACTTGGAGGAGAAGGGGAAAGGGAAAAACGCCGCATTCGATTCTCAGTACTTTGCTGGCGTGGCGCTTCCGCATCATATCCTCACGTACAGGCTCCTTCTACTTGTCCTATGCACGCACGCATGCATTGTGGTGTACAATAGCGTTGCGTTGCATGCGGATGCTGTGGTGTAGACAGGCGACGTGGCGTGCACAGGCGCCGCGGTGCACGCAAGCATTGTGGTGTACACAGGCGCTGTGTTGCACATGGTTGCCTCCGTTGTGCACATGTACACCGGCGCTGTACTGTACGCAAGCACTGCAGTGTACACGGGCGCTGCGTTGCACACGCTTGTTGCGATGTGCGCACGCGCTGTGGCGTACACGCGCGCTGTGGTGCACGCGAGCGTTGTGGTGTACACAGGCGCAGGAGGGCAGATCGCCACCTACGTGCTGCTCGCGTCGTCGTCGTCGCTTGTCGCTCGTCGCGTCGTGCGCGCGGGCGCGGCTGTGGTGCCAGAGCCACACGGCGGGGGGAGCGTTACGTCATACCCCCCCCCCCCCCGATGCCTGTCATCGCCGAACATAAAGAAAGGCTCTCCAACGCTATGCTTTCTGCCGGGTTTTGTGCTTGCTACGTTCAGAAGCGTTGGCAGAATCTCAGCAATAGCGAGTGCAAGTGCCACAGGGCAGTGCACAGGGTCGCCTGAATCGTCTGTGGAAGGGCCAGCACCCGACCACGGGCAGGCCCATGGGGTAATCTTTCCTGGGCCTCGCCAGGTCCGTTCTACACGGTGGAGGTAGGACCCTGTAAGATGTTTAATCCTGTTTAATGATCCTCCTCCTCCTTCCTCTTTTTCCTTCTCCTCAGACGTGCTCGCGTTGTGGAAACACCCATGATGTAATCTTTCCTGGGCCTCGCCAGTCCCCTTCTACACGGTAGAGGTAGGACTCTCTAAGATGTCCAATCCTGTTTAATTATCCTGATCCTCCTTCCTCTTTTTTCTTTTCCTCAGACGTGCTCGTGCTGTGGAAACACCCATGTGGTAATCTTTCCTGGGCCTCGCCAGGTCCTTTCTACACGGTAGAGGTAGGACTCTCTAAGATGTTTAAACCTTGTTTTGTGATCCTTCTCCTCCTCCTCCTTCCTCTTTTTCCTTTTCCTCAGACGTGCTCGCGTTGTGGAAACACACATGGGGTAATCTTTCCTGGGCCTCGCCAGGTCCCTTCTGCACGGTAGAGGTAGGATTCTGTAAGATGTTAAACTCTGTTGAATGATCTTCCTCCTCCTTCCTCTTTTTCCTTTTCCTCAGACGTGCTCGCGTTGTGGAAACAGATCTGCTCGGGCAGTGGTTCGCCGGTCTTTCGGCTTCCGGGGGGGGGGCCCTACCCTGGACCAGCAAGAACCAGCTCGGGGCGAAGATTTTGCCCCGGGGAGTGGGTCGGGATTTCTGGGGACCCCGTGTCTGGGATCGTGTCGGCCCTTCGATGTTGTTCGTGATGTTGTTTCTTTCCCTCGTTTTTTTTGTCCACAAGGTTTCGTCGTCTCCTGGGGGTTCTCCAATGCCTCGGGATGCCTTCCTGCAGCTGCGCCTCGCCGAGAGCGTTCCCAAGGGGTGCCCAGATCCTCCCCGACGGCCGCCGTAGACCCGAGTCATGCTCCGCCCTCCTCCTCCTCCTCCTCCTCCTCCTCCTCCTCCTCCTCCTCTTCCTCCTCCTCCTCCCCCTCCTCGCTCGCGCCGTGGACAAAATGACGGGCGGGAGGTTTCTGCCCTTTCTCCGGGCCGTCGCGGGGCCCTAGCCGGGCCCCAGGACCGTTGGCGAACACCTCGTCATGAGACGCTGGTTTTCAGGCCCCCTGTTGGGCGCGCCTGTCGCAGGGCGGCTGAAAAGTTTATATCCTTACAATGGCACGTCAAGCTATAAATTCTCCAGCCGGCCTGGGGCAGCGCCCCTGGCGACGAAAAAGTTAATGTTATACCATTCTTCGCCCGCTAAAAAATGCAAGCGGGAGGTTTCTGGCCCTTTGCGGCCTCCCCGGGGTCCCAGCCAGGCCCTGGGGCCGCTTGAAATTAAAAAACCTCGTGGTGAGAAACGGGACTTCAGGCCTCCATGGGACGGCGCTGTAAAGAACAGCGCGACGTCGGATGTCTGTCGGGAGGGAAAACAATCACACGAACACAGTTGCACGCTGATTTTACAGGAGGGCATGCTGAAACATAGGGGAAACGGAGAGGAAGAGGGAGATCCAGGACGTATTGGGGAATGTTGGCATTCTTGCAATGTGTGTCGATGTATTTGCGTTTCCCTGGGCCCCTCTGATTTGGGGGGCGGTGGGCGCGGGCAGGGTGGCGGGCGCGGGCGGCGGCGTCGACGCGGAGGAGGCGATCGAGATCGTCGAGCTCTCGCTGGACGAGGCGAGGGAGCTTGTCGCCGGCCGCATGCCCGCGTGCCTCGCGGAGGGCGCCTGCACGAGTGCCTTCGAGCCCGCGCTGCTCGCCTGGTGCCCAGAGACCCTACAGACAGACAGACAGACAGACAGACAGACAGACAGACAGACAGACAGACAGACAGACAGACAGACAGAAGCCTTGCGTCCAAGTGGACGCGTTGGCAGGATAAGAGGTGTAACCAAACGCCACTCGAAACGCTTGAAGCACAGAAATGTAACCAAACGCCACGCGAAGCATGGAGGTGTGGACAAAGTCCAGAACCGAGGATTTTCATAGTCTCAGCCCCCATAGAGGCCCTCGCCGCGGCCCGGGGTTCCGTGAGCAAACGATGCTCAGGAGGGGACGCCGGTGTGGGTCGAGACTTCTGGGTACCCCGCAGTGGAAAGCTTCGAGTCAGTGTCGTCGTCCTCAGCCGCCGCCGCCGCCGCCGTCGGCGTCGTCGCGGCCACTGTCGTCGTCGTCCTCGTCGTCGTCGTCGTCGTCGTCGTCGTCGCCTTCTCCAGGTGGTTCTGCCGCGTGGACGGCGCCTCGCAGGCGGCCGGCGGCGCGGCGAGGCGGGCCGCGCGCCGCGGCCGCGGCGAGCTCGCGTGCGCGCTCGCGTGCGGCGTGGCGCTGGGGCTCCTCGTCGGCCGGGCGCTGCGCCGGAGGTGAGGCGCAGAAGAAGCAAAACAGCGCTGCGCCCCGAGCCTCCCTCGGGTATGGCCAGGACCCCAGGTCAGGGGACCCGGTCAGTGGTAGGGCCCTGTAGCCCCTGAGTTGGCCAGAATCACGAAACCAGCTTTGCCGAAGCTGGTGTTTTCTCGGGTGACGGCAGTTCCGATTAGTGGAACGGGGCGGGGGGGGCGTCCCACAGTACACATCACTAAACCAGGTCCCACTAAACCCAGTTCTTCCAACGCCCGACTCCCGGCGCCGTGAGCACGGAGAGCATTGCGGGAGGTCTTCGGCCTTTCCTTGCCTGTACAGTGGAGGACCATGCCAAGCAGCACCCTGCTTGCCTCCAGGGTGCCCTGGGTTTCTTGGGTTTCGATGGTTCTGCTATGGGAAGCGTGACGTTCCCACACCAGATATCAGCGAACGTCCTGAGGTCTCAGGGTTGGGGTTCTTGTGGAAGGTTTCTTGCGGACTGGCCTCCACTGCAGAGCCCTCACCCCGCGGTGGCCCTCATATAGCAGGCCCTGGGGCCGTCCAAGCACGGCTCGGGAGTAGGAGCGGGTGCCCGTGGAAGAGGCCCAGACCCATGTGGGGAGCCGCGCTGTCAGAGGGCCGCAGCGCCAGATGTCATCAGGAGGTGGCACAGCAGCAGCAAGTGTGTGACACTCCGTCGCCTGGCCTGCTCGGGTCCTCGTAGCGAGGAGCGCCCGAACGGACGGCCGGTGACCCACCGCCGCGGGTGGCCCACGGCCCCTCTTCGCCGCGGAGCGAGGAGTCCGCAGGCTTGCGGTCGGCGTGCGGTGGTGGACTGCCCAGGCGCTCCCCCAGGTGAGGCCCTGCCCTCCTCGCGTGGTGGTGGGAGGTTTTTGCAAAGTTTCGGCTCTGGGGGCCCAGGCCCTGGGGCCATCAAACAAGAATCCACATAAACACATAAGCATTGACTTTTGGAGGTCTGCGCGGATTTCTTGGATCCGCGCCGGACCCCCCTCCCTGGCGCGCGGAGCGCGCCAGGGGCGGCGCCGGAGGCGCCGCCGGGGGGGACCAGCGCGGGTATAAGAAATCCGCGCTGAGCGCCAACAAAGTTTATGTTTGTAGCGTTGTTTCTTCTTTGAAAAGAACGGCCCAGAACGAAAAGCCAGTCCCTGGGAGCAGGGGTCCACACCTCTGTGTTTGACGTCTAGGGTGCGGAATTCCTTTCCCCACCCCCCCCGCACAGTGCACCAGCCCTTGCCGCTGCCAGGCCCCGTTCCCTCGCACAGCACGTGGGTCCATCTACCGTGGGCTGGCTCCCTCCCCTCGCAAACTGCGTTCTTCTCCATACGACGCAGTGCTTTTGATCGCAATGTGGCTCCCCAGAGGTCGGGACCCTTCCCAGGCACCCGCTGTTCAATTCGTTGTTTGACTGGTCCAGGGCCCTCAGGACCCCTGGAGGCCGAAAATAGTCAAAAGCGTCCCGTCGTGACTTTGTTCACGACGCGAGGAGGTCCGGGTCTGCTGGAGGCAATGATAGGGGGGGTAGGCATGGTGGGCGACATCGACGATGCACTGCCGATATTTGGGCGATGCATCGACGATGCATCGACGATACATGGGGTGGTCTACATCGACGATGTATCGCGGATGGGCCATATGTACATATGTACATATACACATGCGGGTATATATATATATATATATACTCCTACGTATGGTCCACGAGCGATACATACACATATACACACATACATATACATATAGGGGGGGCCGAGCGGTCATTCATTGTCCCTGGGTGCGTGGCTGAAGTGGGGATCCGTTGTGAGGATTATGCTTGTTGCGTTGTTGTGTTGTTGCGTTGTTATTGTTGGTTGTTGTTGTTGGTTGTTTCTGTTGTTGTTGCTGTTGTCGTTATTGCTGTTGTTGGTGTTGTTGGTGTGCTTGGTGCTGTAGTTGTTGGTTGTTGAACATTATTTCTTCTTAAGAATAATTATTGTTGGGACCCCTGGTGCGCGACCCCCCCGCCGCGCCTAGGCCGCAGCCACATTTTCATCATTTTCGTGAGGAAGTCTCAGGCAAAACGATTGGTACCGGATCCGGTTTTTTGTTGACGCTCGTTTTCCCTTGCAAAAAACAATAGAAAATGAAAATTCTTGTTCTTAGTTGATCAAATTGCAAGAATCCCTTGCAAAAAATAAGGTAAAGTGGACATTCGTGCGCGCAAGACGAAATCCTTCCAAAACCTTAGGTTTCGTAACGATTTTAACATAAAAACATCAAAAACCCAATGGTTTTTTAAGAAAAAATTGTCAAAATGTCCTTCCGCGCGCGCTGTCCGAATCCTACAAAACCAATGGTTTTTCAACATTTATGTTACATGAGCTCGCGCGAGCTACTTTTTCTTGTTCTAACATAATCAAATTTCAATAATCCCTTGCAAAAAATAAGGTAAAGTGGACATTCGCGCGCGCAAGACGAAATCCTTCCAGAACCTTAGGTTTCGTAACGATTTCAACATAAAAACATCAAAAAGCCAATGGTTTTTCAAAAAAAAATGTCCAAATTTCATCCCGCGCGCGCTGTCCGACTCCCACAAAACCAATGGTTTTTCAACATTTATGTTACATAAGCTCGCGCGAGCTACTTTTTCTTGTTCTTACATAATCAAATTTCAACATCCCTTGCAAAAAAAAAGTAAAGTGGACATTCGCGCGCGCAAGACCAACAAAAAACACGACGATCTCAGGAACTTGCCCCAAAAATGTGACCAACTCCGCTCTCTCTGTCTCTCTCTCTGTCTGCTCTCTGTCTCTCTCTCTGTCTGTCTGTGTCATGTATTGTATGTCACAATTGCAGGATGCTGGGCACACGCGCGCCCCGAATAAGTGACCAAGTTCTGTGGGTGTGTACCCCACGCCAGTGTAGTAGCCACGGTCGTCCGCACGCCACGAAGTGAAGTGTCCCAACGTCATAGGGCGGGAAGCTGGGTTTGGGTGGTCGCGAAGAGTCGTTTGGATATTTGGTAGAGCTTGAACTGCCCCCCCACGAAGTGGGGGTATTGTCTCGCGTCGCATGAAAACCCTGGCACTGGTGAGAACACTGAGCGTTCGGGTAAAATGATTGTTGTTGTTGTTGTTGTTGTTGTTGTTGTTGTTGTTGTTGTTGTTGTTGTTGTTGTTGTTGTTGTTGTTGAACATTATTACTTCTAAAGAATAATTATTGTTGGGACCCCTGGTGCGCGACCCCCCTCCAAAACCTAGGCCGCAGCTACATTTTCATCATTTTTTAGCGAAAGCTTCAGAAAAGTGAATTATTACCGGATCCGGTTGTTTTGTTGTACTCCGTTTTCCCTTGCAAAAAACACTATAAAATGAAAATTCTTGTTCTTACTTGATCAAATTGCAAGAATCCCTTGCAAAAAATAAGGTAAAGTGGACATTCGTGCGCGCAAGACGAAATCCTTCCAAAACCTTAGGTTTCGTAACGATTTTAACATAAAAACATCAAAAACCCAATGGTTTTTTAAGAAAAAATTGTCAAAATGTTCTTCCGCGCGCTCTTGCGGATTCGTAGGAAAACCAACACTTTTTAAACAATTCTGTCAAACGGGCTTTTGCGAGCAACTTTTTCGAACTTCTGCGACAACGTTTGCGCACCTGCCAGGGCCATCATCCCTGTCAAATAATACCATGCGGGACATATTCGTTTTTTCTTCGCGCGCGCACGCCGAAATCTCCAAAAATCATTGGGTTTTTAAGAATTTTAGCACCGCGCATAATAAAATCACACGAATCGCACCGTAGGTCCTCGAAAAACACCTGCACGACTTTTCAAAATTTCCACCCGCGCGCGCTGTCCGAATCCTCAAAAAACCAATGGTTTTCCAACATTTATGTTACATGAGCTCGCGCGAGCTACTTTCGCACGCTCTTGCAACGGGGTTCGCGCGCCTGCCAGGGGCCAGAATCCCTTGCGGTTGCGCCATATGTTGCGCCCTCGGCCGCCGAGAATAAAACGCCCCTCTATTGGTTGCGTCATAGGTTGCGCCCTCGGCCGCCGAGAATAAAACGTCCCCCTACTGGTTGCGCCATAGGTTGCCCCAGGAGGCCTTCAAGAGGCCCCAAGAGCCCGCCGTGAGGATCCAATAAGCCCCCAAGAGGCCCCAAGATGGTTCCAAGAAGCCCCCCAAAGCCCTTCAAGAGGACCCCAAGCGGCGCCAGGAGGCTTCCCTCCTTCCCCAAGAGGACCCCAAGCGGCCCCAGGAAGCCTCCGACTGATCACTGGCACATCCGTAGCCATCTCGGATCAAGGTATCGCCTGTGTTCTTGGATGGTCCATGGCTTTGACGGCGAAAGCCCTTGACGAGCAGTATATGGCCCGGAGCTGTCGCGGCCTCCCTTGGCCGACTGCGAGAGCCCGTATTATTTGCATCAGGCGCTCGTTGCAAAGGGTATCCAGGTCAGTCACCAGGCGTGCAAGACTTGGTGGGGCAAGTATCGGGTTGTGCCTGGCAAGGTTAGTATTTCTAGCGCCCAGGAGCTGGAGGAGCAGCACGGTTCTGCCATCCGCCACCTGGGCATCGAGTATAATACACCTTTCAAATTATGCGGGGCGCTCCGACAGTTGGATCCACCACTGTATGTGACAGATCAGGTCGCAAAGATGTGGCTACTGCAGTATTCTTCCAAAGAGACGCTTGTCAAAGTGCAGAACGCTGGCCATCTGGAGACCTGGTATGGAGAACGTATTCGCACAGACATGCCCGAGGGGACTACTGACGGGGCCGTCTTGAAGCAGTGGCTCCTGGGACATTTATCTGTATCTGCTGACGCCAGGGTATGTCAGAAGTGGCTCAGCACGGACTGGGGCGCCAAGGGAGCATTGAATACTGCCCAAGCTGTGGAGGAATGTATAGGCCAGCGTCTTCGACTCAATCAGTATCGGGAGAGCTTCGCCGACGAGGCCGCCGCGGAGGTCCTCTCGCAGATTCTCTCGGAGAGCGACCCTCCCGTCGCTGTCAGCGGTATGGTTTTGATGCAATGGTACGTGAAGTATCACCCTGACTCCGGACCTTTGCAGTATGACACGGCTGAAAAGCTCGACGCGGCACTTGGTGACCACATGCGCGCGGTATATCCAGGGCTGAAGTACCACACCTTGCATACCGTGTTGCGTATGCGACGGAAAGCTGTCTTGGTGTCCCGAGGAGTGTTGAGACAGTGGTGCGATGCGTATGCGTCGGTGAGCTCTTCAGTGCAGGCGGCGGCTTCATCCGCCCAGGCCGTCACCAAGCGTGTATTGAAGCGCCCGGCGGCACAGGTCGCAGGCGGTGTATTGAAACGGCCAGCCGCCGCCGGATCTGCCCGCGTGGCCAAACGGCCTGCCGCGGTCGACTGGGAGGAGCCCGTATCCAAGCAGCAGGCCACGGCAGCTTCTTCCTCCACAGATGTGGTTCGTATGACGCTGATGACGGTGGAGGCTCTAGAGGCGGCATGCGGCAAGCGGTATCGAGAGGAGGTCTCCGACCTGGGCCTTGGCCTCGACTACCGGAATATGCAGGTGCGTCTGAAGGCCTGGGGGTATGAGACGGGTCAGAATGTCTGTCGAGAGTGGTTTGGCAGGTATCGCCTCGGAGACGGTGCCAAACACGGCAATTCCGCCGTCTACGCGCTGTCGCGCAGGGACCTCCAGTACTGGTATCACGTAGAAGGCTTGAGGGGGCGAGCGCTGGTGGACAAGTATCGCGCGGAGACCGGGGTATTTGCCCATTGCGGGAATCTTCAGACGTGGCTGAAGGCGCCCTCTCAGCAGCTGGCACTACTGGAGAATGCTGAGGACATACATCGCCACGTATGCGGGGAGTTTGTCCTGGAGCAGCTGCAGAAGGGCGTCTCGGCCGAGGAGGTGAAAAAGCAGTTATTGGCGCAGTATCTCGTTGATTGCAGGACCACGCAGCGGCTCATAGCGCATCGTCGCTATCGCGAGCAGCGTGGCGAATACTGGACCAGCGACCACCTGGAGCAGCACGAGTGGGAGTTCTTGTATTCCTTCGTCTCTCTGGATAGCAAGCTCGGGCACACCCGGGGGGTTGCTCCCTCTCTGCGCGCCCGGGCCAGATCTGCTCTGGAGACTGTGCGTATATCCTTATGTGAGCGCTTGGGCGTGGCGGAAGAGTTGGTGCCTTTGCACAATCTTGCGGTATTTTTTGGAGAACACGAACGGCATGCCAGGTTGGCTCTCGAGTATCCGGATGCCTTCGTATACAAGGATGTGCTGCCAGGCCCTGTGTTGGAGGCCTACGAGAAGACCTTCCAGGGCCAGGTGCTGCCCAGGACTGCGCACGCGTGTATCTCCGACACAGAGCACGGCTGGTATGCGAGAGCTTGCAGCGTGGCGACAGCTGACCGTTGCATAGTATTCCCGAAAATGGCGGCGGACGCTTGTCTTGTTGCTGCGTATGCCATGTTGAAGTGCCAGGAGGTATTTCAGCGACAGTCTTGGTCCATGTCATTACTCACCAGTATCCAGGCCACCTACCATAAGCAGTATAATTTGACGGATTTTGCGTTCTGGGTGTGCTACGGGAGTTGGTCCGCTTGCGAGGCCTGCGGCTCGTTCTTCTTTAATGACGTGTATTTCTCGAATCGTGTATATCAGGACGTAACACATCTACTTGTGTAATCGCCTTCCCAGGAATTTGCCTCAAAAATGTGACCAACTATCTTGGCACTGCGTACCATCTCACGTGTACCGTGTACCACATCTTCTCAGGTTGCCTCACACATGTGACGAATCTCTTTCTATCTCTCTCTCCACTGGCTCTCTGTCTTGCTCTCTCTCTCTCTCTCTCTCTGTCTCTCTGTACTATGTATGTCATACGCAACAAATGCACCATGCGGGGCACATGCGGGGCCCAAACAAGTGATCAACCTCTGCGGGTGTGTACTCCACGCCAGTGTAGTATCCACGATCGTCCGCGCGCCACGAAGTGAAGTGTCCTGACGTCATAGGGCGGGAAGCTGGGTGTGGGTGGTTCCCGAGAGTCGTGTGGATGTTTGGTAGAGCTTGCATTGCCCCCCCCACGAAGTGGGGGTATTGGCTGGCGTCGCATGAAAACCCTGGCACTGGGGAGAACACTGAGCGTTCGGGTAAAATGATTGTTGTTGTTGTTGTTGTTGTTGTTTGTTGTTTGTTGCTTGTTGTTTGTTGTTGTCGTCGTCCCGCCCGCGACCCACTTGGCGACCCAACCCGCGACCCACCTCGCGACCCACCCCGCGACCCACCCCGCGACCCACCCGCGACCCAACCCGCGACCCACCCGCGACCCACCCGGCGAACCACTCGCGACGTACCTGCGACCCACCCCCGACCTTCCCCGCGTCCCACCCGCGACACACCCCGCGACCCATCCGCGATCCACCCGCGACCCAACCCGCGACCCATTTGCGACCCACCCGCGACCCACCCCGCGACCCACTTGCGACCCACCCGCGACACACCCGCGACCCAACAGCGACCCACCCGCGACCCAGCCGCGACCCATTTGCGACCCACCCGCGACCCACCCGCGACCTACCCACATTGGCTTAACGAATAGATCGGCGCCTGCGGCGGGCTCGTTGTATGATTTGTGAAGCTTTGGCGCCTGCGGCGGGCTTCTCCAGAGTCTCGCAGACTGCCGACGTTCCCACCGCCTCTCACTCTTATCAGCATCTGCGGAGAGCTTCGCATATAGATATCTGTGTTTCGAGGTCGATGCATCCCCCTTAGAACACACACACACGGGTCCTCGTCGCTAGCAACGGCTCCGTCCTCTTGGCGGGGCTACGCCGCGCGCGAGGGGCTTCTGCGACCACGGGCCGCGGGTCCGGTCGCATCGAGGCGCTGAGTGCCAGGTCGTGTTGCGATCCACCAGCGTCGCTCTGGTGGAACACCGAGGAACAGCGCACCCTCGGGGGGCGGGGGCTCCGAGGCTCTTCGCCGCCTCTTCAGGCCTCCCGAGCTGCGGCCGTCGGAGAAGGACTCGGGGTGGAAAAAAGCTGGCCCTGGGGGAAGCCCAGGTGTGCAGGACCCGCCTCCCTCAGGACCGTTTTTTTTCCATGCCAGCTAGCATGTGCCACCAGGATTGCTGCAGTGGGAAACTGAGCGGGGGCCCTTCGCGTTGTTCCTTCGGGGGGCGTCAGCTGACCGTCTCACCGAACCTGGCTGGGCCGATCGTGGGCGCAGGATCGGTGAGGTGGTCAGTTGGCGCCCCGATCCTTGGGAAGGAGCACGGGCCAGGGTCAGGGTCTGGGACTGCGCTCTGAGGGGAAATGTCGCCGCCGGTGCCCTGTCAGGGGCGGGGAAGACAGGAGGTCCTCAAGCACAGAAATGCTCCTAGGGGTATGTGCTGAGAGGAGGTCAGGAAATCCGAGTGCCCAAGAGTTTGCAGCGCGAGGACACATTCAAGCGAGATCTGCTTCTAGTAATTATGGTTATTGTGCCTCCTCCTCCCCTCCCTTCTACCCGTCCCTTCCCTCCTCCTCTTTTCTCGCCCTCTTCGTCCTCCTTTCTCATCCATCCTCTTCGCTTTAACTTCTCCCCTCCCCCCCCAGACATCCGACGTCTTGATTTCCTGTTCACAATGCGGCTCCCCAGAGGTCTGGACCCCTTCCCGAGGATTGTTTTCATCCCGAGTCTTTCTCTTGAGGGTACAGGGCCCTGTAAGGCCCCCGGGAGGCCGGAAGCTGCAACATGAATGACGTCGTGATGTTTCGCGACGCGAGGATGTCCGGGGTGCTCACTCCCCTCCTCTCTTGCCTCCTCCTCCTCCCCCTCCTTTCTGCCTCCTACGCCGCTCGCAAGACGAGCGCAGGACAGGGCCTTCTGTCTGCTGCAGGTGGGCTGCAGAGCCAGCGCGAGCAGCGTCCAAGCAGCGCCCTGCGACACTCCCTTCCTTCTTCCCCTCCTCCCCTGACCTCCTCGCGTCGCGAAGCAATCACAACGGGAGGCTTCGGGTTGCCACTTCCGGACCTCGGAGCTTTTTTTTTCCGGTCCCCAGGACCGTCAAGAGACAATTCGGGATGCAAAGCTTGTCCGCAGGACGGGCTCCAGATCCCTGTGGAGCCATACCGCGCCAAACAAGCACGTCTCTGGATGTCTGGGCTCCCTCCCCCTCCTCCGCCCTCCTTCCTTCTCCCACTCCCCCCTGATCCATTCCGCATCATCCCTCCCCTGGCTTGTTTCGGCTCTGCCGCCCGAAGTGCTCATCTCATATCATACAATGTCATCTCATCTCATCTCATCTCATCTCCCACCCCCCCTTCTAGGCATCAGTCGTCGTGCTGCTTGTCGCAGCCTGTGAGCCCCTTCGAAGTCGGGACCTCCCCAGGGCCCAGCACCAGTTCCGTTGCGATGATGTGCACGACGCGTGGAGGTTAGGGGTCAGGGCCTTCCCCTCTTCCCACCCCCTTCCTCTCCACATTTATACAATCTGAAAATATTCTCCTCTGTCCACCGAAGTCCCCGAGTTCGTAGCCTGCCCCCTTCCGCGTATTGTTTTTACCAATCGGATCCCTCCAAAGTGATCGATTGTAAATGTGTTTCCACTCCGAACGTCTTCGGGGTTTCCAGAATGGCGCTCCCGCTACAGCACTGGCTCCATTTGCTGGCTCTCGGTCCTCCCAAATCATAATCCCGCTGCAACGCTGACATCATTTCTGTGTTGCGGATCTTTCAAATCGTGTTCCAGCTACATCGTTGGCTCTCAGTTTGCGCGTCCACTCTTTCCGAAGTATCCCTTTAGATGTTCCCCACATCCTAAGTGGGTTCTTGTTTTCTCTGCAGCCCCCCCCCCCGCGCAGGATGTGTCTCCTCCCTCTCTTCCTCACCACTCACTCACACACTCACACACTCGCATCATCATCATGATCATCATCATCATCATCATCATCACCACCACCTCCACCACCTCCACCACCTCCACCACCTCCACCACATCATCATCACTTAGACACTCACTCACACTCCCTCGATCACTTTCATTTACTCCTAACCTACTCACTGATTCTCCCAGTCACTCACTCACTTCTCCTGAGTTGCTCACTCACTCAATCACTCACTCAATCCTACCACTGTGAATTGCGAGGAAATCTCAGGCGGGAGCCCCTCCCTATGGAGCCCGCAGATCACGTTACTAATATGAGCGGGTCATCGGGAACTTGTAATTCTCATCATTCTTGGCCTCCTCAGGCCTGAGTATGGAGGGAGTTTGAGCGGAAGCTTCGTCTGCGAGTGAGTTGTGAGGACGTCTCAGGCGGGAGCCCCCTCCCTGTGGGGCCCGTATTTTATGTAGGTATAATTTGGGCGGGTCATCGGGATTCTGTATTTGTCGTCACTTTTGGCTTCCTCGGGCCTGAATATGGAGGGAGTTTGAGCGGGAGCTTTGTCTGTAAGTGAATTGTGGGGACGTCTCAGGCGGGAGCCCCCTCCATTAGGGGCCCGCAGATTATGTGATTAATCCGGGTGGGTCATCGAAATCTTGTAACTGTCGTCATTGTTGGCCTCCTCAGGCCTGAGTGTGGAGGAAGTCTTGAGCGGGAGTTTCGCCTGTGAGTGAATTGTGAGGACGTCTCAGGCGGGAGCCCCTCCCTATGGAGCCCGCAGAACACGTTACTAATATGAGCGGGTCATCGGGAACTTGCAATTGTCATCATTCTTGGCCTCCTCCGGCCTGGGTATGGAGGGAGTTTGAGCGGGAGTTTCGTCTGTGAGTGAGTTGTGTTGACGTCTCAGGCGGGAGCCCCGGGAGCCCCCTCCCTATGGGGCCCGTATTTTATGTTGGTAATCCGAGCGGGTCATCAGGATTCTGTATTTGTCATTCTTTTTGGCTTCCTCAGGCCTGAATATGAAGGGGGTTTGAGCGGGAGCTCCGTCTGTGAGTGAATTGTGAGGAAGTCTTTTGCAGGAGCCCCTTCCCTTGGGAGCCAGCAGGTTATGTTATTATTCCGAGCGGGCCATCGGAAACTGGTAATTATCCGCATTTTTGGACTCATCAGGCCTGAATATGGAGGGAGTGTCGAGCGGGAGTCTTTTTTGTGAGTGACTTGTGAGGACGTCTCAGGCGGGCGCCCCTCCCTATGGGGCCCGTATTTCATGTTGGTAATCCGAGCGTGTCATCGGAAACTTGTAACCGTCGGGAGTTGAATATGGAGGAGTTTTCGAGAGGGAGCCGCGTTCGTGGGTAAGTTGTGAAGAAGTCTCGGGCGGGAACCCCCTCCCTATGGGGCCCGCAGCTTGTGTTGGTAATCCAAGCGGGGCCATGCGAATATGGGAATTTTCGTCACTTTTGAGCTCCTCGGTCCTCATTCGGGATACGAGGAGTGCGCGCCGGGCCAGTTCTTTCCCCCCCGCTACCTACCGCAGGGAATCGGGCTGCAGGTGCACGGCTTCAAGGAGTCTCCGACCTACCTGGAGGTCGCCGAACTTGCGACGGGGCGCCGAAAGCGCCGACGTTTACGGCGAGGCCGAGGCGCGGTGCGGGCGAGGAGCTTGCTCATGTTCAGGCCCATCGAGCAGGGGCTCACGTGGCAGAGCTCGGTCGCACGCCGCGCGCCGCCCCGGGCCCACCCTGACGCGCGCGTCCTGCCTCATTTCCACGCTGTCGCAATGCCAGACGCTGTGCAAGGGCCTCGCCATCGACTGCGCGAGGGACGAGGGCGCTGGCCGCGCAGGCATGTTGTACGAGCAGTGGTGGCTGCATCTCTCCGTCATGTTCTCCCGCGCCGCGTGCGTGCGGAACGCGCCAGTCCTGGGGCCCTCGCGCGAGTTTCTGGAGCGCGGGCCGCGGGCGTCCTTGCGGACGGCCCTCAAGAAGTTAACGAGAAAGCTGAGGCGAGGCAGAGCAGCTCGCAGCACGGCTGCGCTTCGCGCTGACCCGCGCCTGAATGCGCTCGCGCCTGCCTCGACGCCTGCGGGGTTGTCCCGACGGCCTGGCCCGCGGGGTTGACCCGGCGATGTGCCCGCGCACCCCAGTGGCCCGCGGGGTTGCCCCAAACGTTTGACCCGCGGGGTTGTCCGAAGGCTTCGTGACCCGGCACTCGGCGAACGCGCGCGCGCTGGCCGTGGCGGCGACGGCGCCGAGGAACATCGACTTGCTTGCCCCGACCAGGGGGCGGGGAGGTGCACGTGGAGACGGGGTAGGAAGAGGATGAGGAGGGGGAAGGGTAGGGGAGGGCGATGATGAGGACGAGGTGGAAAAGGAGGATGACGAGGGGGGAAATAGAAGGAGGAGGGAAAGAGGGCAGAGCAGAGGGCGAGAGGAGGGTGTCTGCAAAAAGGCCAGGAGAACAAGGCTAAGGGCAAACCATACATATTCTCATGAGGGGGCCGACCGTCGGAATAGTTATTTTTGCGCTATGCTTGGTTTATTGTTGAACTTGGTGTTTAAATTCGTCGTGTTTTCGACCGGCGTTGGCTATTATGTTGCGCTTCCGGCGTTTTCGCACTTCCCCGTCCTGCGTCATGTATGGTATCCCGAAGAACCTGCTGTCGAACAGGAGTCGTGCTCGCGACCCGACGACGCTCAACCGTGCTCTTCTGCGCATTGCTACGCCGTGCGCTACCATGCATATCGTATCCTTTCGGCTTGCCCTCCCCCTCTCTACTCCCCTCTTCCTTTTTCCCCCTCTTGTCCCCTCCTCTCTCGCTCCCTCGCCTACCACCCTCCGCACCCTGCAGCCCCCCCCCCCCTCCGCCGCAGGACTGCGGGTGCACGTGCGACGACATGGCCTGCGAGGAGCCCGAGGAGGCCACCTCCACCGCGGCCTCGTGCGCTGGCGGCGCGGCACCAGGGGCCCCACGGCAGAGCTCTGACCTCTTGGCGCCGGTTTTTCGGTGCTTTTCGTCGAGGTATTTTCTGGCGTTTCCGTCGTTTCAGGATGCCTTCCTGGGAGGGAGGAAAAGGGAGGAGGAGGGAGGGCGGAGGAGGAGGAGGAGGAAAGGAGGGAGGGAGAAAGACAGAGGACTACCCAAGGATAATTCAAAGCCGACCCTGTCGGGAAATGCCACCTCTGGCTCAGGCGTGTCGTGGCCTTTCTGGGGCGGTCCCCGTCGTCATCGCCATTGCTCCCGTAGTCCTCCGAAGGGGTCTTGACAACAATATACTCCAGGCCATCCCCGTTGCCGTGCTCGCCAGCCTTGAGGTGGCTCTCGGTGGCGGCGTTAATGGTGGTCCAGGTTCGACTGGCGTCGCTCCTGTCACTGGTGTCGCTGTAAATGGCGTTATTATCATCTTTGGTGCCGGTGCGAATCAGGTTCGCAACTGCCCTTGCTGTTATGGCGGCGTCGGCGCCCCTGCCGCCCTGGCTGCGTACCCACCGCATCGCATCGGTGTAAGAGAAGGGAACTCGGGAGTGCCCAGCCTGGCCGAAGACGGGCTGCAAACCTCCTCGTGGTGGCCAGGGGTAACTTGATGCTGGCAGGTTTTGTCGAAGGCCGTCTTTCCCCACAAGCGGCGGAGGGCAGGAGGTCGAGGGGGCCTCCAGCAGACGGCCCCTGCCTCCACTGCGGGGCAGGGGCGTGCATGGACGAGGGCTTTGCCCTGTCGCCGGCGGCCAGAGGAAGGCCTGCCGCTGAGACTCCCGGATTGGGATCCCGGGCCCATTGGGGGAGGGGCCGCGCGACGCGCCGGGCTCCTCTGCGCGTAGGGATGATTCGTGCCTCCCTCCCTGCAGCGATCTGCCGGCACATGGTTGCTGGCTTCCCTTCCGAGGGGGGGGAGCCTGGGCATTAGGCGCGCGGATCCCCGCCGGTGTGGTGCGGGGTGTCCCATGTTGCGGCGGGTTCGGTTCGTCGTCGTTTTCTGCGGGGGGCTCGCCCAAAGCTGGATTGTATAGCTTAATCCCCGCTGGCACCGAAGCGTGTCCCTTACATGCCGTTTCAGTGTGACTCCTGATATCCCTGACTGCGGTTGGCGACTTGGCCACCGCCTTTGACTCGTGAGGGTTCTTCCCCCCTGGCACACAGACGAGGGCCAGGACCAGTGCGGCGGCCAGTAGTCTTCTCCTCGGTTGCTGGTCGCCCTGCCTGGCTTTTCACAGTTGGTTCCACCCTGGAGCTGCCAAGAGGCGGCTCCAGGGTGGCATCCTCTTAACCCCATACTACTCTCGGCCTTCGGCTGAGGGCGTCTAGGCCTTGAGGCAGCCTGTCGCAGGGCGTGCCAACGGGATGACTGCATTGAAGGAGGTGCATGCGTGGAAAGGGAGGGGAGGAGCAGGAGGGGGAGGAGTTGGGGTAATTTGGAGGAGGCGATGGCGGAGGCGCGTTGGAGGCGAATGACGACCCAGGCATACGACGTCGTGCTGTGTTTTTGTTGGTTTTGTTTTTGCTTGTTTTGCAGTGTGCCTGTCCAGAGATCCAGATTCTTTCCCTGGGAACGGTCTTTCGTCCAGTGTAATTTTTGTCGACGGTCCCGGGGCCCTGTAAGTGTGCCCGGAGGCCGAACATAGCAACACCTACGTATATTTGTGTGTATGTCGGAGTGATGGGGGCCGAA
>CAUYUJ010014175.1:302085-312085 GCA_963575745.1 Prorocentrum cordatum | reverse complement strand
CTAACATAATCAAATTTCAATAATCCCTTGCAAAAAATAAGGTAAAGTGGACATTCGCGCGCGCAAGACGAAATCCTTCCAGAACCTTAGGTTTCGTAGCGATTTCAACATAAAAACATCAAAAAGCCAATGGTTTTTCAAAAAAAAAATGTCCAAATTTCATCCCGCGCGCGCTGTCCGACTCCCACAAAACCAATGGTTTTTCAACATTTATGTTACATAAGCTCGCGCGAGCTACTTTTTCTTGTACTTACATAATCAAATTTCAACATCCCTTGCAAAAAAAAAGTAAAGTGGACATTCGCGCGCGCAAGACCAACAAAAAACACGACGATCTCAGGAACTTGCCCAAAAATGTGACCAACTCCGCTCTCTCTGTCTCTCTCTCTGTCTGCTCTCTGTCTCTCTCTCTGTCTGTCTGTGTCATGTATTGTATGTCACAATTGCAGGATGCTGGGCACACGCGCGCCCCGAATAAGTGACCAAGTCTCTGTGGTGTGTGGGTGTGTACCACGCCAGTGTAGTAGCCACGGTCGTCCGCACGCCCACGAAGTGAAGTTTCCAAACGTCATAGGGCGGGAAGCTGGTTTGGGTGGTCGCGAGAGTCGTTTGGATATTGGTAGAGCTTGAACCGGCCCCCCCACAAAGTGGGGGTATTGGCTGGCGTCGCATGAAAACCCTGGCACTGGTGAGAACACTGAGCGTTCGGGTAAAATGATTGTTGTTGTTGTTGTTGTTGTTGTTGTTGTTGTTGTTGTTGTTGTTGTTGTTTGTTGTCGTCGTCGTCCCACCCGCGACTGACCCGCGACGCACCCCGCGAACCACCCCGCGACCCACCCCGCGACCCTTCCTGCGGCCCACCCGCGACCCAACCCGCGACACACTTCGCGACCCACCCTGCGACCCACCCGCGACCCACCCGCGACCCCACCGCGACCCACCCCGAGACCCACCTGCGACCCACCCCGCGATCCATCCGCGGCCCGTCCGCGACCCACCTGCGACCCACCCGCGACCCACCCCGCGGCCCACCCTCAAGGGAGGAAAAACCACCTGGACCCGATCATTGACGTTTACTACACGGCCCTGGGCGTTTACTAAACAGCCCTGCCCTGCTCGATTCATTCCTGGTCCGCGTTTACTAAACGGCTTCACGTGTCGGAATTGTCATTCTGGGGTGGGATTTCTGCCCTCTACACCCGCGACCCACCCGCGACCGACACACATTGGTTTAACGAAAGAATCGGCGCATGCGGCGGCCTACATGTATAATTTCTGAAACTTTGGCGCCTGCGGCGGGCTTCTCCAGAGTCTCGCAAATTGCCCACGTCCCCACCGCCGCCTCACTCTTATCCGCACCTGCGGGGTGTATTCATGCATGTCTGTCAGAGTGAGGGGGGCGAACGGTCATTCATTCATTGTTCCTGGGTGCGTGGCTGAAGTGTGGATTCGCGGTGAAGATTATGCTTATTGTTGTTGTTGTTGTCGTCGTCCCCCCCGCGATCCTCTCTGCGGCCCACCCGCGACCCACCTCGCGACACACCCGCGACCCACCCCGCGACCCGACCGCGACCCACCCGCGACCCACCCCGCGACACGCTCGCGACCCACCCGCGACCCACCCGCGACACACCTGTGACCCACCCTCGACCCACCCGCGACCGGGCCCGCGACCCACCCGCGACCCACCGTCGACCCACCCGTGACCCACCTGCGACCCAACCCTCGACCCACCTAAATTGTTTTAGCAAAAAATCGGCGCCTGCGGCGGGCTCGCTGTGCAGCTTGAAAAAATGCGCCTGCGGCTGGCTTTTTCAAGGCCTCGCAGACTGTCGACGTCCCCGCCGCCCCCCATCACTATTATCCGCAACTGCAATGTATGTATGTATGTGTATGTATGTATGTGCGTATGTATGCCTGTCTGTCTGTCTGTATGTCTGTATGTATGTATGTGTGTATGTATGTACGTATGTACGTATGTACGTATGTACGTATGTACGTATGTACGTATGTACGTTTGTACGTGTGTACGTGTGTACGTATGTATGGATGTGTGCATGTTATATATATATATATACACGCATGTTATGTATTATTAGTAGTCGCATTCATGATATTGGCATTCGTATTAGTATTGGTATTAGTAATATATGTGTTTATACATGTGTATATATATAGCCCTGTGCACCCACCACGAACCCCCTTTCTCATGATTACATATGATTTTATATATGATTTCTATGATTTTCGGACTCACTTTTGAGGCTCTTTTTTGGAAGACCTTTTGGGCTCCCTTCTCCGTCTCCAACACAACACCCATTACTCAACAGCCTCCTTCTCCAACACAACACCCGATACTCAACAGGCTCTCTCCCCAAGCTGAACTTGAAAAGAACCTTCTACTCAACTCCCTCCGTCTCCAACACAACGCCCAGTACTCAACAGCCTCCTTCTCCAACACCCGATACTCAACAGGCTCCCTCCCCAAGCTGAACTTGAAAAGAACCTTCTACTCAACTCCCTCCGTCTCCAACACAACACCCAGTACTCAACAGCCTCCTTCTCCAACACAACATCCGATACTCAACAGGCTCCCTCCCCAAGCTGAACTTGAAAAGAACCTTCTACTCAACCCCCTCCGTCTCCAACACAACACCCAGTACTCAACAGCCTCCTTCTCCAACACAACACCCGATACTCAACAGGCTTCCTCCCCAAGCTGCACCAAGAACCCCCCTTTCTCATGATTATATATGAATTTATATATGATTTCTACGATTTTCGGACTCACTTTTGAGGCTCTTTTTTGGAAGACTTGTTGATCTCCCTTCTACTCAACTCCCTCCGTCTCCAACACAACACCCAGTACTCAACAGCAGCCTCCTTCTCCAACACAACATCCGATACTCAACAGGCTCCCTCCCCAAGCTGAACTTGAAAAGAACCTTCTACTCAACTCCCTCCGTTTCCAACACAACACCCAGTACTCAACAGCCTCCTTCTCCAACGCGACACCCGTTACTCAACAGGCTCCCTCCCCAAGCTGAATTTGAAAATAACCTTCTACTCATTTCCCTCCGTCTCCAACACAACACCCAGTACTCAACAGCCTCCTTCTCCAACACAACACCCGGTACTCAACAGGCTCCGTCCGTCTCCAACACACACACATGTACTCCAGATCCTACCACCACAACACGACGCGACACCCGAAACTCCAACCGCCCCCGCCCCCCTTTTTTCTTGGCATCTTCCAAGAGAAAAGGGGGGTTCATGGTGGGTGCACCGGCCTATGTATGTATGTATGTATGTATGTATGTATGTACGTACGTATGTTATGTATGTATGTTTGTATGTATGTATGTATGTATGTATGTATGTATGTAGGCATGCATGTATGTATGTATGAATGAATGTATGTATGTATGTGTGTGTGGATGGATGTATGGATGCATGCATGTATGTGTGTAGGTATGCGTGTATGTTTGTATGAATGTATGCATGCAATCATGTCTGTCTGTATGTACGTGTATACGTGCGTACATATGTACGTATGCATGAATGTATGAATGAATGAATGACTGTATGTGTATGTATGTATGCATGTGTGTATGTACGTATGTATGTAGGTATGTGTGTATGTATGTATGTACGTAAGTGGGTATGTATGTATGTATTATGTATGTCTGTATGCACGTATGCATGCATCTATGTATGTATGCATGTATCCATGTATGTGGTTTTGTGTGTTCGCATGTATGCATACATGTATGTATGTGTGTATGTATGTATGTCTGTCTGTCTGTATGTCTGTCTGTCTGTATGTATGTATGTATGTATGTATGTATGTATGTATGTATGTATGTATGTATGTATATGTGCATTTATTTACGTCTGTCTGCATGCCGGTCTGCTTGTCTGCCCGTCTTTATGTATGTAGGTAGGTAGGTAGGTAGGTAGGTAGGTAGGTAGGCAGGCGCTGTTGTGTTTGTGTGTTTGTGCGTATGCATCTGTGAACATATCATATATTGATTAACCGGCGTGTGCAACTATATGCATATGTATTGGTGCAAATAACGGCATCGGCTTTCTGGGATCCAGAACTAGCTCCCCCAAACCTCCACGGGTGGACTGAGGCCTTGGGGACCCTCCTGGATGGCCCCCAGAAGGCCCCAGAGGGTCCCAAGATGGCCCTGGAGCCCGCCCTGACGGCCCCAGATGGCTTCCAGACCGCCCGAGGAAGTTCAAGATGGTTCCAAGACGGCTACAAGAGGCTCCCAAGATGTTCCCAAGGGGCCCACTGGAGGCTCAAATCCTTCAAAACCATTTGGAACATGATTCTTTTCAAATATCGCCTCATCGCTTGCGAGGAGCCTCTGAGGCCTCTGGATGGTCCAACAGCAGCCGTCCAGGGTCCCAGGAACGCCCAAGACGGTCGACTGGAGCCCCCAAGACACTTTCAAGATGGCTCCAAGATGGCCGAAGATGGCTAAGAGACGGCCCTCGTGATAGTTAAGATGGCTTTAGATGGCCTCAAGACAGCCCCAGACAGCTTAAGATGGCCACAGCACGGGCACAACAGGTCACCAAGAGGTTCCCAAGAAGCTTCAAAAGGCAGTTCGGATACGGACATCTGGGAAAAAACAAACGCGCATGAGGTTTCCCTGGAATCTCCTTTCGCTTCCGAGGGGCGTCTCAGGCCTCAGGTTGGTCAAAACATTGCCCACGAGGAGCCCCATGGCCCCGAGACCCTTCAAGATGTTTCCAGGACGCCGAAGCTGACTTCGAGACGGCCCTCGAGCCCGCCAAGACGGCCCCAGGCAGCCTACAGACGGTCCCAGGCAGCTCAAGATGGCACCAAAATTTCCAAGAGGTGCCCAGGAGGCCAAGGTCATTCACAAACTGGAGGTAAACCATCAGTTCTGCGCTGAGGCCTCAGGATGGCCCAAGAAGGGCCCAGAGGAGCCCCAGAGATGCCCAAGACGATCGACTGGGTCCCCCAAAACCCTTGAAGATGACTTTCCGAGACGGCCGAAGATGATTTTGAGACGGTCTTCGAGACCGCCAAAACGCCCCCGGGTGGCCTTAAGACCGCCCCTGAGCTACTGATGGCTCCAAGAAGGCCGAACCACACAAGAGGTCCTCCGTAGCTGTTTGGCTCAAGCCATTTTGCCTCAAGCTTTCCGCAGTCGGGTGCCCCGACAGCGCCCAGGATCGCAACGCGGGCTTGCCGCGATCCCTGGATCATGGCGCGCTCCTGGCTCCTCCTCTCCACGTGGGCCGTGTCGATCGCGGAGGCGACTGCCTCCGCGGGCCGCGGCCCCTCCGGCGGGGCCGCGCGCTCGGAGGCGGACGTGGGCCACGAGCAGGAGTGCGAGCACGCGTCCATCGGCTTCGAGGCCCTGCAGACGGCCTCTGCGCTGTCGAGGCCCAGCCCCATCCTCGAGCGGGACGCGGGAGGGGCAGAGAGCAGCCAGCGGAGCGGCGTTCAGGGCAACCCGTACGTCCCGGGTCCCAACATCTATCTCGCAGACCTCGTGGACCTCGACAGCTACTGGGGCTACTGCCTCGACATCGCTGGGTCCCCGCCACACCCGCAGTGCGACAGCATCCAGGGGCACACCTGCAAGTCGGACGGTGCGGACACCCAGTTCTGGTACGACCCCGACACGGAGTCGATCGTGTCGCATAATTTCAACGATATATGCAACCCCATGTATGACGGGGAGCAGGACGGAAGGACATGGCAGGCGGACCTGAACAACACCCGCGGCGGTTGCCTCAGGGTCGCTGGGTCCCTCGACGCTGGGACTGGGCTTGTCATGGTGGAGTGCCGGGCGCCCGACTCTCTGCAGAAGTTGAGATACACCCCGAGCAGGCAGTTCGCCGTGGTGAACACCAGTTTCTGCCTCGTCCTCGGGCAGGCGAGACGGGATCCCTGGCCCCTCTGAGAGTTCCGCAGGTGATGGTTCCACGTCTGAACAACTTGCCCTGGTTTTTCAACTCCAACATGTAATTCATTAGTCTAAATGACTGACTCATGAGTGGCTACCACGTATACAAACTTTCTCCGAATGCAGCGATCATGACGGGGTTGTCGGTTGGTAGTCCGGCGCGTTTTTGCGACGGGCCCGCTTGCATCAGAGTTTTCGCGAAAGTACCCGTCATTCTTGACGGCATTTTGCGTCCCTTTCGTCTCGCAGGGTGTTTGGGCTGGGTGGTACCGCATCCCAGGGCTGTGACAGTCCCCTGCGCCTCTTTTCTCTCGCAGAGGCGCGGCGGGACCGCGGCCACGGAGTTGCGACGGCATCTTGTCCAATGATTTCGCACTCCTGTACCCGTAGGATTTGTATGTATATTTATATATCTAGTTGAATTTGTTTGGGTGGGACCGCAGCCATGGGCTGTGACGGCATCATGCGTCTCTTTCGTCCCGCAGTGTGCTTGGGTTGGGTGGCACCGCAGACCTCGGCTGTGACAGTTCCTTACGTCTCTTTCCTCTCGCAGAGTGTTTGGGCGCGGTGGGGCCGTGGCCATGGAGTTGCGACGGCATCCTGTCCATTTAATTATTCAGCGTAGAAAAAAGAGGACCGCAAGAGGTCCCCAAATCCTCCACGCTCAACGGCCCGTCGGGGGCCCCCCACCAAGCACCCGGCCTGATGTGCCCGGTCGGCCCCGACGGCCCGTCCGAGCCCCGCACACGCAGTAGGGTTGATGAACCCGGAGGCCTCTTCCAGAACATTTGGTCGACGGCACGGCGACGACGTCAATACGGATACTTCATGGGGACGATCGTGATGTGCATGTATGTGGTGATAATGACGTGTACGATGATGACGGTGATGGCTTTCATGATGATGATGATGGTGTGATACTGATGATGATGATGATGATGATGATGATGATGATGGTGATGGTGATGGTGATGGTGATGTGATGGTGATGGTGATGGTGATCGTGATGGTGATGGTGCTGATGATAATGCGGATGAGGATGAGAATGAGGATGAGGACGACGATGATGATGATGATGATGATGATGATGGTGGTGGTGATGATGCCGATTACGATGACGATGACGATGACGATGACGATGAAGATGAATATGATGATGATGATGATGATGATGATGATGTTGATGATGATGCAGATGCTGATGCTGGTGCTGATGCTGATGCTGGTGGTGATGGTGGATGCTGATGCTGATGCTGATGCTGATGCTGGTGGTGATTGTGATGGTGGTGATGATGATGATGATGAGGATGATGAGGATTTTGATGATAGTGTTGGTAGTGATGCTGAGGACTATGCTGATGCTGATACCGATGGTAGTAATGATGTTGATGATGTTGATGCTGATGGTGACGATGTTGACGATACTGAGTTTGGTAATGATGATGACGAGGAGGAAGAGGAGGAGGAGGAGGAGGAGGGAGAGGATAATGTTTGTGAGTCGTATGACGATGATGCCACAGCCCCAGAGAGTTGGAAATGGCTCCCATACGGCCCCAGGAGGCTCTCGGGAGGCTTCCAGGAGAGTTCCAGGACGGACCAAGTTCATGATGATGCCGATGTTGCTAAAGATGATGATGATGATGATGATGATGATGATGATGATGATGATGATGATGATGATGATGATGATGGTGATGATGAGGACACTGATATGCATGTCTGGGCTTACACTGGTAATACTGATGATGGAGCGACCCATGGTGTTCATTGCGAGGTTGATATTGATGTCGAGGATGACGCCGATGATGAAAGCGGTGATGGTGACGTTTCTGAGGATGCAGATGCTGTTGAGAATGATCACGGTAACGATGATGGTGACGATAAATATCATGACAATGATGATGTTTCTGACTCCTCCTCCTCCTCCTCAATCCGGCGGCCGCCTTTGCGGCTGCTTGAGAGCCCCAAACTTGCCCGAGAGAGCCCCAAGATGAGCCCCAGAAGCTGCCAAGACAGTCCCAAGAGCCGTCAAGAGCCTCCTGGAACGACCCAAGCGATCTCGATGAGCCCAGCTTGACGGCTTCCGAAGGCGTTAGACGGATCAAAAGCGCCCTAAGACAACCTGCGAAGCCTACTCGAGGCCCCATGCCAGCTGCAAAAGGCCCCCACGATGCCTCCAAGACGCCACCAGAAAGCTTTCGAGAGTCCAACACGACGTCTTAATCATTAAGTAACCGCTGGGGAACTAAAAGGTTCTGCTGAACTCGCCTTTTTGCTCTCGATGGGCGGGCCTTTCAGGCTCACAGATGCTCTCCAGACAGCCTAGGGGCCTCCCGAAACGACAGAAGAGGTCCCCGAGGTAATCCTCAAAAAAAAGTTCAGGAGCCCGCACCCCCCCCCCCCGCACCTCCCCCAAACGCCTTCAAGAGGCTCCCTGGGGAGCGCAGTCAGCCACATCTTCCAGGAGGCCTCTCCGGGAAAATCGGCCGACGACGATGACGATGTGGATGTTCATTCTGGTGATGATGACGGTGATGACGCGTAAGATGATGATTGTGACGTTGCACCTTGATGACGCGAGTGATGTTGTGTTGATGATGACGGTGATTGGAGTGAGAATGAAGATGCTGATTCGGATCTGGGTGAGGATGATATTGATGATATTGATGATTCGGACGAGGATGGTGATGATGATGATGATGATGATGATGATGATGATGATGATGCTGTTGCTGTTGCTGATGATGATGATGATGATGATGATGATGATGATGATGATGATGATGATGATGATGATGATGATGATGATGCTGATGGTGATGATGATGGTGATGATGCTACGCGTGCTTGAGGTGTCGTCATGGCTAGCAAGCAGTATTTGGCCAAGGGTGCTCTCTATGTTACAATGTTTGTCGATGATGGTGGTGGTAAGTATGCTCATGATGGTTCTTATGATGGCAGCAATGAGCACCATAACAAGGAGTCTGAGGACTTGGTTTGGAATGAGGATGAGGATGAGGATGGGTACGCCTACAGTAGGCCCAGATTAGTAGGTCGACCCTGCCAAATCAAGTGTACCCTTGTGTCCCGTGTCTCGCGACCCATGATTCCCACGTTCCTGTGGCAGTGTGGCCCTCGGAAGGGTCTTGTGTCCTCTCGCGTGTCTTCTCCAATCAAGCCGGACTGTGCTGTCGACCGGTTCTGACCCCATGGGTCCCGTGCTGAAGGCTTCTCGGGAGCCTTTTTGTGGGCCTCTTGGGGTGGACAGTTCTCGTGGTCCGTTCACGAGCCCCGTCTCGGGCCTCTCTGGGGGCGGCCACCGCAGCGCCTCGTCAAGGGGGGGGCGGGGGCAGCTTTGGCGGCCTTGGAAGATCTTGAAGACCGAGACGGCGAGCACACGAAGATCACACTGGTGCATCTTGGGCCCCCTGGGCGCATCTTGGACCTCTTGGGCGCACCTTCGGGCCCGGGTTTGATCCATGCCCGGATTACGCGAAGTTGTCTTGAAGACAATCTGAGAAATCAGATGGTCTTCTATAGAATGCTGCGCGCAAACACATGCACGGCCTTTGGTCGACCGATGCGTCGCGCCCTTGGAGGGGACAAAAGGGGGAACTCGAACATAATATGCCATCACAAAGACAATGTTACATTCTCTGTGTATGCATGCCAAAGTCGCCGGTGGAGCGTCCACCTCTGGAGACGACAGCGTCCGAAAGTCCCGCTATGTTCGTGGACCGTGTGTTACCCCAGCCGTCAGAGGAACCACTAGCGGGATACCCGGGAACGACCCTCTGGGCTGGCTTAGGGCTCGTGTCGGTTCTTCTTGGAGGCTTTAGGGGGCCTTCGTGTGGCTCTCTTGGGCACACTCTCGGGCCGTCAGCTGCCTTCGGATGCCGTCTTTGGGGCCCCATCCAGGCAGTCTTCATGTTCTAGCCCAGTGGTCCCAAGAGATGCCCTAGAAGTTTCCGAGTGGGGCCCAAGAGAACCCCAGACGGCCCAGAAGGCCCTACATACAGTCTCAAGATTGCCCAGATGCCCCTAGC
>CAUYUJ010014175.1:169585-299585 GCA_963575745.1 Prorocentrum cordatum | reverse complement strand
CAAGTGGGCCGGGGTCCCTGATGGGCGGGACCGTGTGGGCAGCCACGAAAAGAATGGCACCCAGGGCACCGAATGTCGGGACCGTGCAACGGCTGTGGCCTTGAGCTTTGAGGGCTTGCGAAGCACACCGCAACAACAAACACGCGAATATGCAAGCGGGCCAGAGTAGGCTTAAGAAAAGCAATTCGGAGGGACAGCTCGTGTCTGTTACAATGCAAGTGGCAAACGTTCAGTGTGAGCATGAATTTGCGAACGTTGTGCATCAATCAGAGCGGCTAGGAAAATGACAGCGGTGGGTATACGTCATACGTGCGCATGGGAAGCCAAGCATGGACATATTTTTCGGACTCCCGAGTATACGGCACGCGCCTTCGCAACCAGTCGGCCCCAGAGGCTCAACATATTACAGCGATGTAGTTCAATCGCCAAGAGACGATACAAGGGCCAACATCATGAACAGACGTTCCCGTACAACCTCACATCGAATTTGGGTTTATGTTGTACACGTCCGATTCGTATATTCAATGCTCAACCCAGGATCCAACGCACCACAATCCACGTGTGCCTAGCTCAGGTGCAACATTCACTACACGTTTTTACTCGCCCAGGCGCATAGGTTGCTCAATGCAGGTTGATGGCTAAGAGGTTGGGAAATTGAGGATGTGGGCTACAGCGACAGATGTCCTTAAAGATGCAGGGTCCAGACGCCGTTGTAGACCGAGTGCATGTCCAAGCGGCACGCCGTCAGTGATGCCGTCCCGCGCCGAGATGTATGGTTTGTGTTCCCAGCGAGATTCAAGTTCTTCCATTTGTTAGGTGGTCCATCTAAGGAAGACGTGCGACGCGTTGAGGGTGCCAATCGAGTCCATGGACCAGCCGCTCGGGCTCGCGCTGGGCGAGGGCGCCAACGTCTACTACAACATCCTGAACGGGTTCGCGTACGTTTTTTTGTGGCTGGGGGTATCCGCAACGCTGACGCGGCGACCCTGGCACCCTGGACCCCGAACTTCAATAACAACGGTTCCTGCCGGATCCTTCGTCACCATGCATTCCAAAATTCGCAGGCCTAGAGTTTGACACCAACACCAATATCGGCGGTGTGCCTCCACCGAGGGAAGAAGATCCCGATCCCGGTGACGGTGGTAATATTCTGGCTTCCAAAGTGACCGAACTATTACCACCCACACCGACGTCTAGGATCATATCTTCCCCCTGTGGAGGCAACCCCCTGTGCTGGTGTTGGTGCCCACTTCCAGGCCTCCCAAAAAACTCGCGCTCTCGCAGGATACTCCAGATTTTGTAATAAAGGGAGGGGGGTCTCATTTCGGGGGGTGTCTCTTCCAGGCTATCTTGGAGGGCCTGGGGGGGTCTGGGGACGATGTTTTGGAGGGTTCTCCCACGGGGGGGGGTCTGAAATGGCCTGTCTTGGAGGGTCCAGACCCCCTCCCTTTTTGTTACGAACTTTGGAGTACCTCCTCACAGGTGATGCGTGGAACCGCACTGTCGCGTGGACTTCCTCGCGTGCGGCGATGCGGGCGCAGGCTGGCCAGACGTCGGTGCCGTCGGAGCTGGCACGCCGAGAGCGGGGCCGAAGCCGGACAAAAACAGTTCAGAAGGCGCGAGGGCTTCTGAGAAGTCCCGCCGCCGTCTGAGAAGGCCTTCTCCTTCTCTCAGGAGGAAAAAACACACACAGACACAATTAATCATCGATTTCCCAGAAAATATAAGAAAATATGGGAAGTGGGGGGGACGACAGAAACCCAGAACATATGGGAAAATATGGGGACTTGTTTTATTTGTGTGTATTTATTTGTGTGTCCTGGGACCCCTTCATTCTGAGAAGTCCCGCCGCCGTCTGAGAAGGCCTTCTCCTTCTCACTTCCCCCCCTCGCTCGCCGCCGAGGATTCGCTGTCGGTGTCGCCGCGGACGTCGTCCACTTGGGACACACCGGCGGCGAGCGAGGGGGGGAGTTTTCGGGTTCGAGGTTCGGCGTTTGCTGACGTGTTCGTCGGTTCTCGGCGGTTCTCCAGCCTCGGGATGCGTTCCAGCGGCTGCGCCTCGCCGAGAGCGTGCTGGGGGTGCCAGGATCGTCCCGAACGGCCGCCAGAGACCCGAGTTATGACCCGAAAATCAAACGCGGCGGCGCGCCCAAGGGGAAGGGAGAAGGAGAAGGCCTTCTCAGAAGTCGGCGGGGCTTCTCAGAAGGCGTCCTGCCTTTGAGAGGTTCTTTCTGCCTCCAAGGAGGGCACACAGAGCTTCTCAGAATGCCGGCAGACTTCCGAGCCCTCTGAGAGGGCCCGCCCCTTCTCACTTCCCCCCGGGCGCGCCGCCTACGACATGCAACAATGCCCAGCAGCGGCGGCCCTCGGTTTTGAACAACCTTTGTGGTTGGGCATCGTGCCAATTTCTTGGTTACCGTACCCACTTCTGGCGTGCTAAGAAACGAAGTCCGCCACGGTGGTCCGAGGGCGACGGATGCCCCATATTTCTGCCAGCGGGGGGGGCTGCAAGGGTTGGGGTGGGTGAGTGGCAGTTGGTGTCACAGATGCTCCGCCGCAGCCAACAATACACTGGGGGTCCATCCCAAGAAACACCATATGTGTTGCCAGGGTACCCTGGATGTCTGCGATTTGCGTTCTGACTGAAGGCTTGCAGCCGGCAGGGTACCCAGAGTGTCTTGACGCTGAGGTGCTTTGCGCCAGCCATCGGTAGACCGTCTGGCCCAGGATACCTGAAGCTTCTTCGCCGACAGCCGCCCAGCACGAAACCCGACCCTTGCCCAAGAAGCGTCGGCGATCTTCAGGGCGGGGTGTCTCGCGATGGGCTTCCCGTGGACTCGTCTTGGCCTGAGCCCCTCCCAGTTCTCAGCTTGTGGTGGGGCGGCGTCGGACTGTCGGCGGCGGCAACGCAGCGTCATCAGCCTCCCGCTCGCGCAGTCCTCCGCTCGACTCGCTTGCGCCACCTTGTTGTTCTGCGACCGTGCCGCCGCCGCAGGGTACGACCCGTGCCGCCGCCGGGCCCCAGCGACGCCGCCCCCGTCGGGCTGCGGGCCCGACGTCAGTCCCCCTCCCCCTCCTTCTCCTCCTCCTCCTCCTCCTCCGCCTCCTCCTCCTCCGCCTCCTCCTCCACTCCGCGGGCTCGGGCTCGGCCTGGAAGAAATGCGCCGAGCCCGGCCAGCTGACTTCGGCCAGGCGGCACTCGGCTCGGGCCGAAGGCAGCCTGGCCGAGCTCCGCCCGGCCGAGGTCAGCCCAGCCGAGCTCAGCCCAGCCAGGTTCAGACTGGCCAAGGTCAGCTTGGCCGAGTTTTGCCTGGCCGAGTCCAGTTGCTGCCCGTCGAGCCTCGGGCCCGACATCAGCCCCACCCCGTCGTTGCCGTCGCCGCCGCCGTCGTCGTCGTTGTCGTCGACGTCGCCCTCGTCGTCGTTGTCGTTGTGGTCGTCATCGCCGTCGTCGCCGTCCTCCTCGTCGTCCTTGTCCTCATCCTCGTCGTCGTCGTTCTCGTCGCGTCGTCGTCGTCGGCGTTGGTGTCGGCGTCGTCGTCATTGTCGGCGTCGGCGCCGCCCCGAGGGCGCACACACCCCACGGGTGTTGGGTTCGCTGCAGCGGCCGCCTTGGTGCACCCTCGATGGAGGGCATGGCGGCTCCCTGTGCTACACCCTGCTCTGGCACGACTTGTGCATGTGCACCATCAAGTGCCCGGGGAGGAGGAGGAGGAGGAGGAGGAGGAGGAGGAGGAGGAGGAGGAGGAGGAGGAGGAGGAGGAGGAGGAGGAGGAGGAGGGGAGGCGGAGGAGGAGGAGGAGGAGGAGGAGGAGGAGGAGGGAGGACAGGACAGGACATCCGCATGAAGGGCTTCAACGTCAAAGCACTTACGCTGGTGCCTTGCGCGCTTCTGGCAAAATCCCCTGTGATTGGTTGTGCAACGGCCCTGCCTTCTCACTAGGGCTGGCAGGGGGGCACACCCCGTTGCTCAAGGAGTGGGCTCCGAGGTGGCCCCGTAAGAGAGGCTCGCCACCCTTGCGATGACGAGTCCCTGCGGGTCAGTGCGGGGGGAGAGGAGCTGCTGGCCCTTCCGCGCGCCCAAGGGGTGGGGGCGCGCGGGCTTAGCAGCGCGCCCAAGCTAGGGGGGGGGGGGAGACGACGACACGACAGCTCAAAAGGAGGAGGGGATAGGGACGGGAGGCCCGTGCTTCCCAAACTTTGGTTGGGGGGCCTGATTACCCTACTGAATCAGCTATATCATATTGGATTATCTCCTCTCTCGCTCGGGCCACTTCTCTTCCACATCGAACTGGCGGATAGTTGTCCCATGCATTGTCGTATCTGTACTCTGATACCCTGTTGAAGTATCCCACTCTTCCCCCTCGAAGTGTACGTGGGGTAGAACATACTGGTAGTCACGTTATGTTGTATGTGGGGCCATCGATGATGCATTATGGTGGCCTTCGTGATGATCACGTTTCTCCCCCCGTTCATCACCCTGCAGTGGTGCACCCGTTGGCACTCCAAAAAAACGCTTCCCATGGCGGTGTCAGTGCGAGCGCTCTGTGCTTGCCCGTCCTGTGTGCCTAGAGTAGCACTCCGAGATAACCTCGATAATGCATCGCTTGGCTTTGCCAGTTTACTCGTCCAGTTTGCCCAGAGTAGCACTCCGAGAAAACCTCGCTAATGCATCTCTTGGCTTGCCAGTTGGTTCCAGTGGGTGCTTTCACTGGTGGCCGCTGGAGGAGCTGGCCGTCGTCGTCTCATCTGACTTGGGGTAGGCGAACTTTTCCTCGAAGATCCCGGTACCATCCAGCAGGGTCGGCGTGATGCCTCCATTTTGACGCCACCCAGCAGTGCCATTGCCATCTCCCCTGACTGTTCCAGGGCCAACTTGTTCGCTACATTGCAAGACTTTTTTCTTCGGGCCTTCTTATCCCGCCAGGGGCGCTTGCGCTGCTTTATCTGTCCCAATGATTGGGCTGCCCACGCAGCTCCTTTTGCTTTGCTTTTCTGTGTTCGGCAGACCTGCTCTCTCGAAAGACACTGATCTCCTCCATGAGGCGTCTTTTCTTCATCGCTCCATTCGTTCCACTCCTCCTGCCTCAGCTCCAGCTCACAGCCGACGCGCACTCCCTTCCATTGGCTGCCTTAGCCTCCTTTATCTTTTCCATGGCCAGGTTCATGTCTTGCGTGCTCCCTGCGGCTCTCGATTATCTCGTAGTGCCCGAGCCCCCTGTTGCAACGCCCGCAGGGCCACAGCTGGCTGCTGCCCGCGAAGGCCACGGGTGGCCCCCCCGTGTCGCGCGCTCCGAGAAACCCAGCTAGCGCGCAACACCGCGCGCCCAGGCCGTCGTTGAGCCAGATCAGCTGTGGGATTCCAAGATGACCGATGGGGGTGGTCGTGCATTTCCCATTGCCCCGGTACTCGCGTAGCACCTTGCATGCTGGCCACAGCTCCCCCCGCTGACCGTGGCCCGTCTCTGCGCTGCGCGCGTGCTGTAGTGTATGCAAATTGCCCCGCCCGCCGTCTCTCCGTATCTGCAATGGATAGAGGGAAGAAGAAACGCATCGTGTCGCCATGGTAGATGATGTCGGCTACTGACGGGGACGGGTGGGCTGATTGTTGCCAGCGGGGCTCTTCCCCAGGGCATCGCTATGCAACTTCGCTGCCCGTTGTGCTCGAAACTTTAGGGCAGCGTCGCGCACCCCGCCATCTTCGGCAAAACGTGTAAGTTTAGCGAGGCGCCCAACGTTCGTGCTGATTGACTCCACTAGTCTTTCATCATCTGAAAGGTGTCTCTTCTTCTTCTTCTTCGCCTGCGCGCTGTTGGGCGCGCCAGCTATGCCCGACTGCCCTGGGGGGGGGCTAGGGCGGCGCCCTCAGTCCTCGATGCTGACGCCGTCGGAGGCGCAGTGTTGGTGCTTGTTCTCGACAGCCTCGGCCTGGCAACTCTGCCCTGGGGTCTCTGCAGTCCCAGATGGCCGCGCCAATGCAGCTGCCCCTTCCGTCCTCAGCGGCCCCGACGCCGTTGTTCCCGCCCCGTCCTGTCCAGTTCCGACTTGGGCGCTGCCGACTGGGACTTCTCGCCTGCAGCGTAGACGAGCAGCGCCGCCGCTGCCGTCCTCAGGTCGCGGCCCGCGAACTGGCCCAGCTTCGCCATGGCTTCTTCGCCCATGTCCTTCGGGGGGCACTGCCCTGAAGTTTGGAGACTCGTTGGTGCCGATCTGGATCTTGCCTGAGCCCCCCCCCCCCCCAGGACCCCCACTCGCCCTCGTCCGGGTTTCTGTTCTTGTTGTTGCGCGCTCGGTGGCTCTCGCTGACCGAGCGCATCTTGATCGTCGCTGTGACCATGGCCTGGCTAAGCTCGCTGTTGCCCCCCACCAGCTTCAGGAAGTCGTTCAGAGTGCCCATTGCCCGATCTATCGACGCCGCCATTGCTGTTGGGTCTGTTTCTTGTCAATCCGACGCCATCTCCTGGTGGCCCCAGCGTGCGCCCCTTGCCCCTCTCCCTGACCTGGTTACCGCAGTTCTGCCCCGCTGTCAGCGACTTCCGAAACGCCCAAGTGCTGATTGGCATGAGGAAGAAGTCTGATGCCATGTGGTTCATCCTCCTGATCTCTGCTGCCGAGCGGAGGCCCAGTCGCTGGGGCCCGTTGATGCAGCCTCTGAGGCCGAACTCCTCGTAGTCCTCCGCTGCGCATGGCTGCTGGAGGGGAGATCTGCGCCCTCCCCCGCCCGCCGTTGCCGCCCCCCCCCCGCCGCCGCGGCCGCGGCCGCAGGCGGGTTGCCCGCCGCCGCAGCGCTGGTCCCTCCTATAGTCCATGGTATTTTCCGGTGCCCTTACCGCCCGCGTGGTGCTTCGGTTCTCCTCCCATCTCCGCTTGCTCCTCTTTTGGGCGGGGGCAGTCTCCGCGGTGCAATCGCAATTTTCCACGCAGCACGGCCCAGGGCGGCGGCAGCGCGCGCGCCTGAACATCTCCCAAAGATTGAGCCTGAAAGCCACAGAGGGCGCAGACTAGGGAGGGGGGCTGCTGGGCTGGGCAATTCCAGCAGATTCTGTTTTTTGCAGCAAACCCCGTGGCCCCCCGCGGCCCTCGCGACACGGTCGGTCGTTATTTGTTTGGGGCGCGAAGGAGCTTGAGCACCATGGGCTTTGATCCAAGCTGGGGGTCAGTGGAACACAGTTGCGCGCCACTCTCCAGCGCGCTGCCAGCGCCGCCGCCGCAGTGAATGGCGCCCCGCGCGCCTGCCCCAGCTGCCCCAGCCCCTAAACTCGCGCCGCAACTGAGCGACCAGTTCACCGCCCACCGTGATTTCTGGTACTCCAGATTTCGCAATAAAGGGAGGGGGGTCTCATTTCGGGGGGGGTCTCTTCCAGGCTATCTTGGAGGGCCCGGGGGGGTCTGGGGACGATGTTTTGGAGGGTTCTCCCACGGGGGAGGTCTGAAATGGCTTGTCTTGGAGGGTCCAGACCCCCTCCCTTTCATTACGAAATCTGGAGTATCCTTGCATCCCAGGCCCGTGCTGCATGGGGCCGAATCCTGGGGCCCGCCCCTATCCGAGCTCCCCAGTCTCTCGTGCTCGTCTGGGACGTTGAGGTATCCGATTGCCCCCGCGGGTGCCCGCTTGCGACGTCCTCGCTGACCTCCGCCAGCGCCTGGAAATCCCAGACCACCTGCTTCGCCCAGGGCGTGGATGCTTCGCGCGCTCCCCCATTCCCCCCCCCCCCCTGGCTTCGCAGGGGCGGCCCGGCTTCGACGCGCCAAAAACTGCTGCCAACGCACCGCCAACGCCCTCCTTGATATTTCGCCCATCGCCTATGCCATCGCAGCCTGTGGATCCCCAGCGCAGTTGAGCAACGCGGCATCCTCCATACCCTGAACACCTCCTTGTTGGCGTAGCACCTTGTCGTGCTATCTTCTTCTGTCCAGCTCGTCCTGCCTCCGGTCAGTTTCCTCAATGAAACCGCCTTAGTCCTGTCGAGCGCTTTCAGGTGGCGTTCCCCCAGTACAGGCGCCGCCAATCCGATCAGGCCTGCCCCCGAAACGAACGCCTGGAACATATCCTTATTTATCTTGTCGGTGGTATCATAATACCAGAAACGCCCCCATTGACTGTGAGTTGTCTGCGTGGCCGCGCATCTCCTCCTGATCTCTCCCGCGTAGCCTTGGTCTTCTGGTGGGCATGGCCCCAGTGCTCTCATCTTCCTCATCGGCGTGCCCTTGATCTTCTTCTCCCTTTGTAGCTGTCGCGTGGCCCCGTCTCGTCCTGTGCCTCGAACTGGTGCCAGATTGTTGGTTCTGGCCGGGTTCAAGCGCCGCCCTCTTCTCTCCAGCTTGCGCTCGAGGCGCTGCGCGGTGGCATTGATCCGCTGCGCTATCTTTCTCGCCTCGGCACTTGGGCGATCCTAGATATCCTCGCTTTCGCCAAAAGCCGACTGGCGCTGTGCTCCCGGTCGAACCGAGATATCTTCGTTTTCGCCCAGAGCCGACTGGTGCTCCGAGATTGGTTCGCTAACTCCAGTCGCCTGCGTGGGCGGCCCCGACGAAACCACTGCGCGGATGTTGGCGATGTCGTCCATGAGCGCGTTGTGCGAGAGCTCGTGCTCCTGGCCATTGACGGGGCCCACCGCGTCGCGCACTGTCTGCATCTCTCCCCTCCCCCTCTCTGCCTGGCGCCACTGTCCCACGTGCAGGTTGCATGCATCATTGAATGCCCGCTGGCGCAAGGTAAACCCCATCTGCGCACCCCGCGCAGTTCTTGCATGTAGCCAGTCGTCGGCGCATCCCATGCTCATTGACGTGTAGTGTAGCGCCTCGATAGCGAATGGCAGTCTTCCTCTTTCGACGCGGCGAAGACTGGTGCCAGCAGGAGATTGCGTTTCGTTCTCGCGAGGCATTGGTGCAGTCGCAGTTGCTGGCAATGGTGCTCACCCCTGCCTGTATTGCTCTCCATTGTGTAGCTTCGACACGGGCAATCGCGTTCTCCCTCGATCTATGTGCAAGCCCCCCCTGTGCCCAGCACGGGTGCTTCGGCGCGTTTTTTTTGTAATGGGTCCCTTTGTGAAGCGCCATTCCCATTTGGCAATATGCGTGCGTAATTCATTTTCTTCCACCCCCTCCTTTTTTGATTGCCTTTCCCTGCTGGGAAAGAAATAGACCTGTTCCAGTCCAATGGTGCAGCCTGAGATTTGCGACAAGACGGATGTCCGCCAGCCTGCTCCTGCACTCCACACTCGCGTCTTCCCCCGGCGCTGACGATCACAACCCAGCCTTCTCGCATCTCCCCAGGTGGTGCGCGTTTTCCTGTCCCCCGCAACGCTTCATCGCCATCGCCTCGATCTGTCCTGCCCAGCGCCCCCCCCCTGATATCCAACCCATTTTCTGTAAACTCGACCTGCCCACCCTGTACTTGTAAAGTGAGCTGTACTTGCCCAAGTCCTCCTCGTCCTCTCGCCTCTCCGCTGCTCGTACTTTCTGCTCCGCCAGCTTCTTGCGCAATTGCTCAGGCTCCCCAGGTTGACCGTGGGTTCCAGAATCACCCATGCCAATCCCACTGGCACCCCCCCACGGGGGGAGAGCTCGCCTCCTTGCCGTTCCCCCGCATTACTGCAGCATATCTCGGTTGTCCCTCTCCACCTGGGCTTCCATATCCATACCCATTGGGCGCGGCATGTTTTCTGCGATCGTCTCGTCGTGCTCCTTCTCGTATTCACTTAAGTTCATCGGCTCTGCTGCCAGCCCCCCACTCGCGGGGGTGCTCCCCCAGTTCTTCCATCCATTCGTCCGCGCTCCATCATGTTCGGGCTGAGAGATGGCACCTCTTGTTTGGCCCTCTCCCATTCATCTGCTATTCCGCCCTGGGCCTGTGCATCTCGCTGAAGTTTCTATTATCGCATGGCCTCCATCCATTCTGCCAGCTTCTTTTTTCTTGCAACTTCCAAGTCTGTCCTGTGTCTGCGTAGCACATCTTGTATCAGCGCCAGCTCCTTCTGTGATTTCTTCAAATCTCTCCTGCGTGTCTGACTCTACCATGTCCGCTCTTAACTTCAACATTTCTGCCAGTAGGGCATGTCGCAGCAACTGGATGGAAGGCAGCTACCCCCTTTGTCCGCCTGCTTCTTTTTGATTGGGGAAACGTATGTCATGGCATTCCTGCCCGCTTCGCCCCATGTCTTCCGCATCTGGTCCGCTGCGGGGCGCCACTGAAGCTCTCTCCATTATTCCTCTGCCGTTCGCCCCCCATGGGTTGCAGTCCGAGATGACCTCGCGAATGCTCCCCCAGGGAGCCCGGCAGTCTCCTCCTGGGTCGCGCTCCGAGATGACTTCGCTAATGCATCTCCTAGGAGTTCGGACGAATCCATCCGCCTGGGTCGCACTCCGAGATATCCTCGCGAATGCTTTCTTGGCTGTTGTGGCAGAGCAGCCTGCAGGCGGCGGTCGAACGCGCTCAAGGATTCCGCTCTCGGGCGTCCTTTCTTCAGGCACTCCAGCAGCATGTTGCGGTCCACCTCTTTGCTTGCTCTTTGCTGTGTGTGATTGCGCGAGACATGAAATGTATGTTCCAGTTTGATATCCATACCCGAAGGGATGTGGTCTCTGTGCCACCTCGCTTTGAAATTATGCTATGTTCGCCACTCCTATCAATGCAGCGCACCTCCGCATATGTGGTAAAGCCTACCCGTCGGTATCGCTATGTGGTCGATCTTGCTCGCCCTCATCTTCTCGTGTTTCACGCAGTAGTAAGTTGGTCTACAACCGACAGAATTGTGACTATTGATAATAGGCTGTGGACACAAAATTTCCTGACAGCAGTGCTGCTGTTGTTCTCCACCTCCTTGGCTACTGGTCCAAACGCTACTGCAAGATTGCCCGATCTGTGTCTGTTTACCACCAGATCCCTGATGTGGTGCGTGTGGAAGGCCTAGTCTTCAATCATCTCTTGGACACCATGAGCGTGGTACCGCATGACTTGGTGATCTGTTTTCCCTTCTTTGCCCCAGACTGCAGTGCCACATGATACCTATGATTCGTTGTCCTCGTATGTTCTGGCCCTGCCCACTGATGCGTCCCTGTCAGCTCAATCGCATCCCACTCTCGTAGTGCACTGTTAATTGTTTCCTGTCTGTCCGTGGTATTCGCTGCCAGCCCATTGTATAGCATCAGTTTCATCAATGCACGTATCGAGAACACTGCAACCGCCATCCATCTGCCATGCCCCCTTGGCTCCCTCTCTGGCCCGTGCGAGTGTTGTGCGGTAGTCGCGTGAGGGAGTTTCAGTAAAATCTTCCTCCGTCGGTTCTCAAAGCGCCTGAGCCTCCAACGCGGACTTGGGAGGATGAGGGAGAGGGGGAGGATTGGGAAGAGGGAGAGGAGGAGGGGGAGGAGGAGGAGGAGCGCAGCGCCTCTCGAGCGTCTCCCGCCGGCCGCGCTGGCGCGCGCCCGACGGACTACGCCGACGCGCCCTCACGCCACGATGGCGGAGGAGGAGGAGGAGGAGGAGAAGGAGGAGGCGGAGGAGGAGGGAGGAGGGGGAGGAGGAGGAGGAGGAGGAGGAGGAGAAGGGATGAGGAGGGAGGAGGAGGAGGAGGAGGGGGATCGAGCAGGAGGGAGAAGGAGGAGGAGGAGGAGGAACAGCATCAGCCAATGACACAAACAGAGGTGTGCGGAGGTCTGTGCGGATTTCTCGGATTGGCGCCAGAGGCGCCGCCGGGGGGAGTCCGTCGCCGATCCGGGAAATACGCGCGGACCTCCGAATGTTTGAACATCGATGCCGTTGGCTGTGCCCCGAAAGTACCTTCCAGGGCACAGCCCCTGGCATCCAGCGTTGCAAGTTGCTCGGTGCAGGACCCCTGTAGGTCTCGGCAACTTTCCCTGGGCCGGCATTTTATTCTGAATAGTTGTTCGCTTGTCCCAGGACCCGTTGAGGGCCCCCCAGAGGGCGAACATCCTGAAACAACAGCCGCTGGATTTTTTCCGGAACCTCGGCTCTGTATAGATCTGTTGGGGGGTGCAGACCAGAGGTTTGAACCATTGATTGTCCGACCGACCTATTCCAGGTGATTATTTCGGGTCGTCCAGACGTCCGACCAGAGTTTCACATGAATTTTCGGGGGCGTTTGCGAACCAGGGGTTCAGATAGTCCCCCCGTGATTAGGAAAATCTGGCATTGCTTACTGATGGTCCCTTCGCAGAGGTCAATGCTGAGAATGACGGGGCTGCAGACGAGGATGCCGTCTGGGCCTCGAGTCCAGAGCCCAGGGAAGAGCAGGGATGTGCAGGAAGGTACGAAGCAGGGTCCACTTTGATCCGATCTGTCCGATCTGATGTGGATTTTCGGCCGACTCGGACCGATTCGATTCCGATCTAGGACGATCCAGTGCAGCCCAATGTTTGCAATGCGCTGTTGTGGATCCTGGTGCAACCTGTCCGTTTCGACTCCGACTCCGTGCCGAGGCGGCCCGCTCCGACGCTCGTTGTAAGTCGGGCACGTCCCTCTACAGGAGGAGTATCCAAGAATATGGTCAAAATCGTATGGGGACGATTGTTCGATAGTATTTTGACTCTAGTGGATGATTGTTTGACTATTTTTTCATTTTCCGTCCAAAATCCGCCTGCAGGAGGACATGCCCGACCGAACGCTCGTTCGATCCGATTTCCCGATTCGGTGGCTCAGCGATCCTGCGTAGACCAGGCCACCCCTGGGGACGCGAAGGTGAGCCTGCTTCGCGGTCTGGGCCAGAGCAGTCGCCCTTCCCAGGGGGCAGTGTCCCTCCTCCTCCTCCTCCTCCTCCTCCTCCTCCTCCTATTCCTCCGCCCTCCTCCTCGTCCTCCTCTCCCTCCTCCGACGACGACTCCAACTCCCTATCCTCCTCCTTCTCCTCCTCCTCATCCTCCTCCTCCTCGGCCTCTTCCTCCGCCTCCTCCTCCGAGGAGTAATCCGTTGCAGAGCGTTCCGGAACGCTCTCAGAGCATTCCGGAACGCTCCGAGAAGGCCGCGGGGTGGCCCGAGACCTTCTCCAGAGCCGCCAGACCTCCCTCCTCCGACCCCTCCCGATGGGTACACTCCAGGCGATGCTTAAGAAAACTTACGTTTTCGGCCCGAGTCTCGATTATTCTTAACGTTTCGATGTAAATCTGAAGATTTCAATAGAAGTTCTGGGTTTTTATTCAAATTCTGAGACTCTGAGTTTCTTAACCCATGATTTCTTAAGCATTTCGCAGAGTGTATTGGTGTGTGCTGTTCGTTCGTCATTTTACTTCTGGGCCCTGGGACCGTCAACATAAACGAATTAAGTCCCGGGGAAAGGGTCGGGACATTTCGGGGACCGCGTACTTACTGACAAAAGCCAGGCGTCGCAGGTCCGGGATGGGCCTGGCAGGCATAGCCGGGGTGGCCCAGCAATGGTTCTTGTCAGCAAAGTCGGGGGCGGCCAAGAGAGGGGTGATGACTAGGGGGGGGGGGACACCATGGCGGGGGCTATGAGATGTCCTGAGAATCCGTGGCGCCTTTCTTTATGTCTCTGGCCCCCCTTGGGCCGCACACATGCCGCCGGCCATGATTTGCGCCGCCCCCCCTCTTGGACAACCCCCCCTTGGCCGCTCCCGATCATTGTGGGTAAGACTTGTTTCCATATCCACTGTGTCCTGGAGTTCGGGGCTCCCTTCCCAGAAGCCAGAGGTGCAGTGGGTATGGACATAAAGATCTGGCCCCCATAGAGGCCAGATGTTTGGTTATACATGTCCACTGCGCCTCGGCCTTTTGGGTGCCCCTTCCCAGAGCGTCCAAGACGCAGCGGATGTGGGTAGAAATCGTGCTTGCATTCATCTCCACGGCGGGAGGCGGCTTGAGCAACTGGCCAGCTTCGACCATGGTAGGGGTATTCGGGGCCGATGCTGAGCGGATTGACCCTCGCCCCCCCCTCCCCTCCCCCTCCCCCTCCTCCTCCGTGTCCTCGTCCTCCTCCTCCTCCTCCACCTCCTCCTCCTCCTCCTCCTCCTCCTCCTCCTGGCACTCACCCTGGGAGCGCTCTGGGCGAGGCGCAGCTGGTGGGCAGCATGCCGACGCTGGGCAACCTCCAGGCACCAGCGAGTGCTTCCGAACTCGGGGGCAGCCTCCAAGAGCCAGCGAGCACTTCCGAAGTCGGGGGCAGCCTCCAAGAGCCAGCGAGTGCTTCCGAAATCGGTGGAGCTGATCATCGGAGGTCTCGGTCTGCCTCCCCTTACAGGGCCCTCTTCTGGTGTTCGAGGGGCAGCGAGTTGCATGCGTATAAATCGTCGGAGTTTGCGCGCCGAGCTCTCGGATCGGCGCTGGGCCCCCTTCCCTGGCGCGCGTCGCGGCGCGCCAGGGGCGGCGCCAGAGGCATTGCCGGGGAGTCCAGCGCCGATCCAAGAAATCCGCGCGGAGCTTGGAAAGCATATGCTTACGGTGGGGGCGTTCGTTAAGGAAGGTGCCCAGGAGGTTTCAGGCCCTGAAGGCTTCCTTGTTTGATGAGGGCGGCGGTGATATCCATGGCCAATCCACGATTGGCTTTCCACTGGCTTCCAGACCCAAGACTCCTCGTCGAAGACTTCCTCATCCAATACCATCACTGTTTTATGCAGCTGCTTTCCTCCCGGAGCGCTTGGCCCCCCTGCGCCTGGCATAGCTCGGAGGTGTGTATTCTTTCTCTGCGAGAAGCATCGAGGACCATCCTGGACCATCAAGCAACAAAAAACACGCACGAGACCAACAAATGCACGGGAAATGGTCGTCCGAGCGACGGCAAGTGCGGGCCCCAGGTACAAGGACAAGGTTCGGGACTTGCGCGGCGTGTACGAGCATCGCCCAGCGCCCCTCGCGCGGCCCGGCCGCCCCCCCCCCTACCGACGCTCGGCAAGCTCGGGCCCAGCGCGGCCCCATACCTTCGTCCGCGCTGCCTTCCTCCGCGGTGCCCCCCTCCTCCTCCCAGGCATTGTCATGCTCCTCATCTCCCGTCATCCTCTTCTTCCTTCTGTCCCTCCTCCTCCTCCTCCTCGTCTTCCTCCTCCTCCCCCTCCTCCTCCTTCTCCTCCTCCTCCTCCTCCTCCTCCTCCTCCTCCTCCTCCTCCTCCCCCTCCTCCTCCTCTTCAGTTCCACAGTGCGAATACGACTCTCCTCTCTCCCCTGACTCTGTCCAGGAGAGGTTCGGCCCCCCTCCGCGTATTGTTTTATGTTGCACAGGATTCCGGCGAGTTGGTGTTTCATATGTGATGTTACACAGCCGTTTCTTTCTGGTCCTTCAAATTGTCGCTCCCGCTACAGCGTTGGCCTCATTTCGGGGCTTCCGCTCGTTCCGAATCGTTCTCCCGCTGCAGCGCTGACCTCATTGCCGCGCTTTCGCTGGTTCCGAATCGCTCTCCCGCTGCAGCGCTGGCTGCATTTCCTCGCTTCTGCTCGTTCCGAATCGTGCTCCCGCTGCAGCCCTGGCCTCATTAACAGTGCCATGCCATGGCATGCAATGCAATCTAGCTTGTCCTCGACCTCCTCCTCTTCCTCCTCCTCCTCCTCCTCCTCCTCCTCCTCCTCCTCCTCCTCCTCCTCCTCCTCCTCCTCCTCCCCTCCTCCTCCTCCTCCTCCCTCCTCCCCCTGAAGAGGAGGACGACGAGGAGCGCAACGAGGAGGATGACCTCCTCGCCTCCTCCCTCCTCTTCCTCCTCCTCCTCATCATCATCATCCTCCTCTCCCTCCTCCTCCTCCTCCTCCTCGTCCTCCTCCTCCTCCTCCTCCTCCTCCTCCTCCTCCTCTTCCTCCGTAGCCATTTCGGCTCAAGGCTAATGCTTTGGCGGGCTGAGCCCGCATTGGCACGCACGGATACCGCTAGTCCGCGGCAGGCAAGAACCTTGGTGGTCTGGCAGGTTCTTTTACATTCACTGTACGTGTGTGTGGCATGTCGTGGCGCAGCCGCGCGCCCTGGCACGCTGCTGATGGCGGTGGCTCTTGGGTATGGCAGTCAGTGCCCAAGGCCAGTTAGAAGAAGACGAAGAAAAAGGAAAAGGATCGCTCGTACCAGGTTTGCTCCGTCTGTAATAATTGGGAGTTCACTCACCACGGTCATCGCGCCTGCAGCAAGTGCGGTGGCAAGTACAAGTGCATGTCTGAATGCGCTGCTCCTGGTCCTGATGATTGGGAAGTGGGTGGAGGTGCTCCTGGCGCTGCTGCGGCGCCAATGCCACCTCAACTACTGCGAGAGCTGGAGACGTGGTCTGTCCATTACCCTGCTCTGGTGGGTGTGGCACGTGATGGCCCCCCCCCCTGTTCCTGAGGTTCGCGAGTATTTTGGCAGCGAGCTGGATAAGCTTGCTGCTATTGCGCAGACTGGGCTGGCCAAGAAGGTCGAGTACGCCACCAAGCAAGAGCGTCTTGCCTACCAGGAGGCCAAATGGCGTTTTGGAACGCTACAACAAGGCGAAGGCTACGATGTAAGAGATGCAGAAGAGTCACGTCGAGGCGGTGCAGAACCTCGAGGTGGCTCGGCCAACGACGAGAGAGGCGGATGCAGCCGAGACCGCCTTCAACGTCGCCACTTTCAAGATGGAGAAGATTGAGGAGCAGCGCCGCCTGCGCGCCCAGCAGCGCGCCCAGGCCGCCCAGGTCCCGAAGGCTGCTGGCGCCGCGGTCGGGGCTCGCGCCCCCCCCCCCCCCCCCGCCGTCGCAGGCGGCGCCGCCAATGGCGTTCCCCAAGGCCAGGCGGCTGCCGAAGACATGTGCCGAAGACATGGAGGTTGAGCAGCCTGAGGTTCCTGCTGATCCTTGGCTGCGCGGCCGTCTGGTGGACTACGCGTGCGCCGAGGCCCATTTGCACGACTTCGGCGACGACGAGTTGGCCAATCTCGCGCTGCACTCGGGGATCAGGCTTCCCCAATGGCAGCACCGCCAGCATCTGCAGCGGATGCGTGGCGGCCAGGACCAGGACTCCTACTCTGACATGGGAAGCGACGTCGGTGACAACGACCTCGAGGAGGGCGAGCGCGGACAGCATCGTGATCTCAAACGTCGCGCCGCAGAGAGTGGTCTGGGTACCCAACAAGCTAAAGAATATGCAGATCTCCTTAAAGAAGCGTATTGTGGCAAAGTCTGCCCAGCGCGCTCGTCATGTGCAGAACGTCACTTGCGACATGTACCGCGTCTTCTGCAACGCTGCGGCTGAGCAGATGGGCAAGTTCGGACCAGGAGGCGATGCGCAGTTTGCAGGCGCTGCTGCAGCAGGCGGTGCCGCCTCTGACGTCCCGCCTGGTCGGTCTGGCATTTCGCGTTCCTCCTCCGCCTCCCCAGGCGGCCCATCACGTTTTGTTCAAATTAGTGAATGTCGCTCAGTGGTCGAAGTTCACTCAGGTTTTTTTAACAGCTAAGGTCGCTGAGTTTGATGCCATATTCATGGCTGAGCATCATCAGAGAGGCCCTGGATGCTTCCTGGCCAAGAAGACGTGTCGTCACATGAAGTGGCCTCCATACTTCCAGGATGCACTGGCATCACCTGGTGGAGGCACACATGGTGGAGTTGCTGCTGTCGTCCAGCCTCGTCTCTCTTTTCGCGCAAGTTTCTGATTCAGGCTACAGGGGCGGTGCAGGTGGGGTCCGGTGAATGCTGGTTCTTTCTCGAGTTGCGTCTCAGAGATTGCACTTGTTGCTGTTGGTGTTATCTACCTTCTCCCATTTATTGGAGCTTGTGAAACTAATTCTCATCGGTTGCGTGGTGTTGCCGAGTTTGTTCGGGGCCTGTCGATCCCGTGGTTTTTGATGGGAGATTTCAACATGTCGGCTGATGTCCTGGAGGATGCTGGGATCTTGGAGCTTTTTGGAGCCAAAACCATTGTACCTAAGAGCGTTGAGTTCACGTGCTCCGCTTGTGAAACGATCATTTATTATGTTGTGTGCTCTGATTTCCCTACCTGGAAGCGTCTGCCTACCTCCGTTCCCCCTTCAAGACCCACGCGTGCCTGGGCGTGACCCTGAACCTGGAGGCCATGGTGGAGCCCCCTTGTCAGCGCGTGAAGCCCTTGGAGATCACCGAAACCGATGGTCCTGACAATCACTGGCTTACCTATCTGGCTGCTGCTGCTCCTGAGTCCCTGGAGGCCCCCATGATCATGCCTGGGGACTTGTGTGATGCTATGATTGATCACTCGAAGGAATGGTTATTTCGGAACATAGGTATGCAGTATCTGACCTGGCCTCGTGCTATGGAATTGCGCGCTTTATTTACCCCGTGCACGTGCCATCGTTACCGGCCCGCGCCGATATGCACGCCGATGGGGGCATTCTCAAGCGAAAAGAATTGTCTCTGATGACTCGCAGCGTGCAGGCGCAGAGTTTTCGGAGCCCTGACTTGTCTTATGGGCCGCTTGTTTCTAGCCGTCTGTATGAGTTGTGGAAGCTCGCGTGCAGAAGACCCTTTTTCTGACGCTGCTCGGCAGCGTTGGACTTGGCATCAGGCGTCTTCTCGCATATTGAGCCTCTTGAGAGCCCAGAGGATGCAGAAAATTGGAATTATATCCTGGTCCCCCCCGAGGAGCCCTGGGGCCCTGAAGAACCTGGTTGATGCTTCTGGATTGGTTTGTCCTAAATCTTGGGCTCTCGCGCGTGCTAGGACCAAGGCCAGTATGCGCACGCGGTTGCAGGCTTCGCTTCCTCGAGGTGCTAGCCCAGTTCATAGGCATCTTAAGGCTGAGGGGCAGGTTTGAGTCGAGTATTTCGAGACGCCCAATGGAATCGTCACCGCCCCGAAGTCTAGGATGAGTTCTCGAGGGAAAGAGTGGGAAGCGCGTGGGCCCCTACCTCTCAGCAGTCTTTTTGTTTGAATGCTGGCATGGACGTGCTGAGATCCCACGCCATCGTCTCGCTCGAAGATCGTGCGCCGTTGGAAGTTGCTGATGTTGCCCGCGCATGCACATGTTTCAAGGCTACCACGGCACATGGTGTTGATATGTGGTCGCCTCGTGCTCCCTTGTCGGCGCCCATCGATGCGCTTGAAGTGTTCGCGGGCATCCTCCGCCAGGTTAAAGAGACGTTGAGTTTCCCACCTCAGTGCCATGGCTGTCTCATGGCCGTGCTCCCCAGGTCCATTTGTGAGGAGCGTGCGATCCTCAAGTGCCATAGTATCTACCGCATCTACTGCAAGGCTAGAGGCTGTGACATCGACGATTGGAATAAGTCTCACTTGGGCTTCTGGGGCTCCGCGGTCAAAGGGTCCTCGGCCATGGAGGCCGCGCTGTTTCGGGAGCTGGCCCACGAGGTGGCCCACGCTTGCGGGTTTCACTCCTGCGTCTCCACTGAGGCCTCGAGAAGTTCTTCGATTAGGTTAGCCCCCGTAAATTGCTGCACCTGGCTGTTAATCAATGTTGCCCTGGGCACCTCCTGTATCTGGGGCTCCTCATGCACACGGCCCCGAAGCTTCTTGAAGTGTCTGGGAGTTTGTCTAACGTGTTGGCGCCTGGGGGGTCTTATCCTGGCTGGCTGCAGCCAAAGTATGCATTGGGTTAAGTACTACTTGTATGGGGTACTGGAGACAGGCTCACAACAGGATTCCCAAGGGCCTTGGAGACCTCCCACAAGTTCGTGTTCCCCTCAGGTCATATGTAGATGACATCACGCAGTATCTGCAAGGTACAGTCGCTTGCATTTGCCGCTGCTTGCCGCCCGCTGCCGCATCCTTCCAGAACGGCATTTCTGATATTGGGTGCACCGTGAGAGCCGAGTCACTTGCGGTTGCTTCATCTGGTGCGTTGCAGCGGCTCTTGCAGGATGAGTTTAAGGGACCTGGCGTCTCCATTTAGTTTGCCGCGAGCGCGAAGGACTTGGGCGCCGCCACCATGGCTCGCAAGAGACGGGCCACGTGGAAGACCCAGCAGCGGCGAGCTATTTCCTGTCGACGTAGTCGTAACTTAGCATACCTTGCTCGGCTGCGCGGGGCCTCACGTGAGGTGTATATGCCAGGTATCCTATCCGTTGGGTATTTGGGGCACTCCCTCCTGGGGCTCTCTCCTGGTGCCCTCAGGCAGATCCGTTCCTCGGCCGCTTCCTGTTCTGGGTTATGGTCTACTGGGGCGTGCACTACTTCGGTGCTGCGAGTTTTGGATGACACCAAAGACGACCCTATGTATCGATTGCGCATTGAACAGCTGACGTTGGTTTCCAAGGTTTTGGTTTCGCTTTCTGAAGGCCTTCGACTTGGAGTTCGAAGAGTTTGGGAGTCCTTGAGCGGCAAGTTTATAGGAGTTCCCCCCTCCGATAGATGGCGACACGCCCGAGGTCCCGTCGCAGCCTTTTTTGCCACCGTGCTCGGCTCAGGCTGGGGCCCCTTTAGCATTGACGAGTGGCAGGTGGAGGGCGCTCAGCCGTTGAGGATGGCGGATCTTGATTTTCGTTATCACGTCACGGCAGCTGCGCGCGCTAGTTGTTCTGCTCTTGTCTGGGCCCCGGCGAGCCGACAATATTGTGGGCAGGGCCTGGCTGATTTCACGGTCTTCAGGGCCAATCATGAGAAGCTGCTCGATGACGGAGAGTTTAAACGTGCTGCTCTACTCGCTACCATTGTTGGTGGATGTTGGCCTGAGAGCCGACTTCAAGATAGCGGGCACTTTACGTCAGGCGTTTGCTTTCGTTGTGGAGATGAGCGTGGGGCCCCACTTCACCAATGTTGGGGATGCCCTTCCAATGCCTTCCTGAGGGGCCCTAGTATGCTGGCAGTCAGTATCTAATTGCAGATGCACATGGTGCTGATCCTGCTAGTGCTTTCTTCATCCGTGGAGTTCCTTCTGTGGATGCCACCTGTGGTCACCTTCCCCCCCCCCCCCCCCCCCCCCCCCCCCTCAAGGACTCCTATGGAAATGGGGCACACTGAAGGCTCAACAATGCGTCGCTGGATGCACTTGGGGCCTTGATGGCTCTGGAGGGAAGTGTGCTACGGATAAGCGACTCCGACGTTGCGGTTGGTCAATTGCGAGTTTGGGTTATCTTGATGGGCTCTCTCTCCAATTGGATGTAGTTGTGTGTGGTAGTGTGCCTACTCCTGAACAGTCTAGTCCACGCGCTGAACCCCATGCCTTCCTCATGGTCCTTACTCGTACGATTGATGATATATTGCGTCATTCAGATTACCTGCCCTTGGTTCGGGGCCTGCGGCAGCCGCGAGCCCGGGTAGTTGCTAGTAGCTCGATGCTCGATCTGCGGGTTCGGATATGGTCGGCGCTCGATCATCGCGGCCCTGGTAGGGTCGAGGTCCTGTGGGCAAAGAGTCATTCCACGGCCCACCAGAGAGCCCAATTCGCCATTGGGGAGGAGGAGTTTTTCCTTGAATTGGGGCGCTGATTTTTTCGCGGGATGGGTTGCTGAACGATGTGGCCCGTCCCATGAACAGGTTGACCTCACCCTGTACGTTGACAGAGTGACCTCTCGCACCCTCGACCGCTTGATGGCGGTGCATCAAGAAGTTGTTGAGGCCAACCCGAGGAGGACCTCGGATAGGCTCGGCCGCGCGCCACCGTTCCCTCCCCCGATTCCCTCCTTCCTTGTCAGGAAACAGAGGTTGCGGAGCGCCCGTCTCTCGGCTGACCCGTCTGCCCACCCTCTCTATCCCAATTGTGCCAATAATCATTGTCTCCGAGTGTTGCGGGGTGTTTTGTATCGTGCTCACTGCGGTGCTCACGCCGCGTTGAATGTTCAGGGTCTCGCCGAGCCTTGCAAGACCGACAGTCCCCCCACTAAAGCTGGGAAGGAGGTGCTGTCCAGGCTGGAGAGGGGGCTGCCCCCCAAGAGCGAAGGTAAGTTTCCGCATGTTGCTTAAATGTAAGGACGTGCCCGGGCTTGACCTGGTCTGCGCGGGCTTTCTTATGTTCTATTATCCTCCTCCTCTTCCTCCTCCTCCTCCTCCTTTCAAGCACCTGGCTCCCAGGGCGCATTTCTGATGCCGAATCACACCGCCCCCTGCCCACTTACACCTTCGGTGCTTCACTCCGTTGCATAGCATTTCTCTTCTTGGATTGTCTCTCCTACGCAAGGGGCATCACGGGAGAAACACGCGACTGCCGGCCATCTTTGCTGTCGGGGTTTGGGAGTCGTCATGCAAGGTGCTCGCGAGCCTCAGTTTGATCCTCAGTTTGGTATTGTGCCGCCCTCGTGTGCGACCATTTCTCTGACGGCTCCTACATCGGCATCGGCCTGTCGGCGAGCTCGCGCCCGCTGCACACACGCCCGAAAGTGCTTGGCAGCTGGCATGAATATCAAGCTTCTGTTGTATAGGGCGCCTCCTGGCATCATAGACAGGGACTTCGACAGAGAAGAGTGCGCCTCTCCTGACCTCAAGGGGGATTTGAAGGCCGCGGAAGAGTTGGCCGAGAAGGCGGCTGTTCAGCTTCAGGTTCTCACGGATCAGTATGCCACTTTCACTTCGTGGGCCTTTGAGGCGCTTGCGTCGCCACCATGTTTTGGAGATCGGGCTAGCGTCACGCAGCAATATGCTACCTTCGTCTCGTGGGCCTTCGATGTGCTTGTTTCGCCGCCGTGTCTGGAATATCTGAAAAGCGACACTCTGATTTGCTCTTCCGAAGAAGGTGATGGGGATATTGGTATCAGTGCACAGGACATACGGAATATAGCACGCCACATCAATTGGGTTGACTTTTCGAAAGGCTTGGTGGTGGAGTACGGCATTTGCCTTTTCACTCTTCAAGGCCTCGTTCGCTACATGGTTACACGATTGGAGTTTGCCTTGGAAGATTGGACATTAATGAACATTCTTCAGCAGCACGGCCCCCGTTACACTTGACTGATCAGCTGAGCGCGGGCTTCGGACTCTGAGACATCATGTTTTGGGGTTTGTAGCCACTGCCCCCTCCGCTGCTCTGCTTGCTTCCTCCTCTCCTTGCCCTCCTCTCTCCCGCGGCTGTTGCTGTTGCTTGCTCTCTTCTTCTCCTGGCCTCGTGTGGTGCGTGGGTGTGCGTGCGTGTGTTGGTGCGTGTGTCCCCCCTCCTCTCGCCCGTCGTTCCCCCCTCCTTGCGTTCTCTGTTCGTCGTCGTTGCTGGGTGGTGGCTACGTAGGATCAAACTGGGGTGGGCTTACGACTCCTCTCCCCAGTGCGCCTGCTGGGAGGATGGTGCCCCTGCAGGCCATCGCGGGTCTTCCCCATATGGGTGGTCCTGCTCAGGGCCAGAGGACCCCCCCAAGCGGAGTCGCAGGTTATTGCTCCGCTAATCGCAATTCGCAGATCCTTTACATATCCCCTGCGCGGTAGCATAGTGCTGCACCCCAGGCGTCACTACCCAGGATCGTAAGCGTTCCAGTCCAGTCCAGTCCTCCTCCTTTTCCTCCTCCTCCTCCTCCTCCTGCGGGGGGGGGCGACGAGGAGCACGAGGAGGACCTCCTCGTTGTGCCTCGTCGCCCTCCTCGCCGCAGCCCTCCGAGTCCCCTCCCCCATCATGCCACTCTCCGTGCCCTTCCTCCTTCCGCCTCCCTCCTCCTGCTCCGCCTCCCCTCCTCCTGCTCCGCTCCCCATTCCTCCTCCTGCTCCGCCTCCCTCCTGCTCCGCATCCCTCCTGCTCCGCCTCCCTCCTGCTCCGCCTCCCTCCCTCCTCCTGCTCCGCCTCCCTCGTGCCTCGCCTCTCTTCTCCTGTTCCGCCCGCCCCCAAACCCGCGGGCGGCAACGCATGTCCGTCATTCTGCGGTCCACATGTGTGCGATTTTGCGCGCGAATACCCAGATATCCAACGTATTGACATAATCAAAAAGGATTTCGTTTCGCCCTGCTTGGCTTCCAGAGGCCTTCGCCAGGCTCCAGGACCGTCAAACAACGACTGCGGATGAAAATTCGGCCCTGGGGAAAGAGGCGGGACATCTGGGGACCCCGCATTGAACAAATCACGACATCCATGATATTCAGCGTTTCTTGTTTTTGTCCAGTGAGGTTACCTCAGAGGGGGCGGGTCTGAGCGGTGGCAGCGGATTGTTTTACACCAGGTGTTTTCGGTGTTTTCGCTCAGTTTCGGGCCCCGGGGCCATCATATGTCAAACCGGCTCGAGACATGCAGCAGAACATTTGGGTGTACGGTTCCCGTCCCGATGTTACTATATTATATGTTGTTGTGTTTTGGACGCGTCGGATCTCAGCAGGAACGGCCCCAGAGCCCTTGACCCCGTCGATCTGTGGCACTCACTTTCCAAACCCGATCGATCGGTGATGTTCCTGGGGCTCGAAACCTGGCGACAACGCCAGGTGTGAAAGGATTGCAAGGCCCAGATCTCAGGGTAATCTCCAACACATGCTTAATATATGATGCCCCCCCCTCCCTGTCCCCCCCAGATCCCGACTGCCATGAATTCGCCGCCGAATCATTCCCAACCATCCTGAGATGTTGGCTCCTCGTTTTGAAGAGATAACGCCCCGCGTTCCTCATTCCTGCCTCCTCCCCATCCTCCCTCCCTCATCATCATCATCATCATCATCATCATCATCATCATCATCATCATCATCATCATCATCATCACTATCATCACTATCATCACTATCATCATCATCATCATCATCATCATCATCATCATCATCAGCAGCATCAGCATCAGCATCATCATCACTATCATCATCATCATCATCATCATCATCATCATCATCATCATCATCATCATCATCATCATCATCATCATCATCATAATCATCATATCAGCAGCAGCATCATCACCACCATCATCGCGTCCGCCATTCCCAGTGCAGCGCTTCGTGGCCCAATAGGGAGCTCCACCGAAGGCCCCAGTGGGGGTGGCCACATGCGTCCGCCACACCCAATACAATGTTTCGTGGCCCAATATGGAACTCCACCTGAGGCCCCAGTGGGGGTGGCCACATGCGTCCGCCACACCCATGCCAGCACACCCAGTACAGCGTTTCGTGGCCTTCTAAGGAGCTCCATTGAAGGCCCCAGTGGGGGTGGCCACATGCGTCCGGTACAGCGTTTCGTGGCCCATAGGGGTTTCCACCGAAAGCCCTGTGGAGGTGGCAACGTGCGTCCGCCACACTCTGTACAGCGCTTCGTGGCCCCATGGGTAGCTCCACCCAAGGCCCCAGTGGGGGTGGCCACATGCGTCCGCCACGCCCAGCACTGCGTTCCGCGGCCTTACAAGGAGCTCCACCGGAGGCCCCAGTGGGGGTGGCCACATGCGTCCGCCACACCCAGTACAGCGCTACGTGGCCCCATGGGGAGCTCCACCGAAGGCCCCAGTGGGGGTGCCCGCATGCGTCCGCCACACCCATGTCGGCACATCTCTCACACACACACACACACACACTTCGTGGCATTATAAGGAGCCAAGGCAGGGGCGGCGTTCGTCGAGTACAGTGGAGGAGGAGGAGGAGGAGGAGGAGGAGGAGGAGGAGGAGGAGGAGGAGGAGGAGGAGCTCCACCTGAGGCCCCAGTGAAGCACACGGCTGGGGGCCCGCGGGCGGCGGCAGGGGCGCGCCGGCGCAAGCGCCGCCAGCTTTCGCCAGCACCGCGCCGGGGGAACCCATCCTGCAAGCCCCAGGACCGTCAAGCACGACTCAGGATGAAAAGCTGGTCCTGGGGTGGGTCGGGATTTCCAGGGACCGCGCCTTTGAAAAATCAGGGCGTCGCATATCTAGGACCAGGACGAGCGAGGGGGGAAGTGAGAGGGAGAGTGCCTCCTCAGAAGACGGCGGGATTTCTCAGAAGGCCTTCGGCCTTCTGGGAGTTCTCCTGTGTCCTCGGGAAGGTTCAGAACACTTCTCGGAAGGCCGCGGTTTCCAAGTCTTCTGTGAAGACCCGGCCCTTCTTACTCTCCCCCGACAGACATGTTCGCCGACAGACATGATCGCGTCGTACAGGTATCATGACAGGAGCTCTTTAGCAATTTTCGGCCTCTGGGGGTCTCGCTGGGCCCCAGAGGCCGGTAACAAAACTGGTCCTGAGGAGAGGGTCGGGACTTCCAGGGACCGCGCATTGAAACAATCAAGACGTCGCATGTTGGGGTCTGGGCCGCGCCCTGGGTGCCCCAGCTCGGCCTCGGCGGGTTACACCGGCCTCCTCCTGCTGCTCTTGAGAGTCTCCGGCTTCGAGACCATGCGCCAGCTCAGGCGCCCCCCGAAGACGGGCCACCTCTCTCGCCCCAAAATCGCGGGCCGCTGGCCATGCTCGACGACGACGACGATCACGACGACGATCACGACGACGTTGACGACGGCGACGACGACGACGACGACGACGGCGACGGCGACAACGGCGACAGCGGCGGCGACGACGGCGACGACGGCGACGACGGCGGCAAGGCTGATGATCACTACGTCGACTACAACGATGACAGTTCCGGCGATCCACGCCGCCCAAGAGGGGGTCGGAGGTATGCAGCCGCATCGCCGATGCACTGGCGATGCGGTGCGATCCGGAGCCCGATGCTCTCCGCCCCGGCGTCACCGAAGCATCGGCGACACGGCGCCAGCCTCCGACCCCAGCTGCTGTTGCTCCATCTGGGCGGCCTCCAGGTGATTGCGACGGTGATGCTGGCGATGACGACGCCGACGCCGACGCCGACGACGACGGCGACGGCGACGACGACGACGGCGACGAGGACTCGCCTTCGATGCAGCCTTGCGGAGGCCCAGTCCCCTCGGAAGAACCACGCTGGAGCCGCGGCTGACCGATGGGAGGGAGATCCAAGCTCGGCTCGGGCGACCCCCAAGCGGTGTCCAGGGGGAAAAACACAGACACAAGTCATCGTCGATCCCCAGGACAGTATGTGGGGGGAAAACGAAAACCCAGAAACTATGTGAACAGATGGGGAATCCTGGTATTTGTGTGCGTATTTATCCGTAAGGGCTTCGCCCCCTGCCGCCGGCCCCCTCTCTCGGAGAATGGGCCATGGAAGAGCTAAGTCATGAGGCTTTGGCGCTGTCGTGCAGCAGTATCGGAACTTCATGCGAGGCCGATTCGCAATCGGCAAAACCAACTGATCACAAGAGGGGTTACCACACAGGGCGATTGGTAAGACGTGTATGGTTTACGAGCTTGGTTACCACACCTTGGGATTAAAGGGCCGAGGGAGTACTCGCAGTTTGGGTTACCACGCCTTGCGATTGATGTGCGTGAGGGGTGGCACCGAATTTCAGAAATGTGGCAAATCCCTTGTGTTTTTGGACCCTGACCCCGCGGATCTGCGTGAGGGGTGGCACCGAATTTCAGAAATGTGGCAAATCCCCTGTGTTTTTGGACCCTGACCCCGCGGATCTGCGTGAGGGGTGGCACCGAATTTCAGAAATGTGGCAAATCCATGTGTTTTTGGACCCTGACCCCGCGGATCTGCGTGAGGGGTGGCACCGAATTTCAGAAATGTGGCAAATCCCTTGTGTTTTTGGACCCTGACCCCGCGGATCTGCGTGAGGGGTGGCACCGAATTTCAGAAATGTGGCAAATCCCTGTGTTTTTGGACCCTGACCCCGCGGATCTGCGTGAGGGGTGGCACCGAATTTCAGAAATGTGGCAAATCCCCTGTGTTTTTGGACCCTGACCCCGCGGATCTGCGTGAGGGGTGGCACCGAATTTCAGAAATGTGGCAAATCCCCTGTGTTTTTGGACCCTGACCCCGCGGATCTGCGTGAGGGGTGGCACCGAATTTCAGAAATGTGGCAAATCCCATGTGTTTTTGGACCCTGACCCCGCGGATCTGCGTGAGGGGTGGCACCGAATTTCAGAAATGTGGCAAATCCCTTGTGTTTTTGGACCCTGACCCCGCGGATCTGCGTGAGGGGTGGCACCGAATTTCAAAAATGTAGCAAATCCCCTGTGTTTTTGGACCCTGACCATGCGGATCTGCGTGAGGGGTGTCGTTTTCGAGCCCCCCCAGCAATTCAGACAACGCGCCCAGGGGGTGCTAAAAATCCCGTTTGGGCCTCCCCCCCCCTCGCGCGGTCAATCAGCTAGTTACAGTAACCAGCAAGAAGCAGAACTGTAACACTGCAAACTACAAGCTACCACTGGTACAGGAAACTGCGAATCACGGTCCTACAGCCTGGTGGCCCCACAAGGGGGCCGGCGGACTTGTGTGTCCCTGGGTCCCTTCAGGTGTGGGGATCACACCGTGTGGTGAGTCAGTGGGATTCGAGGTCACAGCATGGTCTCGGGACTCGGGTCGTCCTCTGATGACGTCTCGGGCGACCAGGGCCTTCAGGGTCCCAAGACCGCGCGGTGACGGATCGTGCGGTGAGGTGTCTTGGGATCTCGAAGTCGCCGCGCGGTACGAGCACGCTGCCGCCACCGTGCTGGGCCCCAGCCCGTCTGCTGCCTGCGCTGCTCCTGCAGCCCCAGGGCTTTGGACCGACGCATCCTTGGCATCGCTCAGACGTGTGCTTTCTTTTTCTCGGCGAGGACAATCGAGGAGCATCCTGGACCATCGAGCAAAAACCACGCACAAAACCGAAACATGCACAGGGAATGGACGCCCGAGCGATGGCAAGCATCCCATGCGGGATTTAATTTGAGTGCCAGCAGACCTCATCGCTGCCGATAAGGAACTGCACTCGGCGAACGCTTGCGGCTGGACAGGGTGAAACAGCGGGCACTAACGGCGCAATTGAGTGTATCAAACCTTCCGAAAGCGCAAAGGTCGATGCCTCTGCAGGCGGGCTTGCTCCTGCCATGCCTTCCTTCAAAGGAAGAAGGCACGGTGTAAACATGTTTGCCAGCGCGGACCCCAGACGGTAAGTTAATGCACGGTGGATGTGTAAGCTATGTAGTGTCGTGACCCCAAATGTGTGGCGGCAGCGCGCGAGGCGGCAACGAGCGGCAGCGTGTCGAATCCTCGACGGCCCACACGGCGCACCAGGCGGGCGCACGAGGCGGCAGCGGGCGGCCATACCCACGCAGCGCACGGGGCAGCAACGAGCGGCAACGAGCGGAAGCGCAGGGCAACATTGCGAACGTTCGACCTACCCACACAGCGTACAAGGCGGCACCGCGCCGTCAACGGGCGGCAACGTGGCGAATCTTCGACATACCCAAAGCGCACTTGGCAGCAACGAGCGGCAACGTGTTGGACTCTCGACTGACCCACGCGCAGCACGAGGCAGCAACGCGGCGACTCTTCGACAGGCCCACAACTCACGAGGCGGCAACGAGCGGCACCGAGCGGCAACGTATCGACTCTTCGACATACCCACGCAACAAACGAGGCGGGCGCGCGAGGCGGTAACTGGCGGCAACGCGGCGAATCCTCGACATACCCACGCAGCGCAACAGGCGGCAACGGACGGCAACGGGCGGTAACGTGCGAATCCACGGCGTACCCACACAGCGCACGAGGCGGGCGCAAGAGGCGGCAACGGACGGCAACGTAGCGAATCCTCGACATACCCTCACGGCGCACGAGGCAGCACCGGGTGGCACCGTGTCGAATCCCCGGAACACCGCAGCGCACCACGAGGGCGCACGAGGCGGCAACGGGCAGCAGGAGGGCGGCAGCGCTGCGAACCTTCGGCACACCGGCGCAGCGCACCGGGCGGAAACGAAGCGGCAGCGAAGCGGCCACGGGAAGGCAGCGTGGCGAGTCTCGGCATACCCACATCGCGCACGAGGCGGGCGCACGAGGTGGCAGGGGGCGGCAACGCTGCGAATCCTCGACGTGTGCCAGCACAGCGCACCATGTCAGCGAGGGGCAGCGCTGCGAGTCCGCGACGTGCCCACGCAGCGCGCGAGGCGGCAACGGGCGGCAACGGCGCGGCAACGGGCAGCAGCGGGCGGCAACGTTGCGAATCCTCGACGTACCCACACAGCGCACGAGGCGTGAGCACGAGGCGGCAGCAAGGCCGCAACGGGTGGCAACATACCCACACGGCGTACGAGGCGGCCGCGACGCGGCAACGAGCAGCAACGGGCGGCAACGTGTCGAATCTTCGACGTACCCATCCGCTCCCGAAGTGCAAGCACTGTTTGGGCGATGCCAGCGGGACCCAGCTTTGATCCAAGATGCTTCCGCGGTCGTCCGAAGCTGTTGTTTATGTTGCTTCTCCTTCCTCGATTCATTAGCTGAGGAAGTGCCAGCAGGATCTAGGCCTCCCAAATGGGGTCGGAGTAGATGGGGTCGGAGGATCGCGCCGCATCGCCGATGCATCGCCGATACATCGGCGATGCGGCTCGAGGTGGAGCCCGATTGTTCTCCATGCCGACGTCGCCAGCGCATCGCCGGTGCGGTGCAATCCTCCGACCCCATCTGGTCGGAGCCCGTCTAGGAGGCCTCTGCAGGATTCGATGCCCTCGCCGCGCGCGCCGCATGCCCGGGCGCGCCACGCTCGTGCCTGCCGTGGGGCCCTTCTCTTGGGGAGGCCCTGGCGGCCACCCCGCGCAGTGCGGGGCCACGGCGGCGCCGACCTCGAGCGGCCGGTCTGCGATTTGGTTGGCCCGGGTCGGGGCTGAATGTTGCGATGGGCAGAGGTCGGGGCTCAGGAGACGGAGGTCAGTGCAAACAGGGATCAGCCAGGGCACGGGATCCTGCAGGATCCTGCGAAGAGCCCCTTTGGCTGACCCGGGTTAGCGAGCCGCTCGTGGCCGCGAGGCGGCCGCGCATATTGGTTGACCCGGGTTTGCGAAGCCCTGCGTTGCAGTTCTTCTCTCTTGCATTGCAGTTTGTTCGTTTTTGGCTGACCTGGGTCTGTTTAAAACGGGTTAGCAGATCCCCGAAGAGGTGCAGTGACCGCTCTTGGGATCGGGGCCCAGACCTGATCGCGTCGAAAGAATCACCGAGCGCGTTCCGCTACTCGCAAGGTGCCTACTCGCAAACGTCCGAAAAACACACCGGGAGGCTTTGGGCTATTGTCGTTGGGCGCTGCGTAATGGGGGGGTCATAAATGGGGGGGTGGCGAGGGTGGTTCGAAAAGGTACCCAAACGGTACCTAAACGAGCCCCCTGGGGCTCCAGAGGAGCCCGAAAGGGGCACGAAAGGGGACCGTTTCTGACCCCCCCATTGATGACCCCCCATGAAGCCACGCCCAATGTCGGCCTCCCGGGGCGCCCGGGAACCGTCAACAGAACGATTCGGGAGAAACACCGGTCCTGTGTAAAGGCCCTTGCAGCCGCCCGCCCCCTTCCCCTGATCATTGGATACGGGAATTTTCCAGTCCCGACCGACGAGAAGGGTCGCTACCGATTTTGCTTCAAATTTCGATTTGCTTCAAAATCGGTCGCGACCGATCAGTCGCGACCGATCGGCCGCGATCGGTGGCGAACGGTCGCGACCGATTCGCGATCGGTCGCGACCGATTTGGAGTGCCGATCGGTCGCTACCGATCGCGATCGAACAAAAATCGGTATCCAATGATCTGGGTCTCTCCCCCCTCGCACATGCGGGCTAATTTTGTGGAGGACTATTAATGGAGAGGAAGCATGCTGCCAAATAATGTCCAGATGCCTAAAGCGTGTTTAAAACATGTTTAAAGATGTAAAAACATGTTTGAAACAGTGTTAGAACATGCTTTACACATGTCAATCACATGTCTAACTCAAGGATAGGACTGTTGGGGTGTCCATTGTCGTGGCACCCACCAGGCCGATTTGTGACCCCGCCCCCGGGCACCACTCGGACGCGCGTGCGGACTGCCTCTGCCGCGCGGCGACGTAAAAAACGTTCGGGGGCGCTGCGCCGGCCCCTCCTCCTCCTCCTCCTCCTCCTCCTCCTCCTCCTCCTCCTCCTCCTCCTCGCCGGCCCCCCCTGCCAGAGGCCCACCCTCTGGGCCCAGGAGCTGTGCCCGCTCGGCGGCGGGACGAGTCGGGCCGAGAGCTGCAGCGCTCCCTGAGATCCCGGGGTTTCACCGCGGCCGCTATCCGTGCCAGGGTCCCGCGGCGTGGCATGCGTGGCATCTTCGCCACGCCGCAGGGGGTGCGCCATGGGTAGTCCCTCCGCGGTCTCTATCCGTCCCAGGGTCGCGGGGCGTGGCAGGCGTGGCACTCTCTCCACACCACAGGGGGTGCGCAGGGGGTGGTCCCTCACCGCGGTCTCTATCCGTCCCAGGGTCGCGGGGCGTGGCAGGCGTGGCATTTTCTCCACACCACAGGGGGTGTGCAGGGGGTGGTTCCTGCCCGCGGTGTCTATCCGTCCAAGCGTCGCGGGGCGTGGCAGGCGTGGCATTTTCTCCACACCACAGGGGGTGTGCAGGGGGTGGTTCCTGCCCGCGGTGTCTATCCGTCCAAGCGTCGCGGGGCGTGGCATGCGTGGCACTTTCTCCACCGCAGGGGGTAATCCCTCACCGCGGTCTCTATCCGTGCCAGGGCCGCGGGGCGTGGCAGGCGTGGCATTTTCTCCACACCACAGGGGGTTGCGCAGGGGGTGGCCCCTCACCGCGGTCTCTATCCGTCCCAGGGTTTCTTAGCAGTGCTAGTAGTGGTCGTAGCGGTGGTGCGCACATACCCAAAAACGGATATGTGGGTGTCCTCGGTAGTGCCATTTTTGTGACTCGGGCAAGTTTACTTGCATGGACGGGGGGGGGCCTGAGCCCGAAGCAAGCCGAAAATAGTTTGATGTGCGGAAATCACGCAAGTCGAAAGGCATTTGCACGCTCGTATTCGATTTAGGAGGGGCGAGAGGGGGGGGGGGGGGGCGAACGCCATGCAAGTAAACTTGTCACAGCGTCGGATCTCAGGGACGGCTCCGTGACCGCTCCTGAGATCGGGGCGTTGCACTGGCCCCCCACTGCCAGAGGCCAAGCCTCTGGGCCCAGGAGGTGTGCCCGCTCGGCTGCGGGACGATTCAGACCGAGAGACGTTGGGCGGGTCCCCCTACAGGAGGAATATCACAAAATTATCAAAACATAATCTGAGGACGATTTTTATTATTATTAAATAGTTCAGCGTATGTTTTGGCGTATTGTTTAAGCTTCTGCCCAACATCAGCCTGTAGGGAGGCACGCCCGACCTTTACGTGGCGTTCCCTGCGATCCAGGGGCCGCACTTTTCAGTGCGCCAGCATCGCTGCGCGGATTTCGCTTGGAAAACAGTGAGATGGGCCCAGATTGTCCTGGAGAGTGTCGTTTGGGATTTCGGAGTGAATTTCGTGCGGATTTCTTTGGCCAGGAATGAAGACTACAAGACATCCACGTGAAATTAACTTCGTTTTTCGCCCGCCGTTTCGGGGTTTTGCGTTGACAGATCCACGTAAAAACCACCCGCTGCAGCAAGTCTGCAATGTCGGTGCAGTGACTCAGTTTGTTTTGCGCCAGGCGTTTTCGCTTGCTTTTGGGCCTGGGGACCCTCACAGATCGTTCAGGCTCCCGCAATGCCGCAGAAGGATGGAGTCTCGGGCTCCGGTCATGCGACGTTTCGAATGTCGCCACGTTTTCGCAACGTCGGGTTTGCGGGGGCCTTCTCGACCACGGCCTGCACCTATGGCTCGACTTCGCTGGCGAGCTTCTCGAGCCCCGCCTGGCTCGAGGGCGCCCCTCTCTCGTCCGTTCGTGTGGACATCTCGGGCCGTCCCTCCGCTTCTCCCTCCGTGCTGTCGAGTGGGACGTGTCTGTCGTGTGATTGTGTCGGGGACATCGGTATGGGGGATATGCATAGGGCCACAGGGGGTGATGCATCGACCCCCAATCGCCCATTGCTCGCCGATAGGGACCCGATGGCCCCACCTCCGCCCAGGAAGGTGCGATTTCACTCTCGGAGGCCCAGCGCCGATCCATCGGCGATGGATCGCCGATCCCGGGTCGATGCATCCCCCCTCTGTGCTAGTCCCCCCCCGCTCGTTGCCCCTCAGTGTGGGCAGCCGCTGGATCCCGCGTGCAGCCGGGGCGTGCTGCGGGGTTCTCGCCGCCCCCAGCCTTCCTCTCCTCCCCCCGCTCTCCCAGTCTCGTCTCTCCCGCGCGGTGGGATTTCGGTGCCCAGAAGTCTAGACCGGGGCTGGACCTAAGCGCTGTTTTGTTGGACTTCGGCTGTGTTTTGTTTTGCGGCGTGTTGGCAAGAGGGTCCAGGAAAACAGGTAGAGCACCACGAAACACACAACGCAAACAAAACGAACAACAAAGTTTCGGTCCAGCCCTGGTATACACCACCACCAGGGAAGGGGAGAGGAAATGGACTTATAGATCACCCACGGAAGGGCTACCCTAGGGCTACCCCTAGGGCCTACCCCTAGGGCTACCCTAGGGCCTACCCCTAGGGCTACCCTAGGGCTACCCCTAGGGCCTACCTACCCGTAGGGCTAGGGCTACCCTAGGGGTACCCCTAGGGCCTACACCTAGGGCTACCCTAGGGCTACCCCTAGGGCCTACCCCTGGGGCTACCCCTAGGGCTACCCTAGGGCTACCCCTAGGTCCTACCCCTGGGGCTACCCTAGGCCTACCCCTAGGTCCTACCCCTGGGGCTACCCTAGGCTTACCCCTAGAGATTGTTTTTTTATCCTCTGGGGGGTAACGCTCGTTACCCGGGCCTCTCCCCCCCCCCCCCCCCCGTAACGGTAACGCTCGTACGCGGGGGGGGTCTCGGTCTTCCCCTCCAACATGCTGGTGCCCGAAGGCATGCGCACTGTGGTGTGGTGGTCGCAGGCGCACTGTGGGCGCTCGCAGGCCATTGCGGCGCTCGCATGCGCGATGCTGGTGCTTGCGGGCTTTGCGCTTGTACTCGAATCGTCGTCGTCGTCGTCGTCGTCGTCGTCGTCGTCGTCGTCGTCGTCGTCGTCGTCGACGGCGCCCGAAAACGGCCTCCGGAGGCCGAAACAGGCGGCAAACGTCGTCGTCGTCGTCGTCGACCTCGTCGCTCGTCGCTCGTCGATCATCGTCGTCGCGCGCGCGGGCGCGGGCGTGGTGCCGGGACCACGCGGCGGGCTTTGCGCTTGTACTCGAATCGCAAGCCACTGTGGTGCTCTCAGGCAGAGAGTGCTGCTCGCGCGCATACTATGGCGATCGCAGAGCGCCCCTGCTTCGCTATACCCCGCCCAGCCCAAGCGTTACCGTTACCCGGGGGGCACGACCCCCCCCCCCCCCCCGGGTAACGAGCGTTACCGGCCGGAATAAAAAAATGATCTCCTAGGGCCTACCCCTACTGTAGGGCTGCCCTAGGCCTACCCCTAGGGCCTACCCGTAGAGCTACCCTATTGCTATCCCTAGGGCTTACCCCCTAGGTCTACCCTAGGCCTACCCCTAGGGCCGCCTTTGCCGGAGGAGAAGCACGAGGATGAGGGGGAGGCGAGACGAGGAGGAGGAGGAGGAGGAGGAGGAGGAGGAGGAGGAGGAGGAGGAGGAGGAGGAGGAGGAGGAGGAGGAGGAGGAGGAGGAGGAGGGGGAGGGAGGGAGAGGGAGAGGGAGAGGGAGAGGAGGAGGAGGAGGAGGAGGGGACAGAGAGGAGGAGGAGGAGGAGGAGGAGGAGGAGGGAGGAGGAGGAGGGAGGAGGGAGGAGGAGGAGGAGGAGGAGGAGGAGGAGGAGGAGAGGAGGAGGAGGAGGAGAGGAGGAGGAGGAGGAGGAGGAGGAGGATGGAGGAGGAGGAGGAGGAGGAGGAGGAGGAGGAGGAGGAGGAGGAGGAGGAGAGAGGAGGAGGAGGAGGCGGAGGAGGAGGAGGAGGAGGAGGAGGAGAGAGGAGGAGGAGGAGGAGGAGGAGGAGGAGGAGGAGGAGGAGGAGGGAGGGAGGAGGAGAGGAGGAGGAGGAGGAGGAGGAGGAGGAGGAGGAGGAGGAGGAGGAGGAGGAGGAGGAGGAGGAGGAGGAAGAGGAGGAGGAGGAGGAGGAGGAGGGGGAGGACGAGGAGGAGGATGACGAGGAGGAGGAGGAGGAGGAGGAGGAGGAGGAGGAGGAGGAGGAGGAGGTGGCAGCCCCGCCTGCGCCGCCCTGGCGCCAGACTGCGCCCCCGTCGAACGTCGATCGGATCGGCTTTGCGTCGTCGTCGTCGTCGTCGTCGTCGTCGTCGTCGTCGTCGTCGTCGTCGCCGTTGCCGTCGTCGACGTCGCAGCCGCCGCCGCCGCCGCCGCCGCCGCCGCCGCCGCCGCCGTCGTCGTCGTCGTCGTCGTCGTCGTCGTCGTCGTCGTCGTCGTCGTCGTCGTCGTCGTCGTCGTCGTCGTCGTCGTCGTCGTGGTTGTCGGTCGGTCGATCGGTCAGACAGCCGCTCGGCCGGCGGGTCGGTCGGACAGTCGGACGGTCGGTCGTGGTCGTCGTCGTCGTTGTCGATTCCGTGGTGATCGTCGTCGCCGCTGGCCGTCGATGTCCGGCGTCGCCGTCGCCGTCGGCCGTCGTCGGCCTAGGGAACCCCCAAGGGGGGGAGGGTCTGTGAGGGGGGGTCCCAGAGGGGGGCCTCCTCCTCCTCCTCCTCCTCCTCCTCCTCCTCCTCCTCCTCCTCCTCCTCCTCCTCCTCCTCCTCCTCCTCCTCCTCTCCTCCTCCTCCTCCCCCCCCTCCTCCTCCCCCTCCTCCCCCTCCTCCCCCTCCTCCTCCCCCTTCGTCCCTGCACCTCCCCCCGCCCCCTGCCCAGGCGTGGCGACTTGGGGGGCAAGGCCGGGCAGGTGCTGTGCTGGGTCATCGCGCCCGTGTGGCTTGCTTGGCGCCCCTGCCCGCGCCCGCGCCCCTCTTGGGGAGACTGAGAGCGGGGGGGGGGAGGAGGAGGAGGAGGAGGAGGAGGAGGAGGAGGAGGAGGAGGAGGAGGAGGCTCCGTAGCCATTTTGGCTCAAGCCGCTCACCAGCGAGCGAAAGCCCTATTGCTCAAGCGATCGCGATGGTGCAAGGGGCCACCACTGATGCTGTCTTCGCTGCGGGAGGCTTCCTGAGTTCGTGGCGGCCAGCTCGAAAAGGTCAGCCGAGATAGACCTCTTCGGGCCGTGTTCTGCTCGCCGTGCTGCTAGTCGCAGGGGTCGGGCCGCCCTCGAGGCTACCCTCCGCGATCGTGCTTGCGTGGGCGAGCCACACTCATGGCAGGACAGGGAGATGGCGGCCAGGCACGGTCTGAGGCTCCTGTCGCGCGGCCAGTCTGTCCCTGGGGGAGCCCGCAGGAAGAGGAATGCGGCGTGGCACGCTGCTCGCGTTCCAGCGAACGGCTTTGTGGCTGCCTCGCCAGAAGAGCTCGCTTGGGCAGCAGGCAGCAGCGGAGCCCAGGCTGGAACATCACGCTGCTGCTGCTGGTCCTGCCGTCGGGGGATCTGCCATGCGGGCCGATGTCGTCGCCTTCGTGCCGCTGGGGGCTGGGGCTGGAGATGGAGCTGCCGAGGTTCCGCCCGTTCCCGGCGCCGCCGATGGCGGGATGACATGCAGCACATGCGGGGCGATCGTCTTCCCTGGTGCTGTTGTGCGCTCGATGTGGGACGTCGCCACCGACCCGATCTGCGTTTCGGAGTTTGGTGCGGTGGAGTCGAACTTCCTCGGCCCTCCTCCCGCTCGGGCGTTTGCTGCTGAGGAGCCTGCGCGAGGACGCGACGATGAGGGTGATGGTTCAGGCATCGCGGCTTCTGGGCCCCTGCGGGGGAGGACTGCCCGCAGAGTTATGCAGCCGCCGCCTGCAGCCGGTGCGTGGGAGCCCGTGGGTTTGCCGGTGGACACCGGTGAGGGTCTCCTCTTCGCTAATTGTGCTGCCTCTTCATCGGTTATGTTTTTCTCATCGCCCTCGTCTTCTGCTGGGATGCGGCTGACGTCGTCGACTGCTGGGGCTGGATTCACATAGTATTGTTGCGTTGCTTACGATTCGGAGGACGACGACGCTCTGCTCAACGAATCTGACTTCAGCGGCCTCGGCATAGAATGCTTTCTCTCGGGCTTGCATTGCTGTTCTTCAGGTACGGTTTGATGTGTATGATAATTCTGGCGTTGGATTTACGGCGCTCTGCGATTGTTGTGGCATCTGTTATTCTCTCGTGCGGGGCATGGGCTTCCTGCTACGATTTGATCGTAATGTATGTGGCACTGCGGACCGACGAGATCGAGCATCGCTTCTTGGTTATGTGCTCGGCGTATTGAATTACATATTCGCTGTCTCTGCTTTCTTGAGGTTCGTTGTTTATGCAAGCGATATTCACGTTGTCTCTGGGGTACCTCGCTCTGCTACGTACGTTTTCAGCGTGTTCATGCAGGTCGTGCTGTTCACCGCGCTCTTCCCGACTGAGGTGTTGCCGATGGCAACAAGGAGGAGGAGGAGGAGGAGGAGGAGGGGAGGAGGGGGAGGAGGAGGAGGGGGAGGGGGAGGGACGGGGGGAGGGAGGGAGGGAGGGAGGGCGGGGGAGGACGTATGGGGGAGGAGGAGAGAGGGAAGGGGAGAAGGAGGAGGAGGAGGAGGAGGAGGAGGAGGAGGAGAGGAGGAGGAGGAGGAGGAGGAGGATAGGGGGGAGGAGGGTACGGAGGGGCAGGAAGACGGGGGGAAAAGGAGGAGGGGGACGGAGGAGGAGGAGGAGGAGGAGGAGAGGAGGAGGAGGAGGAGGAGGAGGATGAGGAGGAGATCTCTGACAGGCCCTGGCCACGCTGGGGAGGGGGAGGAGGAAAACGATGATGGGGAGGAGCAGGCGTATGACGAGGAGGGGGCTGATCGAGCAGAGAAAGGAGGAGCAGGAGGAGGAGGGGGAAGATCAGGAGGTGGAGGAGGAGGGGGGCGGGGGAGACGGACGGAGGAGGGGGGGGAAGAGGAGGAGGAGGGGTAGGCGGAGGAGGAGGAAGAGGAGGAGGAGGAGGAGGAGGGGGAGGAGGAGGTGGAGGAGGAGGAGGGGGAGGATAAAGAAGAGGAGGAGGATGAAGAGGAGGAGGAGGAGGAGGAAGAGGAGGAGGGGCAGGAGCAAGAGGAGGAGGAGGAGGAGGAGGAGGAGGAGGAGGAGGAGGAGGAGGAGGAGGAGGCGTTGCTGTGTCATCGTCGCCATCGACACCGTCTCGTCTAGTAGCACCATCGTGTCTACCATTGGCGACTTCGCCACGTCGCCATGATACCGCGTCCGCCCAAAACACTGGCCCGCACTGAAGTGCTCGCTGGGAAGTGCCCACTGGTCAGCGCCACCGCGGCCGCGTCGGTCACACCACACTAGGTGGCCGCAGTGCGCGCGAGCATGCGCCGGCGAGCGCGGCCGCGGATATGCACCAGCTAACACCAGACACTCATCGCGATCGCCGCCGCATGGGTTTTGCAAACCAAGTTGCGAATGGGTGGGTGGGAGTATTGCGCGTGCACAGGAATTGACTATCCGAACGCTTCCAAACTCAATAGCGCTGCATAGATTGCATCCGTTTCGCCACGCAGCTTGAACCTCATAGCTCACACCACAACTAGTGCACCACAAACCATGCACCACTTATCTTGCACCACAGAACTTACACCACGCAGATTGCACCACACTGCTTCAACCACATAGCTTGCGCCGCATAACTTGCATCGCACAGATTGCATCACGCAGCATCGTCGATGTCTCTGTTTTGGGGCCGCGGTGAATAACATCGAGCGGTTGCTGCCGTGACCCGTCGACCTCGTCTTACCCCCCTCCTCCCCCCCCTCGCCCGCTCCCCTTGTCCTATCCGCAAAGGCAAATCCTGACGACATGAGCGGTGCAAATTGCCGCACTTCAAACATTTGTTCAGTTGCTGGTCACATGAAGCGTGCGATCGCGCTTTTCACCGCTTGCTTGGATGCCCCGCGGAGTGGTCGATCACGTTCTCAAGGGTCGAATGCTTCGGGCATCGTGTCAGAATGTTGCCCTTCCTGCAAAATCATATGTTTGCTCCATTGCTCTAGTGTCTGAGTGGGGGTGGTCTTTCATCCGGGGGTTCTACATGCTGCCGCCTTCTCATCCACGTAGTTCATGTCAAGCTTGCCACATATGGTCGACATTCCTACATCGAGCCTTCGTCCCCCCCGCCGCTCAGGGCCCTACCTTTTTTTATGTTGGTGTGGTGGCCTATAGCGGCGGTCGTATTCCTCACGCAGCCTGTTGCACTATGCCGCGTGGCGGTGCGTTGTTTCTTTTTTGTTCACTGTCATGTATGAGTTGCCGTTCCACATGCAATTCATTCCCAATGATTGTACAGTTCCTTTCTAAAGTCGCTCATTTTGCTTTCTCGTTCGTTCACACGCGTCTGCTCTTCGTTGATCCGTCTCACCCATCTTCATTAACTTGTCACGCTCAGGGCTTGGTGTGTCGGCGACGATAGTGGTGACGTGTCTGGCAATAAAATCGGTGGTGCAACGGACATTGGGTGAGCGGCTAATGCGGACCAGGGCGCCGTACAGATGTATTGAATAGGCGTTCGTGCGCAGCGGAGTAGCGACGTGTCAGCTTTCAGAAGGCCGGTACGTTGCCGATGGTAGGCTTGGTAGTTTCCTTGGGCGCTCGAGGGCACGCACACTCAGAGGAGCCAAGGGAGCCGCGCACATGCGCACGCACAGATGACAGATGCAAGGACACGCGCACGCACGCACTTCCAAGCCGTCTCGAGGTGTTCTTCTGGGCGCTCGGTCAAACGTCTTCAAGCGAGCCATATTGAGCCGCCCTGCAGCCCTCGTGCGGGTATCCTCTAACTGTTTGCGCCACTTGGTTTGTCGCTTTGGCCAGCCCTGCCGTTCGTGGCACAAGTCCATTATTTATATCTCCCCCCTACAGACTTGGAAGTGAGGGCTGGGGGCTGGGCTCCCACGGAGAAGAGAGATCGAACAGTTCACGGAGGGAGGAAGCAAGAAGAGCACACGGGGAGGTCAGCGTTGAGAGATCTGTGCAGAGAGATGTGCGCTCTCAGGTAAGAGGTGAGCGCTTCGCAGATTTAGCGGTCGTTGGCGGTTGGGCGAGAGAAGTCGTGTTGCACATGCCATTGTTTCTGCAGCGTGCTGGGAGCGTCGGGCTCTGGGAGTCGCGCAATGGGGGGGGGGGGGGCGATAGATGGGGGGGGGACAGCGAGGGCTGCAGAACAGGGGCCCTGCAGGGCCGTTCGGGGCCCGAAAAAAAAACCCTTCGCCCCCCCCCCCCGTCCTCGCACCACGGGCTCCACGGGCGCAGTGGGCTCCCCGGCTGCTGCACGGACGGAATGCTCGGCTGCTACATGCTGGGCTGCTCCTGCACTGGGTGTCGCACTCCCCCCGCTCGTGGGGGGCTCCCAGGATTGGTCCTGAAGGCTGGACAGAAGCTAGACATCCATCGGTCGTTGAAAACAGGTACTCCAGATTTCGTAATAAAGGGAGGGGGGTCTCATTTCGGGGGGTGGTCTCTTCCAGGCTATCTTGGAGGGCCTGGGGGGTCTGGGGACGATGTTTTGGAGGGTTCTCCCACGGGGGAAGGTCTGAAATGGCTTGTCTTGGAGGGTCCAGACCCCCTCCCTTTTATTACGAAATCTGGAGCATTCTCGGACGCCCAGATGCCAGTGTGCTTTAGGGGCCTGCCGATTTCATGGATCGTCTGGCGTTCCCTCCTCCTTCGTCCTCCGGGAGCGGGCGACGCCCCCCCCCCAATACTTTCGATGCCTTCCTGCTCCACGTGCCGACGCCCTTCTCCGGCCGATGGGCCGTTCGGTGAAGCGAGTGAGTTGCAGGGCTTCTGGCATCGTGGCATTGTGGGGGATCGGCTCACGAGGAGGAGGAGGAGGAGGAGGAAGAGGAGGAGGAGGAGGAGGGGGAGGAGGAGGAGGAAGATCAAGAGGAGGAGGGGGAGGAGGAGGAGGAGGAGGAGGGGGAGAAGGAGGAGGAGAAGGCTTCTGGCATCGTGACATTGCGCAGCATTGATGTGCCAGTGAGCGGGACAGTAGAACAGCGGGGAAGGAGTCACGTGCTATAAGAGAGGCCTTACGGCCGGTGCCGCCGACCCTGAAGGGCGGCGATGACGACCCCGATCTTCCAGCGAGTCGGACAGTGGAACAGCGGGGGAGGAGTCGTGTGCTGTTTGTGGCGCGGTCGTCTCGCACACATCCTGGCTTGGGCCACTCTTCAGAGGCAACGTCAGTGGGGGATCGGCTCACGAGGAGGAGGAGGAGGAGGAGGAGGAGGAGGAGGAGGAGGAGGAGGAGGGGAGGAGGAGGGGAGGAGGAAGGGAAGGAGGAGGAGGAGGAAGATCAAGAATCGAGGATCGAATCCTCGATCCTCGGTCCCCGGATCCTTTTTCCTCGATGCGATCCTCGATCCCCTTTGGGGCCCAGGATCTGGCGGCGGGGCATTGGCCCCACAGCGGCCATGGATCGCTGGTGGGGGACCGAGAGCCCTTCCCGCCCAGGATTTTGCCGTTTTGCTATCTGGGGCGCATCTCGGCGATCTATCGTCAGGCGATCGCAAACATGGATCGAGGGGGCAGATTTCCGCCGCCGAGCGAGGCGGCACCGGCCGCATTTTGGGGAGGGCACCTCCTCCGACCCTTAGATTTGGCGACCGCGTGCCAAATCCATGGAGCGCTGATCCATGTTTGGGCGCTCCCGGAACCAGGTTGATGTTCCCCCTTGTGCCAGTCCCCCCCCCGAGCGTTGCTCCTAAACTCCTCCATCATCCCAGGCGTTCGCCAATGTACTACAGTGTTGTTGCCATCTGCGTTAAGACGGAACGCAACCCCAAGCAGCACGTGAACACGCTTGTTTCACAGACAATTCCTCTTCTCTGCGTACAGGAGGCTGAAATAGGGAACAGCTCGAGTTGGAAAGGGGCCTCGCGGTTCCACTGGTACTGCCGTGGTTGTATCTCCAGCGTTCCTCGCGCAGCCAGGCTTTTCTGGAGCCAGAATATACACAGGGACCCTGAAATAAGAGTACGCGATTCCGCATGGCTGACCCTTGTTTCACAGCGGAGCCGCCACAAGTGTATCACAGTGGTTTGTTTCACCATCGTGCCAATGCACATCTGACATGTACGTTGATTTGTTGTTCTCTCCCTCTCTCTCTCTCTCTCTCTCTTTCTGGTCTGATGGTTTGACTCTACTTCTGCTCCATCCTCCTACGGTTGCGAGGCTATGTTTAGCGTGTACGTCGGAACAAAATCTTATACACGCTAAGAGCTTGTGCGCTTAGCGTGTAAATCAAGCTTAGCGTGTAACGGGCCTCCGCTTAGCGTGTACCCAGTTCGATCTGGTATCTTCGCCGGGCCAGTGCTGCAATATTACGCTTAGCGTGTGTAAGAAGAGATCCTCCCCTGGTCCCCACCCATCCGCCATGCTCCCCCTCCTCCTTCCCTCCCTGTACGTCGGACGCCGCCCAGTCGGCGGGGCCCCCTTCGCCGCCTCGGCTGGACGCGGCTCGGAAGACTGGTGCGTTGAAATCGGTCGCGGGATCTTCGAATCTTCGGAAATGGGGCTCTCGCTTGAGACATCCTCGAAAAATGGAAAGTTGAAAAGCTGGCCGCCCCGCCCATGTCGGCGCACCCGCCCAGGAGGGAGGAGGAGGGAGGAAGGAGGAGGAGGATGGAGGGGACGTTTTTCAAATAGAACTTAGCGTGTATAGAAGTCGCCCTCCCAAAATAGGGCTCTCGCCTTGGCGCCGCCGCTGATACCGCTTAGCGTGTATCATGTTTGGTCCGGGTGTCGTCCCAACATCAAGCGCTTAGCGTGTATAGAATTCGCCCTCCCAAACGCTGGGTCCCGGGTCTGGCCCCGCCAAAACGCTTAGCGTATCACCGGCCACGCCCAGAGGTCCAAAAGCTAACGGGGTACACGCTAAACATAGCCTCGCAACCGTAGTCCTTCCCGACGTCCCCTCCCGAGCTCCCGCTCCTCCCCCCTCATCCTGTGTGTCTGCCCGTTCCATCCGGTGTTCACGAACTCTGTGCTCTTCTTCGTGTACGCCCTCGCGGCCACAGTTCTTTCGTTGGTGATGTTGTTCGACGGCTCGCATAGGCGCGCGGCGGCTCAGACATGCGGAAACCGCCAGGTTCAAAGTCCAGGTGTCATGCGAGAGTCGCCCTTGGAAGAAGGTGTAGGAAACATGCCGTCACGCTATCGGATGAGTGCCTGGCTTCCTGCACGACCAGTCGTGATGTACCCTTGGACCTTCCAGTCCGCTGACATGTTTGATGCCATGCTGTTCTCCCTCCCCTCCGTCACTGAGCGCCTCCTCTCCACGGAAGCAGCAGCAGGCCACCGCCAATGCCATAGTCACACGACCAGTCGTAATGTACCCTTGGACCTTCCAGTCTGCTGACATGTTTGATGCCAGGCTGTTCTCCCTCCCCTCCGTCACTGAGCGCTTTCTCTTCACGGAAGCAGCAGCATTCCACCGCCAATACCATAGTCCTTGGGGCGCCCGTTCGCTTCCGTGCTGCGCTAGTCTTGAGGAGGACGGTCAATGGAGAGGAAGCATGTTGCCAAATAATTTCCAGATGTCTGGAAAATGTGCTAACATTGTTTTAAACTTGAGATAACATGTTCAAACCATGTTCAGGCCATTGTTCCAACATTTTAAACACATGTTAATTCCATGATATGACTGTTAGGGTGTCCATTGCCGTGGCATCCACAACGGTAGTCGCAGGCGACGAAGGAGTGTATTTGCACGACTGCATCTCTTGCGCCATCGTCCCCGAAGTCATCGGTATTTGGCCTCATTTCCGTTCATTATCCTCTAGTTCCCCCTTGCCTCTGCTCTCTATCAGCTACCTTTTTGGCTTCGACCTGTGATCACTCTGCAGGCCGACGTATGCGGTCACGTTTGGGACGTCCGACGCTGACAGCGTATGTTCTTGTGGGTGCGTCTACCGGCTCAGTTGGAGCAAGGACCTTCGGGGGACAAAGTTCTCACGCCTAGGCCGCTTGGGTAGCATGTCAAGTCTTTACCCCAGTGCTTCGGTTAGACGCAAGCGTGTCAGTCCGAGGATTGGGCATAAGTCGACATGGATGTTGCAGCGTCACAAAATTGGAATGGAGGGAATCAGATCGCAGTGAAACGGAGATCCACCACCGTGAGATCGGTTTCGGTTTCGTGTTCGTGTCGTGCGTGCGGGCGAGGCGAAGTTGCGCGGGGGCGGGGGAAAGGACCGAACACTCCTCTGGCTAGGGCGCCTCTGGCCCAAAAGACCGCCTCTCATCCCCCGGTTGGCCCGCGGTGGCCGGGGTGTCCCGCCGTGGTGTCCCGATGGTGTCCCGCGGTGTCCCGCGGTGTCCCGCGGTGTCCCGGTGGTGTTCCGATGGTGTCTTGGGGATGTCTCGCTGGTGGCCCGGTGTTGTCCCGATGGTGTCCTGGTGGTATCCCGATGGTGTCCTGGTGGTGTCCTGGTGGTGTCCTGATTGGTGTCCCGTCGGGGTTCCGTCGATGTCCCGTAGTGGACTGATCGTGAGACAGATCGTGAGAGCGATAGTGAGATCGATAGTGACATGGATAGTGAGTTCGATAGCGAGATCGACAGTGAGGTCTTTAAAAAGCTCGATGTTTAGATCGATTGTGATATCGTTCGTGAGATTGATCGTGAGATCGATAGTGAGAAGGATCGTGAGATCCATCTGGTGGAGATCGATCGTGAGATCGTTTGTGGGATCGATGCTGAGATCGATGGAAAGATCGATAGTGATATCGATAGCGATATCGATAGTGAGGTCAATAGTTGGATCGACAGTGATGTCCCGTCGGTGTCCCGTAGTGAGATCGATAGTGATACCGATAGTCAGACCGATATTGAGATCGGTAGTGATGTCGATTGTCAGATCAGCAGTGAGGTCGATAGTGAGGTCGATCGTGAGGTCGATCGTGAGATTGATCGAGTGAAATTGATCGAGTGGGATCGATAGTGATGTCCCGTCGGTGTCCAGTAGTGAGATTGAACGTGAGATCGATAGGGAGATTTATACTGAGACCGGCAATGATATTGATAGTGATATCGATGGTGAGATCGTTCGGGCGAGATCGATACTGAGATCGATAGTGAGATTGGTAGTGATCTCGATAATTGTTTCGATAGTGAGATCGATAGGGATGTCGATAGTGGGATCGGTCGTGAGATCGGTTGAGTGAGACGATGGCTCCCCCCCCTCCCGAAACCTTTATATTTCCTGCAGGGTGGTCGTATAGGTAGCATCTCAGCGCACCTTTGCCTGGGCTCCTGCTAAAGCCCTTCTCCAAAGAAGCCCCGCGATGGTCCTTCTCGTTTCTCTTGTTGCTCGATTGAGGCTCTAGCGGGCCATGTTGAGGCCAGCGACCAGAAAAGGGAGCGGCGCCATTCAGCGCCGTACCTTTCTGGAGCTTCAAGCATTGTTTACAGGGACCCTGTTGGGATGATCTTGGAAGCGTTTGGAGCCCTCTTGGGGCCCTTCGGGCCCCAAGAGGGAGAGGAGGAGGAGCAGGAGCAGGAGCAGGAGCAGGATGAGGAGGAGGAGGAGGAGGGGGAGGAGGGGGAGGAGGATGAGTAGGAGGAGGAGGAGGAGGAGGAGGAGCGAGCGAGCGAGCGAGCGAGCGAGCGAGCGGTTCGGTATTCGGTATGAGCGCATATAATGCGCAGGCCTGGGGAGTTTGGCGCCTGTCAGCGTCCGTAGATTGCTGCTGGTACTGCTCAAGGCGAGGCGGTAGGACGCCTGAGGGAACCCATTGGGGCCTATAGAGCTTTGGGTCCCTCGTCGGCCCTAACCCATCTCGTTCCTCAGAATGTTCACAAAAAGAGAGGGCGAAACCCTGACGTGTCATGTACACGCATGCCTGTGGGCGCTAGGGCATGGATAGTAAACGCTCATCTCCTATGCGCAGCACGCGCTCACATTATTTTAAAGCGCGCATGCATACTCAATCGACTGTGAGGTACTAGGTTGTATGCTACGATACGCATCGCGCAACAGCCGCCCTCATAATCACATGGTGGAGCAGAGAAATCCTCGGCGTAGGTGTCGAGGGGAGCTGATGGAATCGCCGGTGGTGCCGATGCTGGGCACGAAACTCATACCATGTGTTAGCCGAGTCCGCCAGAAGTGTCAGCTGAGACGGCCTCTGGAAAGCTGGGGAGACAGGTGGCCAGGCCAGGAAGGCAAAGGCCCCGGCCGTCAGGCCTCGGCCCGAGCTGGCCCCAGGGACCCAAACGAACCAGCCGCGATCCAGCAAAGGGGGGGAGACGACGAGGCGGAGTAGGCGGCCGCGAGCGTGACACTGGCGGCTATCTTGTGAGATAGCATACCATTCTCAGAGACCCATCCCATTAGAAGCCCGCGCCGTCGCAGAGGGCCCACAGGTCGTAGGTGCGGTTGGGGGCAGGCTGTCGCGGGTCTTGCGTGTCGCTGTGGCGACGACGAACCAAGGTAACTCTGGCGAGGAGGCCGTCGAAGACGAGGATCTCGCCGACGCCCCCCGCCGCTCGGACCACGTCGAGCAGAGCCATCGGCGCCTTGCCCTCCGCGCGCGAGAGGGCGGCCGCGATCCTGCCGAGAGGGCTCGGGCGGTCGGCGCGCAGGGCGCTGCGCTCCGCGAACGCCGCGTTCGCGAGCAGCTATTGGAGGGTGAAGGCGGGGGTCGGGCGCAGAGCCCCGGCGATGCTGAGCCGCAGGATTTGCGTTCTAACGATCGTGGCGACGTCGGACCCAAGTAGCCTCCATGGCGCACGCAGGATCTGCGATCTGACGCCTCTGGCGACGAAGAGCCTGGGTAGCTCCACTGGCACACCCAGGATTTGCGTGCTAACACTGATAACCCATTCTGACCAACAGCTCTCGGGTTCGATCACTGTCTTTCTCAGCCCGTCTACGTAACCCATCGACGTTGACTGCTGCATATCTCATATCTGGCGGTCTCGAAGCTGGCTTCCAATGGCTGTCTCCAGTGCCGTCGGCGGCGCTGATGCCTGGACCGGCTTGGCTCCCAAGTGAACCATGGCTTGGTGCATTGCCTGGCGGAACTGCTGGACGGTGATCGGCGGCGGCCTGCTGGGCTCCTGCGCTCCTTCCGCGTTCTGGGCTGTTGCTCTGCAGGCGACCTTGATCAACTCCTCTTCCTGGTACGGGCTGGCTGCGAGCGCGTTGAACATTATCTTCACCTTGTGCTGCTTCTCCTGGCCTTTTTCCGCGTATGCCGTCTTGATGCGACAGTAGGGGATCAGGTCTCTGACGTGCAGGCGGGACATGTTGTTCACCAACATACCGAAAGTGACGAGGATCTCGTTGTGTGGGTTTGCCAACCCCGATTGCGCCAGGCCCCTTAAGAAGGCGACCCCGATATGAATGTGTGGGCTGCCTAAGTCCTCCTCGCCCGTTTTGACATTCTCCGCGTACGCCGTCCCCATGTTGGCCCTCTGCTCCGTCGCGATCGTCTCTGGAATCAGGTAGAAGTCCCATATCGACCCCGCTATGTGGCAGGCCATCTGCATGTTGTTGAGCGTCGCCCTCTGCAGCGTCGCCATCTCGTCGTTGTCGGCTGACAGCCCAAGCCCAGCAGGCGCACGGCGTTGCTGGGGTCCACGTGCATCGGCTCCTTGGCGTGCTCGCTGTGCTGGTGGTGCCGCCACGCCGCTTGCCTCGTCCAGCGTGTCTGACCGCAGGCGGGTCCCCGCTCCTGTCAGCATCCACCCCGCAGGGTGCATCGTCTCCCTCAGGTCCTGGGACGTGCTCCTGAACGCGTTGTAAGTGTGCGTGTAGGTCTTGATGCATGGTGCAGCAATGCCCGCACGTGTACGGCGGGTCTGGCTCGGGCCAGAAGTCGAAGGATGCGGTTCTAGAGGGACGCGTTCGTGGCTTCTTTGCTCACCACTGCCCATGCATGTCTCAAACACGAGGCCGTACTTGCGACAGATATTTGGCACCAGGGATGGATTCGTTCGAATCGCGAGCGAGTGCTCGTTTCGAAGCTGATGAGCGAAGGTGACGTGAGCGTTCAGGGCCTTCATGGTAGGGTATGCGGCCCCGCGGATAGTTTCGTCCCCCATCTCGTGCATGCGCAAGTGTTCCCCCTCGTATCCCTCCTCGAGCATGTGGTGTCCCCTTGCAACCCGTGTTTCGTCATATGCGCGTTCTGGCCATGATCGTAGCATGTGTTTGTCAACCTTAACTTCTTAAGCACTGGTGTTGCTGGGCTGTCTTTCAAGAGTGCCTTGAAGTTTCGCGTGTCGTGCCATCTACTTATGTAGTTTACGTTCGGGTGCGTGCTCTCTATCTGGTAGGCTTCACGATGCTTCGCAGTAGTCCTAGCAAGCATTTTAAGATCGGCTAGCCACTGTTTTGCCCATGGGGCGCTGTGCTCGCACACTCTGCCAGCGCTATCTAAGAGGCGGCGTTTGACGCACTCATCGAGTTTCGTGGTCACGGATATTCCCATGAGGACGTGGTCGTGAATCGCGGGGCCCTTGGCAATGGCCCGAATGCACCGAGGACGCTGCAGTCGGAGCTCTACTCCTGTGGGCGAAATCTCCCAACGCTCTAGTACCGCCCCCGATGGCATGGTTCTAGTCTTGCCGCCGTCAGTCGTAGTCGAGGCACCTCCTTTCATCATTCCCCGAAGCACTTGTTCCAATCACACTGTCCATTCGATCAGTGAAGTCTTGTGGTAGCACGAACGATGCCGATCCCGACACCGCTGCGGAGTAAACAAAACAGAGGAACAACATTCTCTTCAATCTGCGCGGGAGCGGTTGGTGCCAGGCATGCCCCAACGATCGCCATCCTGATTTAGGAGCTTTGATCCTCCTGCTGAGCTTTGTACGAGGCACTCTATCAAAAGAGGGGTTCGGTCCGAGCAAACGCGCCCCCGTGTCAACGGTGCCCCTGATCAGCGACGGCGCGCACATCTGCTTGACGCATGACAAAGCACCGTGCCCCATGAGATTCGCAGTGTGCGCTGTCGTGTGCTTGTTCAAATGATGCCCTGTCTGCAGGAGCTGCTATTGTAGTAGATCGGTTGCTTTGTTTAGCTGCGCTGCTGTGTGCTGTGCTGCTGGCTTGCAGGCATGTGTGTGCATACGTGATATGTAATCGATGAGCGCGCCGATGCCTATTCGTGCATACGAAAGCGTTCGTGACGTCGTAGTTGGTCACCGTGCGTGACAGACACCCTTGCCTCTCTTCACCTCCAAGCTGCTGCCGATAATGCTAAGAGACACCCCTCGCGGCGACGTCCTCTGATCCCTCCGTACGACAAGTCCTCCGATGTGGGTCGCTTCGTACGCTTCAGCATCTGCCCATAGCAGCTCATGCCGAACGCGTCGACACAGCGCAGTACTCTGAGGCTCTTTATCCCACTCGCCCCGTTATGCTTGGGCTGAAAGAAAGTATGCGACCGCGCGGTGCTCATGGACATGGCCTTTACCATCCTAGTGAGGGTGACAAAGTCATTGTACCGCCTCGAAAACGTGCGTGGGTAATAAAAGGACGTGCCATCATCGTTCGAACACATGTTACGATCATGCCCATCAGTAAAGCTTTGACACGACTCGCCATTCTAGGCAAACTCTCCTCTTTGGTGCCTGTCGCACGTAACTATTGCATCTGCCCCCTGCGATCCGCCTGTGCTCTCTCAACTGCTTCTCCTGGCGCCACTAGCTTAGGCACATTTTGGTAATCGGCCTGCATCTCGTCTAAGTTCACAGGCTGGGATCCCAGTCCTCCTTCCTCAGCTTTTTGTGCGAACTCTTTAGTGGCCTCCTCCAGAGTCATTGTTTGCCGCGTGCCGAACAGGAAACGCTTCTTTGGCCCTCCCCCTGTCCCTGCCAAGGACGTCTTCAGGCTATGTACCTGGGACTGGTCACGTCATTTCCAAGCTGCCGCTAGCTGCTCCACCGTCTCCTTGCGCCGTTGAGCCGCGCGTTCACGTCGAGTGGCCTGGAGCTGGCGCGTGATCTGTTTCAGCTTGGCGCTCGCAACGTCCAACTCTGTCCGCTGGGCCAGCTGCTCTCTTAACCGGGCCCTCTGCTTGATGAGTTCCTTCCTCTCTTTTCGCACGTAGGCGCACTGCTCCGACGGGTGATCTCCGGGCGGGTATGTTTTCTTCAAGCTCTCATGGATACATTCGCGCAGCATGTCCTATCCAGCTTGTACGTCTCCTCTGTCCCACATGTCGCGCCACCTGTCTTCGGTAATCTCTTCGGAGATGCGCTCAAGCTCCCTCAGGTAGTCATTCCGATCCGAAAGTGTCGATGTCCATAGGCGCCCATGATAGATCCTCGGTTGACGCGTGGGTGGTGTGATCCTTCATGCCCCGTCTACAACTGGACATCGATCTCCATCATCAGCGGTACGTGATCCTGGGGAAAAGTTGTAATACGTCTTTGCAATCGTTGTCCAAGTTGGCGAAGAGCTCGACAACTGTGCACTTTCTGCAAGCTCTCCGTGGGTATGAGGAAATGATCAATCTTGCTTCTGCTGCTGCCATGCAAATACGTGGGTCCTGTGTCCCAGTAACTGCTGCATACTGACAGATGATTATCCCCCATTGCTTCTCTCACTCGCTGCGAAATATTTGTTTCCATTCTTGGGCTTGACAATCCGACAGTCGAGTCCGTCCTGAATTACTTTCTCCCTGCGTGGTCACGCCGTATGCCGAATGAGCAATTCAAGTCGCCGCCGACGATGATCAAGCACTGGCGTCCTAGCTTATCGACGACCTCGGTCAACCACTGCATACACTTGTCGGCGGTCTCCTTTCAGTACGTTTAGCGAGGTGCTTTCAGGCGGCAGGTAGATCGGGAAGAAGGCGACTGAGACGGGCCCGATGCGGGACCTTGCCATCGCACTACGTCCAGATATTCCTCGGGAGCGCGGGGAAAACTCCGTCTGCTGCAATGTGCCCTTCAGCTCCTGGTTGAAAAGTATTGCCAATCCGCGCGACCGGTTAGACCACTTCGAGTTTCGGAAACCGAATTGCACTCAAGTATGGTTTGGAGGTCCTGTCTGAAACACATCCTCGCCATGTAGTGCTGCGCTGCCCGTGCCATTCAATATCAATACATCCATTTTCGGCGCGGTCGTCGATATCTCCCCTAATCGCGTGCAACCCGCCCACTCAACATTGTGTACAACAGCTCTCAAAACCATCAGAAATATGAACTCGCCGGTCGTTGAAAGTAGGCATTCTCGGATTCCCAGATCGCAATCTACTTCACGCGCCTTCCTACTTCAAGAATCGACACGCTTTTGCTGTGTTGTGTTATTCTCTGGGGGGCCTGGACCCAATCAACTTAATCTGCCTTCCTACTTCATGTTCTTACCTACTTCTTCCGCGCGACGTTTAAGTGTGCGTGCGTGCAAAAGGCCAGCATAGTCCCATCGCCTCGCATGACCTCTAGCTCCACCCACGGGACGTACGGTGTGGCGGGTGTGGCAGGAGCTCTTGCTGCGCCGAAAGCCACAACAGCTCCTAGAGGAGGAGAAGAGGAGACGGAGCACGAGGAGGAGGAGGAGTACGAGGAGGAGGAGGAGGAGGAGGAGGAGGAGCACGAGGAGGAGGAGGAGGAGGTGGAGGAGGAGGAGAGGGATGAGGGAAATGCCAGGGGTGGGGGCGGGCAGACAGATCGGGGAAACGCAATACTCGGGTTTGCCAGAGCCCGGGTTCGCCGATGTTTTTTGACGGTCCTGGCGTGTCCAGTTCCCGTGAATTGTTTGCAGCGGGAGTTCGCGGCACACTTCAGACTAAGTCCCGCCATTTCTCTGACGGCCCTGTCAGGCCAATTCCAGTTACAGTCGTTCCAGTCCCCTTGGCATCGCTCGGACGTGTGCATTTTTTCTGCGAGGACCATCGGGGAACATCCTGGATCATCTGGCAATGGAGCACGCACGGAACCGACTCATGCACGCAGAATGCCGCCGTTGCTTGGTAAGAACGGTTTTTTGAAGGCAGATTTGCCTTCAAAAACCGTTCTTACAGAGTAGACCAGTCTTTCCTCCTTGCTGGCAATGGAGCACGCGCGGAACCGACACATGCACGCAGAATGCCGCCGTTGCTTCTCCGTTGTTCCGCCGATCGGCGCCCGAGCCCCGGGCCTCCCGCCCTCTCCCTCCTTTTTATAGGCAAGGTCGTGGCTGCTCTTGGCGGCTGCGTCCTCTCCCCTCCTCCCCCTCCTCCTCCTCCTCCTCCTCCCCTCCTCCTCCTCCTCCTCCTCCTCCTCCTCCTCCCCCTCCTCCTCCTCCTCCTCCTCCTCCTCCTCCTCCTCCTCCTCCTCCTCCTCCTCCGCTTGCGCGACTGACAGGAGCAGATCGACGCAGCACAGGCCCAGGCCCAGACCCCGCCTATTCGTCGGCCAAAGTTCGAAATTTGCACAAGAAGAACGCCTACAGCGCGGGCAACATTCGTATGCATACCCAGTGCGTTTTGAACTCTCTTGGAAAGGGCGCCACAAGGCCGTGACGCACAGGATATGGACAGACGTCGAGCCTCTAGGGCGCCAGACTTTGATCCATATTCAGTATGCCTCGGGTTTCTGGGGAACGGAACCCGAAACTTCAAGCTGCAGTGGATGTGAACACAAGTCTTGCCCGCATACAATGAAGTCGGGGATGTCCCTCTACGGAATGTATTTTGAGAAATAATTAAAGCTAGTTGTCTTCTCGCGATTTGTCAAGTTTATGCAAGGCACTCCAGGAATAGTCTGGGACTCTTTTCTGGATTCTGCCCAGGCGAACGCACGATGCACGCGATTGGAAGACACGATGCGCCGCGTGGCGCCACCATTATTTGTTTTGCCGCAGTTGGTGGCGACAGTTCGCGGTGTCACGTTCTAGCAGAGGCGTGCAATGAGGGTCGACCGCGCGATACCATCGTGGACTGGATGGCGCGGCGCTGCGATTACATTTGCGTTCAGCGTGAGCAATTCGACGAGTACCCAGTGGGCAGCCGACAGTGGCCCTGCCGATTTGAGAAGATTTGACTCCCTAATTTTTCCCATCTTGCTACGCACGTCCACAGAATCAACCCGATCAGTCTTTGTGGCCGCTGGCATTCAAATTCTCGCTGCAAAACTCCAGGCGCCCCCGCTGTGTACCCCCTCCCTTCTGCGCGCCATCCTTGTGCAGCCTCCCCGCCCTACTCCCTCTAAATAAGGGTGGCGCGCATAGGCCGGTGCTTCCCACGTTCGGCCACTGGGCTTCGTTCGGCAATCACGCGGGGTATTTCCCCCGAGGGACATCGCTGACTGGACAAGGCATAACCCCTTCGATGCCATTATCGATGTGAAATGAAAGAGTCTGAGTTGAGATGGATCGCGGTGGGAGTGGATTGGAGGTTGTCCGTGAGTCAAATTGAATGCAATTGGGCGCGGGGTAACGTTAGAGCCGTTTCCGAGTAGGGCAGACTTGGAGTCGGCGTATACATGTCATATACACACTCGCCAGTTCCCGGATAGAAGAGAATAGGAGGCTTGCACGCGCCGCTTTAGTGGGGTAGAGCTGATAAGGGGACAAGTCGGCGTGTGATGAAGTAGGCGTGTGATGTGGCAGATCACGATTGCGGCTACATGTGCACATTTGCACATCAACGTACAAGCGCAGCTCACTCGATCATTATCAATTGGACCGGCAAGGTGGTCGCGCGGATCGCGCGGTGCATCCTTTCTTGGATCCTGGTTTTCCGGGCGCCCGCATTCGTTTTTACAGATTGGGCCGAAATTGGTAGGGGGGGAGGACGCGGGGGGGAGGGGGACCAGTCGATCGGAATATTGATCGATCGACCGATCGATAAACAAGGACGAGCTTGCGGCGTTCCGCCAGCCCTTGCGGACCACTATCTTTCTTGTGCGGCGCTTCTCGTTTGCCATATGCGCGCGTTGCGATCAGCGACTGCTTATGGATCGTCTACAAGTTTGGATTGTTTTTTTTCCTGGTGGCTCCCGTCGCGTGCCGTCAGGGCATACGCTGCGTTTGTCGCTCGTCCTCGAGGTGAGCCCACTGGCACCGAACCGTGTGAAGTCGGCTGAGTGCGCAGCAGGGTCGGTTCGCTCTCGGGCGAACGCGGAACCAGTGAATGTGTAGCGAGTTTCTCTTGTAACGCAAAAGTGCCGCCATTGCTTACGTTGCGTTGAAAAGGCGTTCTCTTCATCGAGCGCGCAGCGCGCTGTGTACTTTACGCGCGACGAAACACACAAGGGGAACATCGCGAACACATGTCAATCCTCCAGCAGGGATCGTAGCTTTTCCGGAACATGTTCTGGCACATCCCCCAAATATGTTTAAACAGTTGCTGTTTTATTTTTCTGTAAATAATCGTCTGTAGGAGGACATGCCCGACACAAGCATGCAATGGACGTCCGACCGACGGCGCGAATCCAACCCTACAAGCTCGATCCTTGGCTTCCCCCAACAACACAGGGAGGCGAGAGGCGAGAGGCGGGGGAGGCGCGAAGGCAGCAGAGGCAGGAGGCGCCTTCTCGACGGGAGGAACGAGTGCCGGGGGAGGGAGGAACGAAGGGGGAAGATCCAAGACACGTACCGAGATATCCAACGTATTGAAAAAACAAAACGGAGTTTGTTTGTTTTTTTCGGTCTCGAGAGGTCCTCGCCGGGCCTTGGGACCGCGAAAAAAGATTCGGGATGAAAAACCAGCCCTGGGAAAAGGGTCGGGACTGCCCGGGACCCCGTATTAAAAAATCACGACATCGGATCTTTGGGTAAAAGTGTTTTTTCGCCGGAGTGACCTTTGGTGCGGGTTCATAGGGATCCCCGCGATCGCCGAGCGCGACGCGATAGTAGGGAATTGCGCGCATGTGTTTGGTCCCCCCGCGGCCTCCACAACGCTGCGCACCAAGGTCACTTTTACCCAGGGTCATTATTGCGTATGGCCGAGAAGACAGGACTACAGCGAAAGCAGGACGTTCACGTATTGTCGGGCCGAGGCAACAGGGCTTTGGGCAACGGGCCGAGGGTGGAATGGGAAGTTTTCGGGTACGATTTTTTTTGATTTTCGGACGTTTTCAGCTTCAAGCCTTGGGATGCGTTCCAGCGGCTGCGCCTCGCCGCAAGCGTTCTGGGGGTGCCGGGATCATTTCGAACGGCCGCCAGAGAGACCCGAGCTCTTGTCCAACAGCCAAGTTCGGCGACGGACCGAAGTCTAAGATCGAGATCGGATCGGGGAGGTTACCCTAAAGTACTTCGTGTTTTTGGGATGTTCTCGCGCATCATGGGGAGGGTACCCTCAGATTAGGTTTGTGTTCGCCGACGGAAAACCTCATGTTCTTGAAGGGTGTTTTTCCGGCTTAGGTATGATTGTAGACGTACATGACTCCACCTTGTTTTCGGACGTACACATTGCGCAGATGTAACACGAGGATGGTTTCGGCGACGGGGGGGGCCGCATTCATGCAAACGGTGATTAGCCGGAGCGCGGAATCTTGCAGGATCCTGCAGGGCCGGGGCTGCACTGACCCGGCTTTTGGGTTCAGGGTTCTGCAAGAGCTTGCAGGACTTCGCAAGGCCTGACTGACCCGGGTCTGGACTGACCTGGGCCCAAAGAGGAAGAAATACCAGGGGCCCGACATGATTTTGTTGCATCCGGGCCTTCTCCAGAGCAGCTCGGCGCCCTGGATGTTTGTCTTCGAGGGTCCCGCGGCCTGAAAAGAAAACCCCGGGGCCATCACGAAGAAAAAACGCCCTCCGCTGCTAAAGTCATTTCTCAGGGGGTCGAACAAGACACATAAACGTCGCTTCCAAGAAACATGGCGGAACATATGGGCAGTTGAGGGGCAGACGAACATCCAGAGCATGTGCGAACATACCACACGCCGGTCGGTGAAAACAGTTGTTTAATCGCTTCGCTTATTCCGCCGGCCCATGATGAGGCACCGCGGTCGATTGGGCGAGAGGTCGTCGGCAGTGCGGCGCTGCAGGGGTCGGCGCGTGTTTGATTCAGGTGCTGCTGATGATGCTGCCGATGCCGATCAAGCGTTGGCGGCAGAGCGCTTTCTTGAGCCAGGCTCTGAAATCAAATGTGATTTTGTTCCATGGCGCTGCCGCGCACATCCGCCAGGATCTTGCGTGGCATTGCGGAGGTTTTGGGCGGGGACTGCGGAGCTTTAGGGTGCGAGGTGGAGGAGGCGAGAAGGAGGAGGTCCGTTTGGGAGGCCTTTTGGGATCGTTTGAGACGCCGTTCGGAGGCGCCTGGGAGCTTTCTGGGGCCTCCTGGGAGCCTCTTGGCGGCATCTTGGGCCTCTTGGGGGCCTCTCGGGGCGTCCTGGGGCCCTCTTGGGGCAGAAAGCTAAAGTTTTCGGTTCGTGGTCCCTCTCTTGGGCCCCTCTTGGGGCCGTCTTGGGGCTCTCTTGGGCCGTCCTGGTGCCTCTTGGGCCGTCTCGGGGCCTTCTTGGGCCGTCTTGGGGCCTTATTGGAGGCCTCTCGGGCCGTCTGGGGGCGCTCTCGGGGGCCTCTTGGTCGGAAAGACGAAGAGGCGGTGGGGGGCCAAACGCCTTCAGAAACCTAGTCGGAATCATTGAGTTTTGCCTCTTGGGGCTCCGTTTTGGAGCCTTTTAGGGTCTCTGTCGGGCCTCTTGGCGCTTATTGGGGCCTCTTGGGGGCCTCTTGGGGGCGTCCTGGAGGCCTCTTGGAGCGGAAGGCTCGGATTTTCAGTTCGTGGTCTCCATCTCGGGCTCCTCTTGGGGCCCTCTTGGGCCGTCTTGGGCGCCTTTGAGGCTGTCTTGGGGCCCTCTTGGGCGGTCTTAGGGCTCTCTTGGGGGGCTTTTGGGCCGTCTTGGGGTGGTCCTGGGGGCTTCTTTGGGGCCGCTTGGGCCGTCTTGGAGCGTCGGAAACGCGAAAGGGCGATGGGGGCCGACAGCATTCAGAAACCTCATGGACATCGCTGAGTTTTGCCTCTTGGGGCTCCGTTTTGGCGCCTTTGGGGGGTTCTTTTTGGCCTTTTGGCGCATCTTGGGGCCCCTTGGGGGCCTCTTGGAGCGGAAGGCTCGGATGTTCGGTTCGCGGTCTCCATCTTGGGCCCCTCTTGGGGCCCTTTTGGGGCCCTCTTGGGCGCATTTTTATGGTGTTTTTGGGCCCTCTTGGGCGGTCTTGGGGCTCTCTTGGGGGCCTCTTGGGCCGTCTTGGGGTGGCGTTGGGGGCCTCTTGGGCCGTCTTGGAGCGTCGGAAAGGCGAAGAGGCGAGGACGCCAAAAACCTTCAAACACGTAAGGGAAATCGTTGATGTTTGCCTTTTGGGGCTCTCTTGGGAAGGGTCGGGGCTCTCTTGGGACGTCTTGGAGGCCTCTTGGGCCGTCTTGACGCCGCGTTGGGCGTCTTGGGCCGATCGTTCGGTGATTCGGAGCCCTCTTGGACCGTCTCGGGGCCTCTTGTGGCCCTCTTGGCGCGGTCCGGGGGGCGTGGAAGGCCGCGCCCAGGAGGGGGGCCATCTCTGAGTAATAGTTCCCGGGCTGCGGTCGGGGTTCTTTTCGCCGGGGGGGGCCCAGGGGCCGCCCCGCGCGCGCGAACTAGAACTATTGTTGACCAATTCACGGAGATCTTAGCGCGCCTCTGGCCCGTTGGGCCAGCGAATTTCTGGATTTCCAGATCCCAATCCTCTTCAGGCGCATTCCTGCTTCAAGAATATATACGCCTGTGTTGTGTTCTGGAATTCTCTGGAGTGCCTGAGCCCGATCTGCTCGATCCGCCGTCCTACTTCACGTTTTCACATATTTCTTCCGATCGACGGGTTGTTTTTTTCTAAGCCTCCTAGATTGCATCCGACTGGATGGGGTCGGAGGATCGTCGCGCCGCATCGCCGATGCATCGACGACGCGGCTCGATATGGAGTCCGCGATTCCCCACGCCGACGCCGCCGAGGCCGACATCGCCGAGGATTCGCCGATACATCGGCGATGCATTGGCGATGCGGCGCGATCCTTCAACCCCATCCACTCCGACCTTTTAGTTTTTACCGATTTCATCCGACCGACGTGTATTGGGGAACCTTGAATGTGTGTTTTCCTGTTTTTGTATCCCTGGATGCCTCTTTTGATGCCGTCGGAGGCCTGGCCCTGGTGCCGCAGCTCGGGCCCACAAGCAGCCGTTCGGGACGACTCGGGCACCCCTGGCGTCGGGTGTTGCTGGAAGTTCCCCTGGCCCGACCCGGTTATGATCGCGTCGTAAAACAATCACGACGCGAGGTTCTCGGCGATTTTCGGCGTATGGAGGCCATCGCCGGGCCTCGGGACTGTCGAAAAAACGATTCAGGATGAAAGACCGGTCCTGGGGACATGGTCGGGACTTCCAGGTACCGCGAATTGAAAAATCAGGACGTCGCGTGTCTGAGAGGGTGCCCCCAGGCTTTCCAAGGAGGCCCCCTCGGCCTCCAGAGCACCCCTCACGAGGCCCAGAGGGCCCCAGGGGCTCCAAACTTGCGCAGAAAATTGGTGGCACGTTGGGCCAGGGTCATGATGTTCCAACCTACATCAGCCTTGATCACCAGAAAGAACTTCGAGCACCCAAAAAAGTACCGAAACTTTAGGGTTTTCACGTGTCGGGCCCTGGGAGACACTCGTTCGACACTGTTTCGACACTGTTTCGACATTGTTCTTGGTGGTCGAAATTATTTCTGGGATGTGTTCCTTAAGTACGATGGGGGCACCAAGACCAGGGGCGTCTTTAGCAACACCCGGCCCCCTTGGACCGTTTTCGGCGAGGCGCAGCTGCAGAAAACACCCTGAGGCTGGAGATCCTTGAAAAAGAGCCGATGGACACGTCCAAAACATTTGGAGCGAGGGCGTCGTCGTCGTCGTCCTCCTCCTCCTCCTCCTCCTCCTCCTCCTCCTCCTCCTCCTCCTCCTCCTCCTCCTCCTCCTCCTCCGGTGGGAAGCGGGCGCGGGAGCGGACGCCGCGACCCGCAGAATTTGGAGCTCTTCTTGGTGTCGCTCGGCGCCACCCTGCAGTGCCTTGCGAAAGGGTGGCTGTGCCTGAAGGGGCTCAGGAACTCCAACTGGGCGACAATGCTGACGGCCACACGGGCAGCGGGGACCGCTCCTCGATCTTCCTCCTCCTCGATTATCCTGTCCCTCCTCCTCCTCCTTCTCCTTCTCCTCCTTTTTCTCCTCCTCCTCCTCCTTCTCCTCCTTCTCCTCCTCCTCCTCCTCCTCCTTCTCCTCCCTCCTCCTTTTACCCTCCTCCTCCCTCCTCCTCCACCTCCTTCTCCCTCCTCGTCCACCTCCTCCTTTCCTCCTCCTCCTCCTCCTCCTCCTCCTCCTTCTCGTCCTCCTCCTCCTCCTCCTCCTCTTACCCTCCTCCTCCTCCTTCTTGTCCTTCTCCTGCTCCTTCTCCTATAATGAGATCTGGGCGTCGTAATTTTCTCACTGCGAGCGTGTTCGCCTGGTTTCGGGCCCTAGGACCCTCACAGATCAGACTGGTTTGAGAAATGTCGGAGAAAAGGGGGGGATTAGGGCTCTGGTCCTACGATGCGGCATTTTTTCGTGATGTCGGATCTCAGGGTCGATCCTCGATCCTCCTCCTCGATGCTCCTCCACCTCCACCTTCTCCTCGATCCTCCTCCTGATCTTTGGATGTAGTCTTCAGACGCAGCCTCCCCCCCAAGGGCCGGTCGGGTCGGCCTTGTGCGGTTGATCACACTAAACAGCCAGGTCCTTGGCGTGACTAGCTGTGGCCACGAGATATTGGTAACAAGTGGCAAACAGACATCGACAGGGGAGAGAAGAGCCACGCTGGCCCTGGGCAGGCTGCGCTGCCAGGCGGAAGGGGAAGAGGGGAGAAGCAGGCAGACGAGGACGACGAACGCGCAGGTGGGAGGCCAGGGCCAGTGGGGCGGGTGGGCATGCGGAGGAAAAGCCAGGCGGAGACAGCAGGCAGGGAGCAGGATGAACGAGGACAGGAACGCGAGGGAGGCACGGAAGAGGAGGAGGAGGAGGAGGAGGAGGAGGGGGAAAACAACCGCAAGCCGACAGGCCGTGCCAGGGGACGGGAGAGAAGGGCCACCGGCGACGAGGCTACGGACACTACGGCGGCGACGCGGACCAGGCGGCGCAGGCGTAGCGGTGGAGTGGGCGGTGGGCGTCGGGGGGGGGGGTCGTTGACACACGCTGGGAAGGGCCGTCGGGGTCGTCGGTGGGCGGTGTGGGGTGGCAGACCGAGCCCAGCACGCTGCGCCTTGGTGGGGAGAGCCTTCTGCGGGATCGCCCACCGCCCCGTCGGGGAAGGCCTCGCCCCCTGCTCATAGGAACTCCCCACCGAGCGTTGGGGAGGTTTGAGCCTTCCGTGGCGGTGCTTCGGTCAGGGGTGGCATGCGCAAGTGGCTTGCGGCGAAGCGGTTAGGCCTTGCGGTTCAAGAGCCGCCTTCGCGGCGAAGTGCTTCCGAGAGGTGACAGGCAGGGCCCCCCAAATGCCGTCCCGTTTCCCAGGCCTCTCTCTCGTTTCGGTGTTTGTTCGTAACTGTTTTCGTCTGCAGCACCAACCCTGCGTTGCTGTCTGGTGTCTGCCAGGGCGGCCGTCGGCGAGAAGTCCCTCCCGCCCCCCCCGATGATGCGCCCAGTCGTCCCCGCCGCCACCAGAGTGAACAGGAGTAGGGCGGGCCACTTACGGGGCAAGTGAGCGGCCGGAAGGGACGGAAAGGTTGGGCGAGGTGGACCACGTTCCCCACGCCACCGGCCACGATTCACAAAAATGTTGGCTCGCCACCCCGTTCGTCGCGAGGGCCGTCGGGGGGGGGCGCGTCGGACTCGTCCGAAGTGGCGTCCTCGTCCTCCTCGGGTCTTGTCTCCCCTTGACGAGAGAGCGCTGTCTTCATAGTCGTGCTCGTGGGGGGTGTTGGCGAGGCTGTCGCGCGGGCTGTCGCGCGGGCTGTCGACGAGGCCGTCGCGGAGGCAGGCGTCGGGGGCTGTCGTGGCCGTCGCGGCCGTCGTCGTGCTCGCCTTGGCCGTCGCCGTTGCGGGGTTCGTCGCGGGGGTTGGTCGCGGGGGTCGCCGTCGCAAGGGTCGTCGCCCACGAGCCGCGCGGGGTCGCAGGCCAAGGGGCCGTCGGTTCGGCTGTCTTGTCGTCCGCCCAGCAGCCCGTGAAGGAAGCGCTGCCCGCGTAGCCGGGGGAGGTCGTTGCAGGATTCGTCGCGTGGGCCGTCGTCGGGGCGGTCACGGGGGTTTCGTCGCAGGTGCCGCAAGCACGTGGCCGTCGTAGGGATTCGTTTTGTGTGGGTCGGGTGGGGGGTCCCAAGGAACATCGCTGGCAGTCCTTATGACCGTTTCCCCAGGTATGCCCTCCTCGGGTTCCTTCTGCATGCGGCCATTCGGGATTTGTTGGGGTCCGGCGAGGGACAGTCTGCGCCAGCTTTGGGTTTGCCAGCGGCCTCCTACGACCGTTCCACCAGGTATGCCCCCCCCCCCCCACACCACGGGTTCCCTCACAGGGCGTGCGGCCACCCGAGGCGCGGCCGTCGTGGGGGGTTTTGATAAGGGGTCGCGGGGGCCGTCGGGCAAGGCAAGGGGTCGTGGGGCTCGTGGGGCAGGGGGTCGCGCGGCAGGAAAGGGTTTTGGGCAGGGGGCAGCGGTTCCCCCCACGAAGGGGGGGGACTGCGAGGAGGGGGGGCGAGGAAGGGGAGTCGTCGAGGGGTCCGCTGTGCGGGGCCGCCGCGGGGTCCATCGCGGGGGCTGTCGTGGGGGGGCGTTTTGGGGGTGGTCGGCTGTCCCTGTGACCTCTTCCCTGGGTATGCCCCCCTGCGGGTTCCCTCTCAAACCGTGCGGCCACGCAGGATCCTGGCGAGGGGCCAGCGACGCAGGCTGCGGATTGGCTGGCCGCCTCCATGGCCGCATCCTTGGGTGTACCCCACGCGGGCTCCCTTTTTCAGGGCATGTTGCCACTCGGGGCACGGCCGTCGCTGTGGTCGTCGGGTGGGGGGGTGAGGGGGCCCTCGCGGGGTTCGTCGTGAGGTTCGTCGTGGGGGTGGTGGGGCAGGCTTTCGCGGGGGACGTCGTGGCAGGCCGTCGAGGTGGTGGATCGTGGGGTCGTCGTGGTGGTGGATCGGGTGGGGGGGCCCCGGGTATGCCCCCCGCGGGCTCCCTTTCAGGGCAAGCTGCCTCTCGGCGCGTGGCTGGAGGGGCGCGGGGTCCGTCGCGGGAGCCGTGGGTTAAGGGGTCGGGGGGGTGGCGTGGCAGGCGCACGCCGGGCTGTAGGGGAGCAGGCGGGAGATCCCATCGTCACCGTAAGTGTCGTTGGCGCTGGTGGCTTGGCAGGCCGCGGCTGTATTCCATGGCGCTCTTGTAAGAAACTGGTGACCTTTTATGACGATGTACTTGGTGGTGCGGCTGTAGCTGGTGTCATCGGCGACGTCAGGTTTGATGGCGTCGCCGTTGATGAGTAGTTTGAAGGCTGCTTCCAGCGCTGTTCGCCTGTGGCGAGCCGCTCGCCTGGCCGCGATTGGCCCGATGTCTATGATCTGCCTGGCCCGGAGAGAGGTGGCTGACCTTGGAGGGGTGGGTTTTGTTGCCGATGCGCTGCCGATGCATGTTTGGGCCGCCGCTCAGTCGAGCTGTTCCCCGTAGCATTGCACACGTCGGTGTCGAAGAGCGTCGCGGGCTCCTCGGCGCCCATCGCCGGGTGCCGCGCTTAGCCTGTCGCCCGCTGCGGTCCCCCCCCCGCCCTTGTAATTCCTTTGGGATATTCAGGCGCCCGAGCAGGATCCTGCCCAGAAGCTTGCTCACAGTACTTTCTCCTTGTGGTTCCAGCAGTGGCGATATCATTTTGAGATGAGACCAGTTGTCCGACATGTTTAATATACAGTGCTAGCAAAGCTTCAATTTGCAGACGCTGCTCAGCGTGCAAGGCATGTCAGAGGAACGCTGTCGGCGATCTTAGCGTATCTGCTGTCCTTTGGTCGGGTACCCAGAGGGCCGTCGATTTGGGAGCTACCGAATTATGATAATGATTGGCGGTCTCCAGATGATGGGTTTTCTGGAACCAAGGCTTCATATACGTTTGGTGTCTTGTTGACCGATGTGAAGAATGATGCGATGTCTATACACTGGCTTCAGCCGTCCAAGAACTTCGGCGGCGAGGGTATCCAAGCCAGGGTTGGCACGTACTCGGTGCGACATCTTCTGAATCGGGTGGGCATTCTACACGATGGTGGTCCTAGACTGGCGGGGCTTTTGATTGCTATCGCGGTGGGCGGTGCTTGGGCCTGGAGTTGCGAGGCCACCTTGGCGGAGCATCGTAGCAAGAGCGAGGCCGAGTTGACGGACTTCTTGCACTGTGCGACGATGTACGGCGGTTGCTGAGACATCCTTTTCATAGGTCATGGGCGCGCAGCTGTAACAAGGATTTGCAATTTTTCGATGCCAGTGCTTCGTTCTTTCCGTCAGCTATTTCTCCACGCGAAGCATTTTACGTATTTTGGCTTCGAGGTTTGGTTCCGGTAGTATGGGCACGCACGCCTGATCCTCAGTTTGCGGAGGATGAGATTCGCAGCGGCTATTCAGCAGACTCAGCCCGGTTGTCGACCACGTCTTTCAGTTGAGGCTCCAGCCGTCGTGTTCGGCGATGCCAGCGCCGACCCGCGACGGCGCAGCGTACCAGTGGGAGCGACTGTTATCTCAAGCTTCGAACCCCCTAGTGGGTGGCGCTCACATCGCTGGTGCTTTGTCGGGCAGTGAGCAGACGGTCCCCAGAAGGGAGCAGTACATTCTATGGCTTGCTTTACAAGCCAGTGCTGGGCCCAGTCACGACACCCCAGACTGCGAACATGTATATCGTGGATGGTATCATGGCTGGCAGTCTGCCCTTGTGGGGGCGACGCGGACATCTGGGTTCACATTCACGTGCTGGTGGCCACGAGGGACGTGACTGATGTTTAGGTCGGGTTCGCTCGTTCTCACCTGACTGGAAGTGATATTGTTGACGGGCGTGTGGGGAGATGGAAGGTTGTTGGTAACGCCATCATCGACGAGCTGGTTCGTGCGATGGCGACGGACGTTCGATTTGGTCCCGATGTGCGCCATCACATCCCGGACATCGACCGCCAATCCTTTCTGGCGAGGCACAGCCTGATCATCGCGGCCGCAGACTCCATGGCCAGCGTCATCCAGGATTTGAAATGGAGGAAGATGAGCGACGCCCCCCTCCCCTTCTCCCTCCTCCTCGAATGTGAACTTTCAGTTTCCCCGACCTGTTACGCTTTCCGACGACAACTGCCGTACACGCAAGCGTTTAAATTCGGCCCCCTTGAAGCGCCTGGAGGCCTGGAAAAAAGACAGCCCCTGGCCGTTATTTCACGCCCCTGAATCTCAATGGGGGGTTTCAAACGGTGCCTTTAGGACTTAGGTTGCACGTGGCTGCTGACTGGGTGCACGAATCGCACGCGCTAAAGGTACGCATGCAGCTGTGGGTTTTCGCCAGTCAACAGACACGTAACCTCCACAAGCCCTGTGGTCGAGCCACCCCGACAGGAGAAGGGTATTCCAGGTCGATCCGTCAAGGTCAGTGGTTTAATTTCCTAAGACTGGCTGAGAAGGCGAAGAGCTCTGGTGCGAGGCGCGGTCGTCCTCCCTCAGCCTAGGCTTCCTTGATTTCAGTTATTGAATAAACATTTTGATTATCATTCGCTTGATCGACCTTCGGCTCTCCGGCCCGATCCTCCTCCCCGATTTTTTTTTCTCGGCGGCCACTGCCGCGCAGCGCAGGGGAGCAGCTGTCGGGAAAAGAGTGGCAGCAACGGGCCTGCCCCGCAGCGAACGCCCACCGCGCGGGCGCACATGGCCCCGAGGGCAGGCTGGGGACCATCCCAGGAGAGGGAAGGGAAGGAAAGAGGGGATAATCAAGGAGAGAGGGAGGGAGAAAGAGAGAGAAAGAACAGAGAAAGAGAGGGACAGAAAGAGAGAGAACGAGAGAAGAGAGGGAGAGGGAGGAGAAAAGACGTGGAGGCAGGGAGGTCCGAGAGACGGGACTTTTGGGATTCAGCTGGGCGTTGCATCGACCGCATGCCGTAGGGAGGCGGGAAGGAAGAGGGGCGGTCCCCAACCACGCCCCAAGGCAACGTGCTCTCAGGGAGTGCCCTCCTCCTCCTCCTCCTCGATCCTCGCGGGCTACGGTTTGTGGTTTCTTCGAGGGCGGGACCGCGACGCAACACGCCCGTCACGCACTGGCAGCCCGTTGGGCGGTCGCACGCTGCGCGGCAGGAGGGGTCCACCAGGCCGCTGGCCCGCCGGGCGCGGCCTGATCGAGAAAGCCCGAGTTCCGTGCGCTTGTTTCATCCGACGGGTTGCCCTCGATTGCGGCACCTGGGCACCGGTTTTCCCGAGGGGGCTCTACTCGGACCACGGAAGAGTCCCACAGGGGTCCGGGAACCCGAGGGCGCCCGGTCGGGCAGCCGCTTCGCGGGAGGCTTCCGGACAATTGACTCGGGGATCGTGCTCTCCTCCCAGCGTTGGTTGCAGTGCAGGCCCATGACAAGAAACACCCTGCTTGCCTCCAGGGTGCTCTGGGTTTCTTGGGTTTCGATGGTGACGTTCCCGCACCAAGAATCAATGGACGTCCTGGGGTCTCAGGGTGGTTGGGCTTCTTACGGACTTGGCATCGCTCGGACGTGTGCGCTTTTTCCTCGGCGAGGGCCATCGAGGAGCATCCTTGATCACTTGGCAAAAAAACCACGCACGAAACCGAACAAAAACACAGGGAATGGACGTCCGAGCGATGGCGAGTGGAAGGTTTCTTGTGGTCGGGCCCCTACTGTACGTTGGTGGTCTGGACGGCCACGACCCCATGTGAACAACGCGCTCCGGAGCACATGGCTGGGCTCTCACCCCTGTGCCCCTTATGGCCCGCCTCCTACACTCCTGGGCCCGCCTGCTCAGCGTTGCTGCTATTTGGGCGCCTTGCTGGGATGCTGATGTTTTTTGTCCGACTTCGGCCCTCTGGGGCAGCTTTCGGGGCCCGGGGGCCATCATACACTGCTCTGGGGCGATGATCGACCCCTCTGGGGAGCGGTCGGGACCGACAGTCGGCCTTGATTAGTAGTTCGACCCTGCCAAAGCAAGGGTACCCTTGTGTCCCGTGTCTCGCGGCGCCGATGCCTCCTACGCTCTATGGCAATGTGGCCCTGGGAGGGGTCCTGTGTCCTCTCGCGTATCCGGTCCAATCGAGTCCGAATGTGTGGGCGTCGGATTATAAAACATGAAACTGGCGGGCGTCAGGGAGCAGGAGTCGTATCAGCGGAACGCCCTTGCCAGGCTGCGCGGGGGGGATGAGGGGTGCACGGCGCGAAGGGTCACCGAGCAAGCGGGTGTGCATCGACGATCGACGCTCGATCCGCACCCCCGCTGCTGCCCCCAACTCTGGGCGCCAGGGCAAGTGGGGTATGGATAGGAAGCGTGGCCTCGGAGACCAGGAACTAATACATGTTCCCGCTCTGGCTCCTCGTGGGGTCAGGGCGCGAGCAGACGCATGTTCGGTTGGCTGTTATGCAAGCCTTGAGTTCCACCCCAGACTTTTTTTGCACGTGGAATGGCCATGTGCCTCTGTTTATCCCTAACCGATTGCCCGTAGTTGCCGCTATTTGCCGGTAGTCCGCAAACATCTTGACTAAGGCAGGCTTCCATATCCTTTTTTTAAGCGTGAGGCATGGCTAACATGTCGCCCGAGTAGTGCAGGTCAAGTTCCCCGTGCCGCTGAACATGTACCCCGTGCAGTGGACCAGGGACCACCGTCTCTCAGCAGTTGGGGGCCAATGGAGACACAAGTAAATAGACATAATTTCCAGGATTCCCCACATGTCGCACTCTTTTCAGAATTTCCATCTCACCCTCCATTTCCTAAATATTCCCATCTTTTATCGGGCAGCAGCGTTTATGTGCGTGTGTGTGTGTGTGTGTCTGTGTTTGTTTGTGTCCCTCCTAACTCTATCTGTCTCTCTTCTTGCCGGATGCTCCCTGGGTCTCCCTCGTGCGTGTGTTCCAGTGCGCACACGCTCGTACAGTCCCAGAGACCCGAGGCTCACAAACAAAAATGGCAGCCGCCAGTTTTTTGCCGCTTTCGGCCTCCAGGTGCCCTCCACGGGCCCCAGTACCGTCAACAAAACGGCTCAGGATGAAACACCGGTTTCCCTCACGGTCACCTATGTTTTTTCTCCAAATAGGTTTGCCTACAGGAGTCCTAGCTCAACGGCCCTGAATCGTTTTCGCGAAGTGGGGTTAGGATCTACCCTCGATGATGGGCAACTTTCCCACCACCACTACCATGTGTAGGACGGGGGAGAAGCGAGGATGAGGAGGTCCTCCTCCTCCTCCTCCTCCTCCTCCTCCTCCTCCTCCTCCTCCTCCTCCTCCTCCTCCTCCTCCTCCTCCCTCTCCTACAGATGGCAGTGGTGGTGCAACATGGGCCCATCATTCGACCCCAGCGCGCGGCCGCACGGTCGGCCGCGCTGGCCGCGCGACGACGGAGCAGGGCAGTTGCCGCCACCCCCCCCCGCAGTGGTCCAGACCTCCTCGGGGGTCCACGCAAAGAAAAACATTGGAGCGCCAGACATCTGGGAAGACTGGCATATCACCGAGCACAGAGAGACGATGAAGGCGTGGCCTCACTGAGGTCCTCGTCGTCGCATTGGGGATGATAGGGCTGGGCGGCTTGGTCTGATACACCTGCAGAAAACACCCTCTGGCCCCAATGCTCCTGGCCCTCCTGACTTAGGTGCCCTCCCAAAGGGTTCGGGTTTTTTGGGGGGGTCATTCCCATGCAGACCACTCTGGGGGGGCCCAGGAAGGGGCCCTGGTTCCCGGACCCTCCTCCTCCTCCTCCTCCTCCTCTTCCTCCTCCTCCTCCTCCTCCTCCTCCTCCTCCTCCTCCTCCTCCTCCTCCCCCCCCTCCTCCTCCTCCCCCTCCTCCTCCTCCTCCTCCTCCTCCTCCTCCTCCTCCTCCTCCTCCTCCTCCTCCCCCTCCTCCTCCTCCTCCAGGTCGGGGCTTTGGGGTGGCCCGGTCGACGCCGGGGCTCGCCGGGGCCAGGAGGGCCCCTTGCGTTCCCCACGCCGCGCTCCTCATGGAGCCGGACATGCTCGCGTCGTGGAAACATCGGGGCTCAAGGGGACGGGGGTCAGTGCAAAGAGCCTGTTTTTCTTTAGATCCAGGCAAGCTTACTTCCATGGCGTTCGCCCCCCCCCCCCTCTCCCCCCTCGCCCCTCTTCAGTCGAACACGAGCGTGCAAGTGCCTTTCGGCCTGCGTGATCTCCGCACGTCGAATTGTTTTCGGCTTGCCTCAGACTCAGCCCCCCCCCCGTCCATGCAAGTAAACTTGCCCGAATCCAAAGAAAAACAGGCACCAGTGCAAACGGGGGTCAGCCAGGGCGCCAGATCTTGCAGGAAACTGCAGGGCCAGGGTCGCATTGACCCGGGTTTGGGTGCAGGATCCTGCAGGATCTTGCAGGGTCCTTCGCATTGGCCCAGGTTTGGGCGCAGGGCCTCGCAGGATCTTGCAGGATTCTGCAAGGCTAACACGGGTCTGGATTGACCCGGGTCAGAAAATCCTAGAAAATACGGGACGGGAGGTCTTTCCGAGTGTTTGGCCCCTGGGTGCCCTCGACGGGCCCCAGGACCGCCAACAACACGATCCGGGACGAAAAACTGGTCCTGGTGAAAGGGTCGGAGGGAAGGTTTTCCGAGTTTTCGGCCCTTGGGTGCCCTCGACGGGCCCCGAGACCGTCCAAGAAAAATATCGGGATGAAAAACCAGCCTTGGGGAAAGGGCCGGGACTGCTGAGGACCGCGTACAGTCATCCCGCATACTAAGGATGGGCATCCTTCTCAAGGGTACTCTTGTTGCATCCTTGCCTCTCCGGTCCGTCCTTGGCCACTTTCGTTGGCCGCGCTCCGCTCGAAAAGCTTCGAGATGGGCGTTCCAGGGGTTCGCACCATCACCGCGCATCCTTGTGGTACGGGCCGACTGTATTGAAGAAGCCAGGACGTCGCATGTCTGGCGAAGCACGTGACTGCATGTCACATCGGCTGCACCCGCCCGCCCTGTTCGATGCGTGGAACCCCAGAGTTCGATGCGTGGACCCCCAGAGTTCTGGACCCCTTCCCCCGGGCCGGTCTCTCGTCCCTGGTCCTCTCTTAAGTCAGGAGGGGAAAAAACACACAGACACAATTTACATCGTCGATTCCCAGGAAAATATGGGAAAATATGGGAGGTGGGGGGGAAGACAAAAACCCAGAATACATGGGAAAAAATGGAGAACATTTTTATCTGTGTGTATTTATTTGTGTGTCCTGGGGCCCCTTCACTTGAGACGGTCCCGGGGGCTCCCTGCGAGGGCCCCCATGGGGCCGAGAGCGGCCACGAAGTCGGCAGCTCGCCCTCCTGTCGCTCCCTCTCCTTCTGGCCCTGGGCTGGCCCTGGTCTCCTCGGCGTTCCCTCCTCTGCGTAAGTCGGCCATGTCCCTATGCAGGAGGGACGTCCCACATTAGTCAAACAATACTCAGCTCATTGTCGCTCCCTCTCCTTCTGGCCCTGGGCTGCTCCTGGTCCTCGGCTTTCCCTCCTCTGCGTAAGTCGGCCATGTCCCTATGCAGGAGGGATATCCCACAGTAGTCAAACAATAGTCAGCCGATTATGTTTCGGTTATTTTGGGCTAAATCGAGGCCCCAGTGCCTGCGTTCGCATGGCGGCCCCGCGCCCCATTCTGCACACCTCTCACACGTGGCCCCTTTAGGGGGGCTCCACCGGAGGCCCCAGTGCCTGCGTTCGCGTGGCGGCCCCGCACCCGACTCGGCACACCCCTCACGCATCGTGGCCCAATGGGAGGCTCCACCAAGGGCCCCAGTGGTTGCGTTCGCATGGCTGCCCCGCACCCGACCCGGCACACACCCCTGACACGTTTCGTCATTCCATAGGGAGCCGCACCGAAGGCCCCATTGGTTGCGGTCGCATGGCGGCCCGCACCCGTTTCGGCACAGCACTCACACGTTTCGTGGATTTCAGGGGGCTCCACCGAAGGCCCCAGCGGATGCGTTCGCATGGCGGCCCCAGACGCGTTCCGGCACCCACCTTCGCTAAATTTGGTGGCCCAATACATAGCCCCACTGAAGGCTCCAGTGCCTGCATTCGCATCGTGGTCTCGCACCCGATTCGGCACACCCCTCACACGTTTCGTGGCCCCATACGGGGCTCCACCGAAGGCCCCCAGTGGCTGCAGTCGCATGGCGGCCACGCACCCGATTCGGCCCACCCTCACACGTTTCGTGGCCCCATAGGGACCCCCACCGAAGGCCCCAGTGGCAGGGTTCGCATGGCGGCCCCGCACCCGATTCGGCACACGGCTCACACGTGTCGTGGCCCCATAACGGGTTCCACCGAGAAGGATACTTGCAATTTCGTGATTCGCAATTGCACATGGGTGGGCGTTTCGCCCGGATATCTATGCGTGTACCCTGGAGGTCTGGACAATTTCCCCAAGGCAAGCTTTTCAGCCTGAGTAGTTTTTGTTCACTGTCGCGGGGCCCGTTGAGGGTACCCGGAACCCGAAAACAGCCATCGCCGACCGCTCTAATTTTTGTTGGAGTTTCGGACCCCTGGGTCTTGCACCGTCATGTAGCATAGTAAGGATTCGCAGTGTTCCAAGGCTGCCCTTGCATCCTTGTCCCTTCGGCCCATCCTTGGCGATTCTTGTTTGCCAATCGACAACGCCAGCATGGCCCTCCAAGGCCCCTGCATCCTCACCGCGATTCCTTATTGTGCGACTTGACTGCGCTTCACTGCCGTGCTGCCGATTGTCCATGACCGCTCCGCGTCGCTCCTCCCCCCCAGTCTTGCTCTGGCCTCGCGCGTGCTCCCTTGCGGCCGCTGGGCCCCCCCCCTCTTCGCCCCAAGCGCGCGCAGGAGGACGAGGACAAGGACTACATCAGCGGGAAGCCGATCCAACACCGAGATCGGTACACTCCAGTGCAGGCCCCGCCTGAAACTCAGCCGCGCGCAGATGGGGGTGGGGAGGTGGCGGGGCTCTTAGAAGCACCCCTGCTTACTTAAAAGGCGCGGGCCTTGTCTATGGATGTAGGGCCGGTGCCTTCTAAGAAGCAGCCTCCTGAGAAGCCCTCCCCCCTCCCTCCCCCTGTGTGCGAGGCTCCAGAATGATTGGGGCGGCTGGTTTTGGGCCGTTCTCGGTCTCCTGGGGCTTCGCCGGGCCTCGGGACAGTCGAAGGACGAGTCAGGATGGAAAACGGGTCCTGGTTCCCAGCCTGTTTTTCGTAGTTTTTGGCTTCCAGGGGCCCTCGCCGGGCGCCAGGACCGTCAAAAAACGACGCAAGCGAAAATCTGGTGTTGGGGAAGTGGTCCAGATCTCTGAGGGTCCACGAACGAAATTATCCAGGCGAAGGACCCAACCATATGCAGCTGTGGGTACCGCAATTGTGAATATCTTCTTCGGTGATGCTCCCTATGGGGCCACGAAGCGCTGCACTGGGTCGGGGGAACGCATGCGGGCGGTAGCACTGGGGCCGTCGGTGACGTTCCCTATGGGGCCATGAAACGCTGCACTGGGTGGGTGAAAATACAAAACTAGGTGTGTGGGACGCATGCGGGCGGTCCCATTGGGGGCTTCGGTGGAGCTCCCCATGGGGCCACGAAGCGTTGTGCAGGGTGGGGGCTTCGGTGGGGCTCACTATGGGGCCACGAAGCGCTGTACTGGGTGGGTGAAAATGCCAAATTGGGTGTGGGGGACGCATGCGGGCGGGCCCACTGGAGGCTTCGGTGGAGCTCCCTGTGGGGGACGCATGCGGGCGGTCCCACTGGGGGCTTTGGTGGAGTTCCCTATGGGGCCACGAAGCGCTGTACTGGGTGGGTGAAAATGCCAATTTGGGTGTAGGGGACGCATGCGGGCGGTCCCATTGGCTTCGGTGGAGCTCCCTATGGGGCCAGGGAACGCTGTACTGGGTGGGTGAAAATGCCAAATGGGGTGTGGGGGACGCATGCGGGCGGTCCCACTGGGGGCTTCGGTGGGGCTCCCTATGGGGCCACGAAGCGCTGTACTGGGTGGGTGAAACGCATGGAGGAAGGAGGAGGGGGAGAGGGAGGGGAGGCAGCGGGAGGAGGAGGAAGGAGGACGCGGGCGCTGTCTGTTTAAAACGAGGACCCAACACCACAGGATGGTTGGGAACAGTTCGAGCGCCAGATGTCTGGGAAGCATGAGCCGCGACTCTCGCCGTGCTTCGGCCGGGCATGGGAGGGCATGAGGCTCAGAGTACTCCAGATTTCGTAATAAAGGGAGGGGGGTCTCGGGGGGGGTCTCTTCCAGGCTATCTTGGAGGGCCTGGGGGGTCTGGGGACTATGTTTTGGAGGGTTCTCCCACGGGGGAGGTCTGAAATGGCTTGTCTTGGAGGGTCCAGACCTCCTCCCTTTTATTACGAAATCTGGAGTAGGGTGGTTTGAGGCAGCGATCGTTGGCTTTGGGGGGGGGCCCTCCGCCGCCACAGCTGAGCGCAGCTCGGAGCACTGCTGCGTTTGGACCCCAGGAGGGGTCAAGGAATCGATTCTGAGCTGCCGTTGTCTTGACTCGCCCTGCTCTGAGGGGGGGGCAAGGATGGTGGAGGGCGCGGGCGAGCACCACCACCCAGGAGACTCCCCGAAGGGCCTCGCACCTCGAAGCAGAAGCAGTTGGATAGGCATCATGTTTGAGGTCTGCGCGGATGTCTTGGGTCGGCGCCGGGACCCCCCCTTCCGAAAAGTGCTTGAGCTCTACGCGGGGTTCTGGGATCTCGGGCAGTGGCGGAGCGTCTTGGCTTGCCTATAGGCCGCCCACCAGGGAATGCTCTAAGAACCTCTTGTGGCATGCGCGACAGATTCTTGCACCAGTTCTGCACGTATACTGTCTTGTGGCATGCACAAGAGAGCCTGGTTTTCACACATCGGTTAGTTCTGAGAGAATTCTGTGGTAGGCATATCGTGATGCCAGGGCGGTCGGTCCCTGCTCGATGGATCGGTGTTTCCCAACCATCCTGTGGTGCTGGGTCCTCGTTTTGAAGAAACAGTTTCGCGTCTCCTCCTCTCGTCCTCCCCCCCTAATCCCTGTCTCTGCCCTCCGCATGTCAACTTGCTCGGCACACCCTTCACTCGTCCCGTGTCCCCGTAGGAAGCTCCTCTGAAAGCCCAAGTGGCACAGTCCACACGCGGTTCCCCGCCCATGTCGGCACTCCTCACACGTCGTTTCGTGGCCCCATAACCGTATGCCCGCGACAATAAAGCATCCCCCCTTAACCCCTGAGTCATGATTATCCATGGGGTGCTTTTTTCTGATAGACGGGCGGAGCGGCGAGGCCGAACTTTGTTACCACCAGGGGAAGTACGAATCGTACATTGAATCGTATTACCATGATGATCTGCTGTTATCATCAATTTCGCCAGGATGTATCCAGCGAGACGCAACTTCTCGAACATTCGATGAGTTTCTCACTCCTATTTCTTCTCTTCTCTATCTGCTTCTCCTCTCCCTCCCCTTCTTCCTCCCTCCACGCCCCAGCTGAACTGTTTTTCGCCGTCGTCGACTCTCATCCACCAAGAGCAACCATGAGTACTCCTACACGACGAGTAGAAAACCACACATACTTTTGGGTTTTACAGGTGGAATATGATATGCCCAAAATTTTGATATCTCTTGACATCTCCTCGCCGGTCTCCTCCTCCTCCCTCTCTTCGTCGCTCTCCTCCTCCTTTTCCTCCTCCTCCTCCTCCTCCCCTCATTCTCTTCCTTATCGTCTTTACTTCTCTTCTCTGTCTGCTCCTCTTGCTATTCCCTAGAACCAAGGGCGAGGAGGATTTCTCAGGCTCCGTGTGCTTACATCCGTACACCGTGCATGCCTACGTGCGACTTGCTGGGGAAATCTAGTATTATCCCCCCGGGGCCTCGAGTCGTATTATCCTTATGGTGTGACTATCACTGGCACAGGGTTAGGGAGCTCCACCCAAGGCCCCAGTAGCACAGTCCACGTGCAGTTCCCCGCCCGCTGCGGCACACCCCTCACACGTTTCGTGGCCCCGCAGGGAGCTCCACCGATGGCCCCGATGGCCCCGATGGCCCAGTCCACATACGGTTCCCCGCCCGATTCGGCACACCCCTCACACGTTTCGTGGCCCCATGAGGGAGTTGCCCGAAGGCCCCAGTGGCAGGGTTCGCGTGGGGTCCCCCGCTCATTTCGGCACACCTCTCACACGCTGCGGGGCCCCACCGGAGGCCTCTGCGGCAAAGTTCGCGTGCGGTGCCCCGCCCTTCTTGGCACATGGCAGGGTCCACTTGCGGTTCCCCGCCCAATTCGGCACTCTCTTCACACATTTCGTCGCCTCGGAGGGAGCTCCACATGCGGTTCCCCGCAACTGTGGGCAAACCTCCCGCACGCTTCGTGGCCCCAAAGGGAGCTCCACCGAAGGCCCCAGTGGCTCAGTCCACATGCGGTTCCCCGCCCATGTCGGTACACCCTTCGCACGTTTCGTGGTCCTTTAATGAGCTTCACAGAAGGCAACAGTGGCATTCTCCAAATGCGGCCCTCCGTTCATGTCGGCACAGGGAGCGCCGCCGAAGGCGGTGCCCACGACGCAGCACAGACAACGGCACATGGTGAGGTCCTTCGCCAGGATCAACTGTACTACCACTGGGATTGCAGGTGGGTCTGCTTGTGAGGACACGAAACGTGCGAGGTGTTGCCCGAGACGGACGTGCGGAGAGCAGGGGCAGGGAAAGGAGGCGGATGCGATAGAGCGAGGAGGTGTGAGGTGAGACGCGCGACGCTGCGGATTCAGCGGAGGCAGCAGAGGCCCGCTTGCGCCGACGCCGCGTGGCGCGCCGCTGTGCGGAAGCGCCTGATTGAGCGGCCGTGCGCGCTTGATACTGCTAAGGCCTTACGGCCAGTGCCGCCGACCCTGGATACCTCGGCCCTCGAGGGTGACGGGATGCGTGATAAGACGTCGGAGGTAAATGAAGACGTGGCGGAGGAGGAGGCGGAGGAGGAGGAGGAGGAGGAGGAGGAGGCGGAGGAGGAGGAGGAGGAGGAGGGGGGACGAGGAGAGGAGGGGGAGGAGGAGGAGGAGAGGAGGAGGAGGGGGAGGGGAGGGGAAGGGAGAGGGAGGGAGAGGATCGCCCGGGGGGATGCGTCGCCCCCCCCCCCGCCCCCCCCCACCCCACCCCCCACCCCCCCGTGGGGAGGGTAGGGAGGGACTTCGCCACGACTACGATTTCCTTCTGTTTCGTGTTCGATTTTCTGTTATTTCGGGCGTCGACGATGACGACGACGACGACGACGACGACGACGACGACGAAGACGACGACGACGACGACGACGACGACGACGACGACGACGGTGATCCACGCAAGACGACGACACCGGGATGCGTCTTCCACACGCCGACAGGGTCGGCGGATTTAGGGAATTCACGGCGTCGCGCTCGCGCCAGCGCCGTCACCCCTTGCCCGCTCCTCCACTCCTGCCCCTCCCCGCCTCCGCGTCCTCGACTCGGTGGCATAGGGTGTCTCTTGCCCTTGTAGAAGCAAGTGTGAGGCGACACGCGCGGCGCTGCGGAGTCAGAGCGACAGGAGGGTTGAGAGCAATGCGTTCGTTCAACGCATAAGCTATCCGCGGCTGAATGTGATTTCAGCGTTTCTCTTGTCATTATCAGGGATGGCCACAGATGAATCACATTGTACTTCGACGCAAGTGGAATCAGTGTGGAATCCGCCTAACCTGGATCGGGGGGGGGGCAGGGGAAGACGAGCTCGTCAACGCATCTCGGGGGCCCTCTGAGCCTCGGAATCCGCCACTTGTGGTCTCGAAGATGGCCCAGATGCCTTCCAAGACGGCTCAAGAAGGGCGCCAACACGCCCGACCAGCCTCGGAAACACCCAAGTTGGCCTCCACAGGGCCCACGAGGCAGGCACCGACGACGCTTCAAGAGGTCCCCAAGAGAACCCTTCGGTGTGTCCGTAGTGTGTCCGCAGTGTGTCCGGCGTTATGCCCAAACGCCTGTACGATGGCAAGAGTGGGTTTCTGGAAGCGCATGTTTCACAGATGAGTTGTTCAACGATGTGCTGAATTACGTGTGGATGCCGAATGCCCCATGGTTGCTGACAAGGATAGTGATTCTGGATACCACCCCGGAGCATTTCAAGGATTACCTCATATGAGGGGCCACGGCCCCACCGCCGACGCCTTCATGGCACGCTCCCGCGGCCCCGCGCGGAGCGGTAACCGGCGCTCGTCTCGTCTCTCGTCTCGCCCCCAGAGAACCCTTCAGGGAGCTCCAAGACGCACAACTCGTTGATTGACTTCGGGCGTCTGCAGGCCCCAGGCGGCATGCGAGGCCCAACCAGACTTGCCCATCACGGTCCAAGGAGCCCCAAGGAGGGCCCAGAGGCAGCCCAAGAGGGCACCAAGACTGCCCAAGAGGACCCCAAGACAGCCAAGGATGCCCTCCAGGGGGCCTCAAGAGGGGCCCAAGAGAGGCCCAAGAGGGGGGAACAGAGCCCCAAGGCAGGACCCCCAACATGCCCCCAAGAAGCCCCCAGAGGGCCCTACAGGGCCCCGCCCCGAGGAGCTTCGAAAAGGCTTCCACGAGGCTGACTGCCTCCAAGAGGCCCCGAAGAAGCCCTCCACGTAGAAGCCCCGAGGAGGACACACCAGCAACAACTACACGCAGACAACACCACGGGAAGCGACAGGCAACACATACGGAATCGGAAGCCGCATGTTTCCCTTTCTGCGGGTCGGCGGATGGGCGGAAGCCTTCTGAACCTTAGGAACGAGAGAAGACGAACCGCAATTATGTATACCGGGAGGGAGAGGGGAGGGAGACGGGGAGACAGACAGAGAGGGAGCGAACAGAAAAAGTAGATTGATAGCAAGCCCACGAGTAAGATTGCATGACGATATTTCATGTTTTCCCCGTTCTTCTCCCCTTCTCCCATGCTGCTCGTTCGTTCCTCTCATCCGTCCCTCCCCGCTTCCAGTCTCATCCCCAGTTCTCGCCAACTCCACTCCGCGCTTGTGGTCGCGCTTCCCGAGCGACCATGATTGGTGCAGCCGTGCAGATGTATAAGACTGCCTCCCAGGGCGAGGTTGCCTTCGACCCGTTCGCGCTGATGGACGAGCAACCGGACAGCGCAAAGACGTGGTGCCAAATCCGGCCTTCCAAGGCGACCCTTGCCCAGCACAGGTGAAGACATCAATTTCTCGCCCAATGGCGGACGCATTTTTTAATACATATATATATATATACAATGTATATGCAAAGAGAAAGAAGAGAGAGAGAGAGAGAGAGAGAGATAAACCAAACACAAACGAATAAGGAAAGAAAGACAACCAGAAGGGAAATATAGAGAGAGACAGCACAAACAAACAGACAGAGAACGAGATAAAGTGAGAGAGAGAGAGAGAGAAAAAAAAAAAGAAGAAGAAGAGCGAAGGATGAACGTTTGTCAGAATTTTCGGACAATTGAAATCACATTGTGGATGCCGTGCTCGGCGTTTTCGGAGAACGCGCTGATTGTCTGGGCCAGGTCTGGGTCCCAAGTGGCCCCAAACCTTTCCTGGCCTTCGCCCCTGCGAGGAGCGCCGGCGTCGAGAATCTAGGCCCGCATCTGTTTATAGCAGACGCCTACGGCGAATCGCCGCCGCCTCCTGCCTTTTGAAATCGCCCATTTGGCCGAACGTCGTGGCCAGAGCTCTGCCAAGCTATCGGACCATGCGCTCCCCCAGCCGTTGTGGAAAACGTTGGGGACCACTTGGGAGTGGATGGCGGGGAAGATCAGGAGGAGGAGGAGGAGGAGGATGATGAGGAGGAGGAGGAAGAGGAGGAGGAGGAGGAGGGGGGGCATCTTGGGAGCCTCTGGGGGTACTCTTGGGGCCTACCAGGAGCTTCCTGGGAGCCTCTTGGAGACATCTTGGGCCTCCTTGGGCCTCTTGTGGGCCTCTGGGGGCTTCTTGGGGCTTCTTTAGCCGTCTTAGAGCGTTCCTGGCCCGTCTGACGCCCGCCGTCAGAAGCCATCTTGAGGGCCTTTCTGATTCGACTTGGGGCCCTCTTGGGGCGTTTCAGGGCCGTCTTGGATGCCATCTTGGGCGTCTTGGAGGTCTCTTGGGTCGTCTGGGGGGCCTCTTCGGCCGTCATGGGGCCATCTTGGCGGCCTCTCGGGCGATCTTGGAGGCCTCTTGGGCCGTCGGATCGCCGAACAGATGGAAGTGCCAAAATCCATCAACAAATTACAGAGCATCAATGATTTGGGCTTCTTCGGGTTTCCTGGAGGAGCTTTTAGAGGCCTCTCGGGCCGTGTTGGAGGCCTCTTGGGGGCGTCTTGGGCCACTGAGGCCAGCTTGGACCGCCTTGGTGGCTGAACAAACTCGGTGGCAGTGGACTCTCTTGGGCCATCTTGGACCATCTTGGGAACTTGGAGGCCATCTTGGCTGTCTTGGAGGCGATTGGGCATTTTTTGTTGCGGATTGTGCGGCCTTTCGGGTGGCTGGCGGCATGCGCCGAAGCCCCAGGGGGAGTTCTTCTGGAAGACAGCCCAAGCCAAACACGGGGTAGGGTCCAGCACGCCAGGCGTCCCTGTGGCAAGACCACACGGGGCGGTGGATCGAAGACGCCTACGGCGAATCACCAAACCTCAGCTGATTTACGCACTCACGAGCTTGGCTCCCTTCTCCTCCTCCCTCTCTTCCCCTCCCCCCTCCAGCGCATCACTACTGCTGCAGAGGGTGATTGTTCGCATCAAACAATCCAGTCGGCGTAGTGGCTGCAGGGTAATCCGCGGCATTGGCCGCGACTTGTTTTTGCCTGCCCCTTCTCTCCTCCGCTCCCCGCTGGGAGGAAGGAACGATTCATACTTTGTCGGCGCTTTTGTCTGTCCCTCTCGCCTCTCCTCTTTGCCCCCGTCGCTCCCCCCTCGCCCTCTGCCCTCCTCTGTTTCCCGGCGGTGTTCGATCACCTCGGGCATACAATTTCGAAGCGCCGCCAGTGGGCCGCCCAGCTTTCCTGACGCAAAGTCGTTCGGTATCACTGTCTTGTGTGATCCGACGCATACGGACCAGAGGATTCATCAACTGAGCATGGTTGCGTCGCGCTGCTGTGGAGAGGAAGAAAAAACGCTCGATGCACAAGAACTCGTTGGGGGGATGTCGAAAATTGTGAGGGGTGTGCCGACATGGACCTGAGTACGCATGCGGGCCCTGCCACTGGGGCCTTCGGTGGAGCTCCCTTTGGAGGCACGAAACGTGAGAGCGGTGTGCCGAAATGGGCCCGAATACGCGCGCGGGCCCTGCCACCGGGGCCTCCAGTGGAGCTCCCTAATGGGCCACGAACCGTGTGAAGTGTGTGTGTGTGTGTTTGTGTGTGTGTTTGTGTGTGCGCGCGTGTGTTTGTTTGTGTGTGTGTGTGCGTGCGTGCGTGCGTGCGTGCGTGCGTGCGTGCGTGCGTGCGTGCGTGCGTGCGTGCGTGAGTGCGTGCGTGCGTGCGTGCGTGCGTGCGTGCGTGCGTGCGTGCGTGCGTGCGTGCGTGCGTGCGTGCGTGCGTGCGTGCGTGTCTGTGTGTGTATATGTATGGGTGCGTGCGTGCGTGTGTGCGTGTTTTTGTATGTTTGTGGTGGTGTGTGTGTGTGTGTTGTGTGTGTGTGTGTGTGTGTGTGTGTGTGTGTGTGTGTGTGTGTGTGTGTGTGTGTGTGTGTGTGTGTGTGTGAGAGAGTTCGTGCGTGCGTGCGTGCGTGCGTGCGTGTGTGCGTGCTGAACTGGACCTGAGTACGCATGCGGGCCCTGCCAATGGGGCCTTCGGTAAAGCTCCCTATGAGGCTACGAACCGTGTGGGTGAAGAGGAGGAGGAGGAGGGGGAGGGGAGGAGGAGAGGAGGAGGAGGAGGAGGAGGAGGAGGAGGAGGAGGAGGAGGAGGAGGAGAAGGAGGAGGAGGAGGAGGAGGAGGAAGGTGAGGAGGAAGAGGTGGGGCGCGGCTTTGCGAATTCAAAACGAGGACCCAACACACAGGAAGGTTGGGAACACATCGATTATTGAGTGTGCACTTCCTGTGCCCAGCCCCTGGGTGTGGCCGCGACGCCGCCCCGCGCCCGCCGCCAGGGTTGCAGCACCGGCTGGCCGCCCAAGCCGCTCCGCGGTTTTCGCCATGTCAGCGTTTCCCTCCCTCCCTTAGGGGGGTGGGGCTAATTGGTGCCGAAAACGTCGATTTTGAATTTGGTTACCGAACCATCGGTTTTGAATGCTTCTCCGATTCGAGGTTCGACATTTCGATCGGCTGAATTGCGCCTGTCGTTTCACATCGTAATCTGGATGCGCATTGCACGGCAGTTGTGATGCGCATGCATTGCAGTGCGTGGATGCGCACATCGTAACATAGCCGGATGCCCCGACTACCGTAGCCCCATAGGGAAGCTCCACTGAAGGCCCCCGAGGCAGCGCGCATGCTGACGGGAGTTCATTTTGGCGCACCCTTCTGAAGTGTCGCGGCTCCGCGGGGATCTCGCCGACGGCCGCAGCGGCAGCGCCCTCGTGCGGACTCGGGGCCAAGTCGGTGCACACCTGACGCGCTTCGTGCCCCGATGTCCACCGAAGGCCCCCGTTCGCGCTGCCCCGTTTTCCATCCCGCTTGCGGCGCACTACTCATGGGGAGAGGGCCGGACCCTGCGTGACTCGTAACTGCAATCATGTAGTGGGATACGGGGGGATGGGGGGGGGGGAAAGAGAGAGAGAGAGAGAGAGAGAGAGAGAGAGAGAGATAGAGAGAGAGAGAGGGAGAGAGAGAGAGAGAGAGAGAGAGAGAGCGAGGAGAGAGAGAAAGAGAAAGAGAAGAGAGAGAGAGAGGGGGCAACAAAAAGAGAGCGATAATATATATATATATATATATATATATATATATAGAGCGAGAGGGAAAACGGAGGGAGGGGGACGGCGAGGGAGGGGTTCCTTTTCTTTTGTCCTCCTTCCCCTCCTCCTCCTCCGTCCCCTCGTCCTCCTCAGCCTCCTCCTCCTTTTCCTCCTCCGCCTCCTCCTCCTCTCTCTTCTCCTCCTGCTTCTTTTCCTCCTCCTCCCGTGTCGCGCCAGGCGCCCCTTCTCCCCCGTGCCTCTCTCTCTGTCTCTCTCCTCGCCCCGGGTGCGGGGGAGGGAGAGAGGCGGAAAGGCGGGCAGAAGGGCGACGCGAAGGGGGAGGCGGGGGCGCCCGCAGCCGTTTCGGTTCCAACGGCGGCGGGCGCCAGGGCCCCCCTTCGCGGCGGGCTGCGGGGCGGCGCGAGCAGCCGCCCACCCGCGTCGAGGCCACTTGCTTCGGGGCGGCGAGCAGCCTGGCGGGCGCTTTCGTGCTCGCCGAGCGCGAGCAGGTGGAGGGCGAGGGCTGCTGGGCGGACGGCGCGCTCTCGAACGCGACCGTCTTCGTCAACGCCACGCACAACAGGCAGCCCTACAGTCACCCGTCCACGGCGACAGGCCAGGCGAATCTTCACCTGGTCGCGGGCGCGCGCGGGGACGAGACGAGGAACAACCTTTCCTTCAACAGGAACATCGACGCCATCCTCGCCCACCCGCGCTCGGGGAGCGACGCGCTGGTGCACTGCGACCGGTCGTTCCGCAGAGCCCCCGCGGCGCGCGCGGCGCTGTTCAAGCGCAGCACGGGGCACTCTGCGAAAGCCGCTGGGTTCGGCGACAAGCCGAGACGCCAGGGGATCGGCGATGGGCCAAGCACCCCGACCAGGGCCCCCTTTCTGGAGGCGCAGGAGGACAAGGAGGAAGAGAGGACGGAGGAACAGGGAGGACACGAAGGGGGAGGGGGGCGGGGGGGGGGGTCGGAAATCTGTCGCTCGCGCCACCAGGCCTTCCTGGACGTCCTGGCGACGAAGCGCCAGATCTGGAAGGGCCACCAGCGTGGCTGCGACGACCGCTACGGGCGCCGCGACGCGGGGCTCGTTCGCGCGCAGCAGTGGGCCGAGGCGCAGCCGGCGCCGCGGCGCGCCCCAGTGGCCCCCCCCGCCCGCGCGGCGACAAGCCAGGGCGCTGCGCCGACGGAGCGCGCCCGGGCGCTGTCGCGGCCGTCGCCGCGCTCAGCGGCGGGCGGGGGGCGCGCGGGCGCAGGGGGGGGGCGCCGAATAGGTGGCTTTGAAATGCAGGATTGCGTTTCGGAGCTGCCAGGGGGGGGGGGGCGGCCGTCGGAAAACAAATGCCCCCCCGAAAGAACAGCCAGCCTCGAAACATTTGCGCCTGCTCATCTTGCCGCGGAATTTTCAGCGCGTCGTTTGAGCGCCGCCCGCTTTGCAGGGCGCAGTCGTCCCGGCAGAGGCCGCGGCCACAAAACGCACGCGTGCGCTTCTACAGTCCCCCCCCTCCCCCGCGCGCCGTTTCTGATCCCCGCGCGCCGTTTCTGATGCCCCCCCCCCCCCGCCGCCCTCGCAGCGCCGATGGGGCCTTCTCTGCCGCGCTCGCCTAGGGGCGCCCCGCGCGAGCCAGCGGCGCGCAGCCAGGCGCGCCCCTTCAGGCGCGTCTGAGCAGCTACCTGGGCGCCGACTCGGGCCCCCAGAGTTCTTCGGCAGCGCCGCCGCGGAGGCTCGCAGCTACCGCTTCGGGAACGCGCGGCTTGGCGGAGTCCCCCGACGCGGCGAAACGCTTGTTTCGCTGCGGAAGCCGCTGGACTTCAACGCCTTTCACCGCGACGAGTGCCGCGCGCTCTTGCTCGACGCTCGCGCCTTCGGCAACGACTCCGCGAGCCCGTTCCTCCGCGCAACGAAGCGCGCGAGGAAGCGCGCCCCCTTGCACTCGAACTGGTTGGTTCGTTTCCCGACGCACCTGGGCGGCGTGGAATCCATCGACCTCGCGAGTCGAGAGAATACGACGAAGTCGTACCTCAACGACCACTGCGGCGACAGTGGGCGCATCCGCAAGCGCCTCCAGCAGGCGCGCGCCATCTCGGCCCAAGGACCAGGAGGTCCTCGTCCTGCAGCGGCCCCCACTGGGGGACATCCAGCGGTGGAGCCAGGCGGACAAGCGCTGGCGGCCTGCCCAACATCCCGCTGACGCGCTGCAGCAGGGCGCCCCCGTCGACGGACCAAAGCCCCCGCCGTCGGCGAAAAGTTTGGGGGGCCCTCTGCCCTCTAGGCCGCCGACGCCTGCGCCCTATGACGTCGCGGGTGCTCCGCCGAACTCCACTTGCGCAGCGCCTCGGCGTCCGTGAGCGGAGCGCGTTGTCCAGCGCGTGGAAAATCATTCCTTAATATCGTCTCCTAGACACTTCCCCCCTCCGAAGCCCCCCCCGCGCTTTCGAAGCAGCGGCAGGCTTTCCGCGCGCCCTTGCGCTGCTGTTCGGAATCGATGATCAGGCGAGTTGCCTCGACCTGGGCAGTTGCCTTGATCGGGGGAGGCGCAAGCGGTCGCCTTCGGAGGCCGCCGGGGGGGGGGGGGATATGAGTGCGAGAACGACCGTTTTTGGAACGATCGTTCTCGTCTTCTGATTGAGCGATCGTTCCTTTGATGATCACTCGAAGGCTCAGGTGGGGCCCAAGTCCATCTCCCAGGGGGGGGGGGGCGGTCGCGCGGCCGCCCGGCCCGCCGCCCGCGACGCCGGCGCCGAAGCGGGGGGTCTTCAGCGCGGAGGCCACGAAGGGCGAGACTGCCAGCCCCTCTCCTCGCCCCTTCACCTCCCTCCGAAATCGTCTCTTCGTCCACCTCCTCCTCCTGCTCGTCCTCCTCCTCCTCGTCGTCGCCGTCCTCGCCCTCCTGTTTTTTCTTCTCCACAAGTACCGAATATGAATGCTATTCTCTTCCTTCCCCTGATAACGTGCTGGGGGCGTTCGCACCCCCCCCGCGTCCTGCTTTCTTGCGCGCAGGATTCCCGGGAGTTGGGTTTTCGCCTGCATTTGTTTCCAAAATGCTGCTCTTGCTGCGGCGTCGGCTTCATTTTCGGGCCCGCTCATTCCGAATCGTGCTCCCGCTGCAGCGTGGGTCTCATTTTCGGATCGGCGTTTTGCCTCCGTCGTTCAGGATGGCGTTCTCGCCCCAGCGCGGGCCTGTTTCTCGCGCGCCCATCCGCCCGCCACCACCGCGCCGCGCCCCGCCCCGCCCACCGCCACTTCCACCAACCAACGCACGCACGCACGCACGCGCACCGCCACCACGGCCCCACTACCCCACCCACCACCACCACGCTATACCGCGTCACACCACATCACACGCGCGCGCACAGACACACACGCACGCACACACACACATACACACGCACACACACACACACGCACGCACGCACGCACGCACGCACGCACGCACGCACGCACGCACGCACGCACGCACGCACGCACGCACGCACACGCACGCACACACACACATACATACACATACACACACATACACATACACATACACATACACACATACACATACACACACACATACACATACACATACACATACACACACACAGACACATACACATACACATACACATTACACATTACACATACACATACAATACACATACACACACATACGCACACGCACACGCACACGCACACGCACACACACCACCACCACCGCCACCACCACCACCGCCATCACGCACGCACGCACCTGGCCCACCACCAAACCACCAAGACGCCACACCACGTCACACCACAGCACGCGCACACACGCACACACACACACCACCGCCACCACCACCACCACAACCACAACCACAACCACAACCATAACCACAGACACGCGCACGCGCGCACGCACGCGCACCGCCACCCACTACGCACGCGCGCGCGGAGCCACAGGTCCGCTACGACACGCGTCCGCGGATAGAGAAAATCAGCGCCACGGTGAGGGGTGGGAGGGGGGGTGGGACGTCAGATATGACGCGAGCGCACATAGCTCGCCCCCCCCCCCCCCCCCTCCCCCCCCCCGAGGTTTCCTTGCATTGCGATGTCTTTCCTGCAAATCGCATCACGGCTTTCCTCGCGCCGGGCGCGTCGAGAAGGCTGGTCGGAAACGCCGCCGCCGCCGCGCCCGCTGCCCCCGACCGCTCTCGCGAGCGGCGCCGCCGCGAGCGCGAGAAGCGCGCGGGCATGGCGGGCGCCCCCATGCCGACGCGCCGCGCGCGCGGGCGCCCCGAGAGCGAGGAGGGGGGCGCCAGGGGGGCAGTTATCAATCAGTTTGGGCGCGGACGCAGCCCCTGGAGTTTACCGCGGGCGGGGGGGGGGGCCCTGACCGAAGGCTCCTGCGGGGCCCTGGTTCCCGAGAGATGGACAGGGTGACGAGCGACATGCTTCCGACCATCACGGGCGAGAAGCCTCCACTCAGGCAAACTTGCGGGCCGCGCCCGCGCCCCGCAGGCGGCGCCGGCACCGGCAGCTAAGGCGCGGCCGCCCACGCCTCCGCCTAAGGCGGCGCCGCGGGCGGGCAGCAATGCGCCGCGGCCGCGCGCGATGGAGCAGCCTTCCCCGCGGGCGCCGCCGCGGAAGGCCTCGGGGCACCGCTCCAGCGAGGGCCGCGCTGCAGGGTCGGCGCCCCGCCCGGGCACCAACGCCGCCTCGAAGTCCGCCCCTGTTGGGGCGAGGCCGAAGAGCGCGCCGCCAGCTACGAGGCCCGCGCTTGCGGCGACAGGCTAGATGCCCGACGCGGCATCTGGCGCCTCCGCCGCAGACCGGCAGCGCAGCGACGCCGAGGACGACGCGCGCGCGCTCGAGGAGGCCCTGGGCCAGCAGGGCGAGCTCTTCAAGACCTTGAAGCGCCGCGCCGAGAAAGCGCTTGGCGGGTGCGCTGACTCCTTGAGGGGGAAGCGCCGCGAGCTGGGCCAGGTGGGGGCGACGATGGAGACTGCTCAGAAGCTGCTCCAGGCCGCCGCGCGCCAGGTTGCGCCCGACCTCGACGAGGAGACGGGGGGGGGGGGGCGCGGCGACGCAGCCTGCAGAGGCAGCCACATCAGCCCCTGCAGCTGGAGCGGCGGCGAAGACTGCAGAGGCAGCCGCGGCAGCCCCAGCAGCCCCTGCAGGTGCGGCGCCTGCAGCTCCACCCCCGACGGCGGCAGCCCCCGAGGTTCGCGCGCCTGCGACGCCGCCGCCCCCGAAGGAGGAGGGCCAGGAAGCGGCGACCATCGAGGCTCCGCAGACGCCCCCAAGCGCGCCTGCCAGCAGCTCCGCGGACGGGCGAGACGGGCCCTGGCCGCCGCCAGGACCGCCGCCTGCTTTCCTGAGGAGGACCGCCGCGAGCAAGGAGGGGGAGGAGGAGGAGGAGGAGGAGGAGGAGGAGGGGGAGGGGGAGGCCGCGCGCGCGGACCAGAGCGACCAGCCCGGGAACGAGCCGCCAGGAACTGTTTGCGTTCTCCAACCGCGCGCGCGTGAGGCCCAACGACACCGTCGCCACAGCGGGCGCCGACCTCTCGCTGGGGCGCTGCTACGAAGCGGCGCGAAGTTGCGCGCGGTAGCAACGCGCAACAGCGCAAGCCACGCACATAACAAGAAAGTGAGCAGAAGCACAAACAACAAAGCATCTCCAACGTAACCGTGCTGACCAATTATTGTTTACACCCATAAAACATGTTAGTAGGCCTGGTATGCCAGACGTGATGGATCAGCTCTTTGTGCACATAGTGCCGCAGATGCTGGACGAGAAGGGCGTTCACGGCTGGGCGCCCATCCGCATCGTCGCGCAGAACAAGCCGGGGGAGGTTGAGAAGTGCACCACGGTCCGCGCCTCACTGGAAGAGGGAGCCGACGTCAACATCGGGGGGGATCGCGGCGCTTCCCCGCTGTTCATGGCCGCCAGCACAGCGGCGATAAGCCAGGTTGGGGCCCTCCTCGAGCTCGGGGCGGGCCCGAACCTGCCGAACGGGGGCGGGGCCACGCCGCTGGGCGCCGCCTGGGCCAACAAGGCGCGCAGGGACCTCACCCGCGAGGGCGGCGGCCGCAAGGGGGCCGGCGTCACTGGCAAAGGGAGGCCCTGGAGGAGCGAACAAGGGTGACAGGGGTGGACTCGGGGGGGCCTGTGGGGCACGAGGCTTTCTCATGGAAGGGGAAACAACAACAGTTTCCGGGTAGAGGGGCGGGGGGCGGCGCTGAGCCTGCATTGCATGAGCGGGGAAAGGGGGGCGGCGCGATAGGCCGGTGGAGGGGCGCGCGCCCGCCCGCGGGCTGCGACCTCGCCGCGACGACTCGAACTACAGGCCGAGCCAGGGGAGACAGGCCCGCCGGGATCGGCACGACAACTGGGCGGGCCCGAAGGGCGGGAATAACGACGGCAAGAAGGGCGGCGAGGGCGTCGAGGGCCCGCGCGCCAGCGACGCGCCCAGCAGGCCGCGAAGCCTCCGCGCCGCCGACGACGGCGAGAACGCCCAGCTCGCTGGGCAACGGGCCTGGCTCGCTCGTCGCGGAGCCAGACCTTCCAGCAGGCATGGTCGGGAACGGCGAGGGGCGTCTGACGAGAGGGCGGGGGGCGGGCGCGCCAGGGGGGCGCTGGGGGCCAGGGGGGGGATTCTAACTTAGAAGTCCTGGGCCTCTGTCTGCTGGGAGTTCTGGCTCCGCACGTTTAAAGATGCTTTCGGGGCCCACAGAGCGCCTCGACGAAAGAGGCCCGCCGCCTCTCGAGGCGCGACTTCGCGGCCGCCAGCGGCCGCGCCACAGAGAGCGTCCCTCTCGCGCCCTCCTTCTTCTATCCGCGTCTCCGCTCGTCTCCCCAGCCGCCCACTTCGCGCCTCCAATCCCCCCGTCCGTCGTTCGGTCGCTGTCGCCCCTGGCGCCCTGGCCCCATGAGGGCTTCGCGCCACTCCCGGGCTTCTCGCATGTCCTGCGCTTTTCGCGCGTCCTGCTGCCGCCCCCCTGCACGTCTGGGGCTTCTCGCCCCCTTCACTTTTTCGGAATCAGTTTCTGATTTTTCAACCCCCCACCGCCATTCTCTCGCGCGCTGGCCCCGAGCGCGCGCGCGGCGACAGGAAGCGAGGGCCGAGGCGGCACAGGCGAGCAGGGAGGGGTGGGAGAGCGGCCGACGCAAGGTCTCCTCCCTTTCACGCCCGCCCCCCCCCGTCCCCCCCCCCCCCCCCCCCCCCCCCCCCCCCCCCCCCCCCCCCCCCCCCCCCCCCCCCCCCCCCCCCCCCCCCCCCCCCGCGCATGCTTTTCCCCCGCATCCCCCCAACACACACACACACACACACACACACACACACACACACACACACACACACACACACCACACACACACACACACACACACACACACACACACACCACACACACACACACACACACACACGCACACACACACACACACACACACACACACACACACACACACACACACACACACACACACACACACAAACACACACACACACACACACAAACACACACACACACACACCACGCACACACCCACACACCACCGCCACGCACACACCCACACGCACCCCCTTTCCTTTTTTTTTTCCCCCGCGGCGGGCCCTTCTGGCCGCGGGCCCATCCCGCCATCGCGCCTCGCCCAGACGACAACGATATTCTGGTGCTCCTGGGGGATGGGGATCCTCGCGCATGCGCCTGCCACGCGCTGGGCGAGCGCGGCGCGACCACCCCCGTGCCACAGCTTCGCGGAGGCTGCGCTGACTACTTCGCGAAGCACCCGCGCGCGGAGGCCCCGGCCGACCAGCAGGCGCGGGTGTCAGACATCCAGATGGACTTCGAGACGACGCAGCTGGAATTCGCAGGTGCCCCGCCAGTGCGTCTGCAGTTCGTCTGGTACGATGCCCCTTCATGATCGGCGATGCGCCTGTACGTGTGCGGATTGGTTTTGGGGGGCTGGTGGACTTCTTGGCGCGACATCCACGCGGGGGAAACTCCAAGGATCGCGGTGACTTCAGGTACTTCAATCGAGCTGTTGCGATATGCGTTGGACTCGGGCTGAACGAAGAGCACTTCCGAGAGTCCGCCCGCGCCTCCCGCAAGCGTGCTCGCGGCGACATGGGCGACGACGGCGCCGACGATGATGTCATGGGGGCGATGGCCGCCGACGCAGTTGCCGGCGATCACGAATGGCTCATGACGATGCAGGCTGCGTCGTTCTGGCAGTGGTCTGTCATTGACAGGGGGTGCGTGCTGAAGGTCGCGGACGCAGACTTGATGACTGCACAGGTGGATCACGCGAAGACCATTCTCCATGAACTCACCACATGGCCGCTCGCCCTCGGCGAAGAGCCTGCTCCGATCGCAATTGAGCCCAAACGCGCCGGTTGCGTTACCGTCCTGCACGGGGGGGGGGCGGTGGATTACAACGAGCTAGCTCAGTCTGACAAGCCTGGTGGCGGACGAGGCAACCACATCGCGAGGACATCGGGCGGGCAGTCGGTGGGAGACAGCAGGTGTTTTTTTTGTTGGGGGGGGGGGGGCTGACAGTGTTGTCGGTGTAGTGGGGTAAAGTTGAATGGTGGTATGGTGCAACGAGTGCGCGGTGGCATCCTTCCTCTCATGCGCGGAGACACGTCGAGTGGGGGGCGTCAGATGCGTCGGACTGCCAGCGAGGACCAGCAGTTTCATGAACGAGCGCGACGTGCGGCTGGTCGGCTTGATTGAAGTTCTGGGCGCGGACGTTCAGAATCGAGGTGGGCGGGCTAAACTTCGACACTCTCCCAAGCTCGAGAAGTTGACCGCGTGGAAGCAGGACGCGTTGCGCCGCTTGTCCTCGCTGTGGGAGGTGTCGCGCAGCGACGACCGGTGGCTCCAGCTGAACGCCCTCGCTCTGGGACTGCACAATTGTTCCGCGGGCCGCGCTCGGCAAATGCAAGCTTCGCATCTGTCAGCTTTGAGCGCGGCGAAGAGGAACGCCACTGGCACAGGCGCGCGGTCAGCCAAGCACCTGGTGGCTGGAATCGTCGCTGGGCACGGCCCGCAGCAGCCCCTCTTGACCGCCGCGGAGCGCAAGGGGAGGCGCGAGAAGGTGGAACCAGAGGACAGGGCGGCGATCGGCCGGAGCAACGCGCAAGTGTCGCAGTCGAAGGTGGAACCGCGCGCGCGTCTGTTCCAGACCGCGAACTACTACTTCTGTAGCAGGACGCGCGGCAGGCAAAAGCGTTTTCCACGACCCCCCAGGACGACGAATGCGGCGACAACGCCTGCTAGGACGACGCAGACGCCGACGACAAGGGCGATCGAGGAGGCAGGGGGAGGCGAATGGGGAAGTGTTTCTAGAGACTCTACGATGCGCTCGCCGCTTTGATTCGGCAGCGGAGCCGTCTGCCATTGCGTCTCTCCGAGGTTGGCGGCGGGGGGCGCGTCGCACTGGAGCTTGGCGCTCGACGCGGCGCAAGCGAGCGGGGAGAAGGCGACGGCGGCCACCTTCTCCTTGCCAGAGAGGGGCGTCTACTTCTGGGGCCCGCCCGTGTTTCGTGGTTATTCCCCATATCCTAAGATGGGGTTCTTGTTATTACTTGGGCGCTTCCTACTCCTCTTTCCTCCTCCTCCTCTTTTCTCGGCCCCTCCTGTCGGGCATACTCAGACTTGCTCATGCACAGACTTACTCATACTCAGACTTACTCATACTCAGACCTACTCATACTCAGACTTACTCACGCGCATACATTTTCATACACAGACTTACTCATACACAGACTTACTCACACACAGACGTACTCATACACAGACTCACTCATACCCAGACTTACTCATACACAGTATTAGTCATACTCAGACTTACTCATACCCAGACGTGCACATACACAGACTTTCTCATACACAGACCTACTCATACCCAGACTTACTCAGACACAGACTTACTCATACACAGACTTACTCATACTCAGCACCCCTAAGGGGAGCCGCCAGGGGTGGTTGCACGGGCTCGTTCGCGGCCATTTTGTGGGGATGTCCCAGGCGGTTTGCCTGTTTCTGGGCCCAACACCCTTCGCTTGGAGAGCAGATTGTGAGGATGTCTCAGGCGGGGCGCTGGTTTCAGCACCCCTAAGGGGAGCCGCCAGGGGTGGTTGCACGGGCTCGTTCGCGGCCATTTTGTGGGGATGTCTCAGGCGGTTTGCCTGTTTCTGGGCCCAACATCCTTCGCTTTCGGAGCAGATTTGGAGGATGTCTCGAGCGAGGCGCTCATTTCAGCACCCCAAAGGGGAGCCGCCAGGGGTGGTTGCACGGGCTCGTTCGCGGCCATTTTGTGGGGATGTCTCAGGCGGTTTGCTTGTTTCTGGGCCCAACATCCTTCGTTTCGGAGCAGATGTGGAGGATGTCTCGAGCGAGGCGCTCACTGTCACCCCCCAGGTGGGCCAGATTTTGAGGATGTCTCGATCGGTTTGCTTGTTTTGGTGGCCAGGCTCGTGGGCGCAGATTCTTCCCAGGATGCCACAGGAGGCTCCAACAGGCTCCAGGAGGCCCCAGGAGACCACATGAGGTCCCAGGAGGCATCAGGAGGCCACAGAAAGACTCAAGAGGCCACAGGATGTCCCAAGAGGCTCCAGGAGGCCCCAGGAAGCTCCAGAAGGTTTCAGGAAACCACAGGAGGCCCCAGGAGGCAACAGGAAGCGCCAGGAGGCCTCGGAAGGCAACAGGAGGCCCCGAGAGGCCCCAGGAGCAGGAGGCCTCAGAAGGCAACAGGAGTGGGTCCAATCCCATGTGTTTTACGTGTGCTCCTATCGATTGGGCCTCACCTGGAGCACGATTCTTGGATGTTCTACGTATGTTTGTATAGATGGTCCTGCTCCTGTGTACACAATCCTAAATGTTTTATTCATATTCCTATGTATTGGGCCTCTCCTGGGGCACGAGTCCTTCGTGTTTTACGCGTGTTCCTATAGATTGCCCTTCTCCTGTGGGTCTAATCCGGAATGTTTCATGCACGTCTGTTGCCATAGATTGCGCTTCTCCTGGGGCACGAAACCTTCCTAGGAGGTCCCAGGAGGTCCCAAGGGGCCCCTGGAGACCCCAGGAAGCCCCCGTAGGTTTCAGGATGCCCCAGGAGGCCCCAGGCTCATGCACAGAGACGCGCTCGTACTACTGAGGCTCATTCACACTCCAATTCATTCGCAGTTAGATTGATGTCCAGACCGTCACAACTGAAGCCCGTTAATATTCGAAAGCTCTTGCGCCTAGACATTCACGGCGGACAGGCCCATGCGAGTAGATGCGCATATGGGGAGCTCCACGCAGTGAATAATTTGTTGTGCCGCGCGATCTCCTCAGACCCCCCCCCCTCCCCCACCCCCCCGCGCGCCCCTTTCCAGCCTGCCCCCCCCCGACGCCCCCCCCCCACCCCCCCACCCCCCCCTCGAGGCTTTCCCCTCCAGGCGCCCCCCCCGCCCCTCCAGGCCCGCCCCTCATGCCCCCGGGCAGGGCACGCCCCCCCTCCGGGCGCTTCAGGCGCCCCCCCTTCCCTCCAGGCACCCCCCTTCCCTCCGGGCCCCCCGCCCCTCTTGGGCCGCAGGGCGCCTCCAGGCCCCCGCCCTCTCCAGGCCCCCCCCCGCCCTCTGCGCCCCCTCCCGCGGAACGCTGTTCCGCGGGGCCCGGAACAGCGAAACGGAGGGGCCGGAACAGCTTTCCGACGGGGGGGCGGGAGGGGCGGCAATTGGCGCCCAATCCTTAGGTTTTGAAAGGGCCCAGCAGTAGGTGCCCGAACCATCGGTTTTGAACGTTTTGGTGAAATCCGCGCATTTGGTGACAATCGCAGCGCGGCGGGGGGGGGGGGCGCCAATAGGTGCCCGAACCATCGGTTTTGAAGGGGGTCCGGCAATAGGTTCCCGAACCATCGGTTTCGAGGGGGGTCCGGCAATAGGTGCCCAAACCATTGGTTTTGAAAGCTTTTCGGGAGCCACGTTCGGAACCTCGAAGCGGGCCCCGCATAACGCCGTTCCGAGGAGGAGCGGGCGGGGGGGGGAGGGGCGCGGCGGCTCGCAGTCTCCTGGAGCCCCAAGGGCACATGGGGTTCTCGGGCGCCAGGGTCCCAGGGGCCCCAGGGGTCGCTCTGGGGGCTTCCCCGAGACCTTGGGCAGCCCTGCCGCCCAGGGCCCCAGGGCCCCAGGGGTCCTTGGCTCTTGGGGCCCAGATGCCCCGGGCCGCCCTGGGGGCCTCCCTGAGGCACTTGGGGCACTTGCGGCCCCGGGGCGCCGGGGCCCCCGGGGCGTCGCGGCCGCGCCCGCGGAACCCCACCCGGCATGTTCTCGACGAGACGGGCGTGGAGCGGGCGCGCGACAAGGAGGGCGCCGAGAAGGCTGGCAAGAACATCGGGGACCTCTCCAACGCCTTCTTCGCGCAGCCGCGGGCGAAACACAGGGGTGCGCACTCGTTGTGGTTATCCACGCGAGCCCTCCTCCTCCTCCACTTCCTCCTCCACCTCTCCCCCCGCCCTCCTCCTCTCCGTCGCCCTCCGTCGCTGTCCTCGCCCCTCTCCGTTCTCCTCGGCCCCCTCCTAAACTTCCCCCTCCCCCCCCCCCCGCCCCCCCCCCCCCCCCCTCTTCCCTCCTCCTTCCGCACATTCGATCGGAAACATCGTCGTCCGCGGCCGCGCGCGGGCCGACGAGCGCGCGGCGGCGCGGCTGCCCACGAACCATCATTACAGTAACCCAGGTGCTGTGCACATCGTTGACCTGCTGCTCATAGCCCCCCCCCTCGCCCTCGCCCCCCTTCCGCCTACTTCCCGCCTTCCTCCTGCCCCTCGTCGCCCTCCTCCTACGCCTCGCCCTCGCCCCCCCCCCTGCTTCCCCTAGCTTTTCTCTGCTTTCCCTTTTCTCCCTGCGTTCATTCCCAGCCCCCTCGTCGCCGATGTCGCCGTCGCCCCCCCAGCGCCATCTTTCGGCACCTCAGGGGTGCAAGGGCGCGCAGCTCGGCGCGCGGGGCATCGCGGCGGCGCCGATGCCGCTGTCGACCGCGCAGGCTGATTCGGGCCCCCCGTTCGTCGGCGAGGAAGCGTTGGAGGGGCCCCTCGCGAGCAGGGGGAAGGCCGCCCCAGCCGGCGCCGAGGAGGGCATCCACAGGAGGGCGGACTTGATCCGGGCAGCGATTTCGGCGACCAAGCCTGCTGCGACGGACAAGGGGGCGCCCGAATGTCTGGCTCGCGGTTTCGCGCGGGAGGCCCACGACGCGCCCGCCGACTTGCACGCCCCGCCCCGCCCGACATGCTCGGAGAGGTGCCCGTGCCGGGGGAGGCGCGAGCCGCGGAGAGGCACGCTGTGCAGGTGGCGGCGGCGCACGCAGAGAAGGGCCACACTGTGGCCGCGCGCGACAAGCGCGCGCAGAAGTACTTCAAGAAGGCTCCAGCTCTGGAGCGCACGGAGGTTCAGAAGAAAGGCCCTCGTCGGCTGCCCGAGAAGGACGCATCGAACGCGGGCGAGATCGCGAAATGGATTCAGAAGTGGACCCCCCCAGGCACCGCCATTGACGCGGACGGCTACAACGGCCGCTGGAGGGCGCAGCGCCCGCCGACGAATGAGTGGAAGTCTGCGTCTTGGGTGAGGCGGGGCTGCGAGCAAGCGGCCTGCGAAGCGATTTGGTGGGCGCGGGCGTTCCATTTCGACTTCGCCATGGAAGGCGCGCCCTTCGACGCGGCAGAACTGGCCGAGCGCTTCCGCGAGGCGGAGCTCGCGCGAGCGGCGCACCTGGGCTCTACGCGCCGACGCGCCTGCGGCGACGCGCCTGCGGCGTGTTCGGCGACGCGCCTGAGTTCCACTGCGTTCGGAGACGCGCCTGCGCTGCCGCCAACGCGGGCTAACTTTTTTTTCGCCGTCAGCCCGCGGCGCTGCCATCGGATGTTCTCCGCCCGCGGTTCGCTCGTCGCGAACCGCGCTGGCGCGCGGATGGCGTCGGGCCTCCGAGAGGCGCGGCAGTGCCCCAGGGTAGGTTCGTTGACAGCGCACGCACGTATATGAGGCCTGCTGCATTCCGAAGACGAGCGACTCACAGAGACGCCCACTGAGAGCGCCGACACGGACAACAGGAACAGCGCAGGAGGGCAGGGAGGGGAGAGGGGGTTCTCGTCGGTGCCGGGGCATGTTCGCCCCCTTGTGATTTTTGCCCCTCACACTTTTTGTCGTTCCTCTGTCGTCCTGCTTCTTGATCTTCTTTTCCTCCCGCTTTCGACAGCAACGCAGATGGCCCTCTGTCCTCCGGCGCTGCCTCCTCTTGCTGTCCGCTCTGTGGAGCGGGGGCCCGCGCGTCCATCCATCGGCGTGAGCATTCTTGCCCCTTCTCACTGCGTCCATCTCCCCTGTCTCCCTCCGCCGCCCTTGTCCCGCGCGGTTTCTTCATCTCGTCCTCTGCAGCCGCTCTGCCCCGGCGCAGCGTGACTGCGAAGCCCGTCGGCGCCCAGCCAGCTCGTCCCCCGCGAAGCCCGCCCAGGCCGCCCGCTCCCGCGCGGCCATGGCATCCACCAGTCGCGCCGAGAAGGCCGCTGACAAGGGGGCCGCGGCCGCCCTCTCCAGCCTGAGCCGCGCTGGCGGGGCGGCGGTCGAGCAGACGTTGGCGGGCACCTGCGGAATCCTTCGCGCAGGCCCAGCCCTGTTGCACCACTTGAACGCGCTCCTCCACAACGAGGAGTGGAAAGCGGCCCAGCGGGAGTCGGCCAAGGGGCAGAGCGAGCGCGGCGAGAAGCTGGAGAGCGAGCAGCCGCAGGGCAAGAAGCTTCTGGCGAACGCGACGAAGTTCGCGCGCCTGGACAGGCGGAGGGCGGAGGGGACTCCAAGCCTTGAAGTGCCCGTTGCGCGCCCCTTCCGCTCGCGAATGTTTCGTTCGCGTTGGGGCTTTCCGCCCGCCCATTGTGCCAGGGATACGAATGCAGCAAAACAAACGTCTTGATTGAACATCTGCGCCCAGGGGCCCAGGGTTTCTTAACCAACATGCGTTTTTGCCGCGCTGCCGCTTTGAGAGGTCCGCGACAACGACTTAGGAGTTCCATGGATGTCCCAAGTGATCCGCAGAGGGGGTAATTTCGCCATGGGGCGAGGCCAAACAAACATTGAGAGGGGTTTGTTTTGCCTTCAGTCCGGTGCCCATTCTCGCTCGTCGTTCCTTTTTTCCGCGCAGCAGACAAGGCAGAACGGACTCCTGGACTTCCTGCCCCACAAGCTCGAGGAAGTTCCGGGCGCGAGCTGCTGGTGCAACGATTCAAGTTGGGCCTCGTCCTCTTGGCGGTCAAGGTCTCGCCGGGCACGCCCCTCCCGACGTCTCGTGCGACGGCCTGGAGACTTGGGGGGCTTTCGGCACGGCGCTAAGCCAGCGCCACAACGCGAACGGGCGCCCCCTGAGCGACGAGCGCGCCGACGACGAGCTCAAGAAGGGCTCCTACGCGCGGAGAAGAACGAGGGCGAGAGCGCGCGGTCGGTGCCCACGTGCCTCGACCACCGCCAGCGGAAAGTGGTCGCCACGATCGAAGCAGAGGAGCTGGAATTCGACGACGCGTTCAACTGCAACGCGGTCGCGGCTCTGAAGGCAAACGGCCGCCAGTGCAAGGTGGGCGACCTCCTGGAGGAGTTCGCCGAGAAGGGCGCCCGCGCCCCGCCTGGGGCTCCGAAGTGGACGGGCGCCGCCTTCGCGAGGAAGAAGGAGAGAGCCACCCCTAAGAGTTCACCAGAGGCCAGCAAGGGGAAGGGCGGCAGGGGCTTCAAGGGCCCCCCCCCCTTCGCCGCCTTCAGGGGTGAACGAGGCGCTGCGCGGGCGCCTCGCCACCAAGGTGGGCAAAGGGCAAGCGCCAGGGTCCGGTCGCCGATGCGAGCGCCTAGGCCACGCGAAACGGCTGGCGAGAAGCCTTCGGCAGCGCGCGCCCGCCAATGCACGGCCTTTTTTAATCGCAGCCGTTCCGCGGAACACCTCCACGGAGCGGCGCGGCTATCGGCGACGAGCCTGGCCTCGCGCAGTCTTCGGCGCTGCAAGTAACGCGCGCGCATTCGAGAAGCCGCGGCTAGGGGGGTGCTACCTTTCCAGCGGCGGCGCGGCCCTGGCAGCGCGCAGGGGGGCCGCCTAGTGGTCGACTCTGGCCTGCCGCGGCCCTGCAGCGGAGGAAACACGCCCCTTATCATTGTCATCGTTCTCCCCTCCCGATCCCCCCACCAAGTCCCCCTCGCCCTCCTCCCCCGCGTGGCCGCCCCCCCGCCCCTGCCTCGTGGGCCTCCCAATCTTTTAGTTGCATCCGCCTCCTCTTCCAAGACCCTTCCCTCTCCTTCCTCATTCCCATCCCCTTCTGCCACGCCGCCAAGAAAATCAAGCGGAAACGCGCGCCCGAGCGCAGCACCAAAAAGCCAATGGCCGCCACAGAGAGCATCTTCGAGTGAAACACAAAGTGCGCACCTATTGCCGCACCTGCACATGCGGATCCGTATAACACAGTTGTCAACGGATTAACTCTCAAGAGTGCGTGAGTTGTCTATTCCTGCGTATGTGGTATCATTCATGGGCGCATGCTGTGCTCGCTGCCTGGCGCGCAGATTTCTTCGATGTGTAATTTATGGTTTGACGGCGTGGCCACACATCAGCGCAAGTACTTTTGCTCGAGCGCGTTCTCCTGTGTTGGAATCATAGACGCGTGCGCATTCCAGCATCCACGCGCGGGTGCGATTGTTCCAAAAGTCGTGCGTTGGTTCTTTTGGAAACAACTGGGGCCCCGTCACATGCTACAGAGAGCTCGCAAACGCGCGCCGTGTGCGCCCAAAGATGGACGAAACGGTAAACGCATACCCTCCGTTGAGATAGCTTTCTAATCTTTTGGTTTCAGGCTCCCGAAAACATTCAGAACAGAAGAATTTCAAGATGGATGTTTTCGGCGCCAATTGGCCCCGCTCAATTCCCCCCGCCCCAGGGCCGCCTTGCTTTTAATTTCCTTTTCCTTACCGCTGGCTAAGCCGCGCTTTCCGTTGCCCGGACCGTTCGAGCGCGCGTGCGGGCTGCCTCTGCCACGCTTTGACGCAAATCATGAGCTACTTGTCCAGGGCAGCGCAGGGGGGCCCTGGAGGGCCAGGAACAAGGACCGGTGCGATACGGCAGCCGCAGGTGTGCCCATCCTTCGGCAGCGGCGCGGGGCCGGATCTCCCAAAAGGCTTTCATCGGGGCCGAGTCTGCCGCTTGGTATCGTTCAGGCGTGCGCAATTTGTCGGCGAGAACCTATCGAGGAGCATCGTCATCATCTTGCGACAAATACACGCACGAAATCGAGCAATGCATGGGGAGTGGACGCCTGAGCGATGGCGAGGCCGAGTCTTTCTTCCGAGCCGTGCCCGGCCTTGGCGACCAGAAGCAACCACGCGCAAACATGCCAGCGTCGTGACAAAAATCAGGGCGGGAAGTTTTTGGCCTTTGGGGGCCGTCGCCAGGCCCCAGGACCGTCAAAAAATAATCGTGGATGAGAATCTGGCCTTGGGGAAAAGGTCGGGCCTTGTGTAGGCCGCGCGCAGAAGGGGGGTAGGGGGAAGGCAAGGCTTTTAAGAAGCACCCAGGGCGCGGGACTTGTCTAGAGATGCAGGGCTGGCGCCTTCTGAGATGCAGCCTCCTTCTGAAAAGCCTCCCCCCTCCCCCATACCTCCTTTGTGCGCGCCGCCAGCAGAAACCCCAGAAACGCCCCTCACCATTCGAAGAGAAAGCGCCGTCCGTCCTCGCCTTTGGCTTCCCGTAAGGCAGTGTTGAGGGTTCTCTGTGGTTTCTGTGGCCCGATTTGGGAGGCCTGGGGGCGCCAGAGATTCCCCCGGGTGACGTTTCCGTAACATCCCCTTCTTCGCTTCCGCAGCCCCGTCCGGCTCGCGCGATCCGACCTCGTCGACGTCGGGTGCCTTTTCGTCCCGCTCGGGTGCCCCTCCGCGCGCTGCGGGCCGGGAGGCGAGCCGGCCGCGCCTCTCCAGGAAGGGCGACGAGTCCGTTACGATCCAGCGCCAGGAGCCGTAGAGAAGCAGAATTCTCTCGCTCGCCAGTGGCCAGACGTTCAGAGGAGGAAAAGGCACCGATGCCGCTGCCTTCGCCCGTTTTTCAATTGTTCGGCCTCCCTGTTCTGGTCAGAACGCATCCTAGGAGAGGTCCAGGGAGTTGCGGTATCGGTACGTACCTCTTTGGTCTCCCCGGACGTCGGGTGCAGTTGACGTCCTGGCTGGTGGTGTGTTGTGATCGTGCTTTGGGGGTCGCAGTTTCGGCTCGGGCGACACAGCGCTACATGGTGCAGCATCGGCCATCACCCCTCTCTGCAGTGGAGACCCATGCCAAGAAACACCCTGCTCTTTTCCAGGGTGCCCTGGGTTTCTTGGGTTTCGATGGTTTTGCCATGGAACGTGTGACGTCCCCACACCAAAAATCAATGGACGCCCTGGGGTCCCAGGGTTGGGTTTCTTGTGGGAGGTTTCTTGTGGACGGGGGCCTACTGTATTAGGGTCGCAGATCTGCTTAGCCATGATGTTCACTCGGCTCGTGGTGCGAACGACGCGCGCGTGAGCCAAGAGAAGCCCACATCGAACCACGCGTCTGTCCCGGGGAGCCTCAATCACAGCTCTCTCGCTCTCCTGCCTCTCTCCGTGCTGCTCTCTGAGCTTTCTCGTTCCTCCCTGCCGGCCCCTTCCCTCTCCCCGCTTTTGCTGCTGCTGTCCCCAAGCTGCGCTGTGTAGCGCGTGCCGGCTTCAGTACAAAATGCTCTGGGCCGCATTGAAGAAACATTATCCCAGTGCGACCCTACCTAGGAGTCGGAGCCCCTAGGAAAGCAGCATTAGTACTAACAGTAAAGCTAAGCTAAAGCTAAGCTAAAGCTAAACTAGAGCTAAGCTAAAGCTAAGCTAGAGCTAAGCTAAAGCTCAGCTAAAGCTAAGCTAAAGCTAAGCTACAGCTAAGCTACATCTAAGCTACAGCTGAGCTACAGCTAAGCGAATGCCATGCTAAACTAAAGCTAAGCTAAAACTAAGCTACAGCTGAGCTACAGCTAAGCTAAAGCTAAGCTACAGCTAAGCTAAAGCTAAGCTAACTCTAAGCTAAAGCTAAGCTAACTATAAGCTACAGCTAAGGTAAAGCTAAGGTAAAGCTAAGCTAACGCTAAGCTAAAACTAAGCTAAAGCTAAGCTAAAGCTAAGCTACAGCTGAGCCAGCCAAGCTAACGCTAAGCTAAAACTTAGCTAAATCTAAGCTACAGCTAAGCTAAAGCTAAGCTAAAGCTAAGCTAAAGCTAAGCTAGAGCTAAGCTAAAGATCCCAGGGGACTGGGGGAACCACTCCCAGGGGACTGGGGGAACCGCCCGGGGCGATTTCCACTGCCCGCCCCTTTAAGCTAAGAGAGTAAGAACCCTCCTAGGCAGAGCCTAGGTAGGGAACAAAGCTGTAGAGAAGCATCATTTTTCTGATCTCTTGTTGTCCCAGGAATCCGAGGCTCCGAAAAAATCGGGGCGGCTGGCTTTTGACTATGTTCGGCCTTTGGGGGCCCTCAGCGGGCCCTGGGACTGTCGAAGACGACTCAGGATGAAACACTGGCCCTAGGGAAGTGGTCCAGACCTCCGGGGGTCCACGCATCGAAAAATTTGGAGCGCCGGATATCTGGGGTTATGAGCCGTTTGGGCGCCGTGTAATGGGAGGGGCGATCAATGGGGAGGAGGGCAGCGAGGGTCCAAAAGGGGGCGTGCAGGGGCCGAGAAGTGCACTTTTACCCCCCCAGGCATCGCCCCCGCACTCCCAGACCCCCGGCGTGGTGATGTTTTCACAGCGTCGGCCCCGAGAGGTCTGGGCCCCTTCCCTGGCATCGGTTTTTCCTCCTGAGTCGCTTTTCGAGCCCCAGACATCAAGGGGATGAAAAACGCCCCTACCCTGGTTTACGAGGCGCTGTGCGCTGAAACTCCTGTGGAAACTCCTGTGGACTGACAGGGTAAACCCTGCGTGATGTGCCGCGTCCTGGCGGCTCTAGGCTTTGGGGGTTCCCAGGAGGTTTACAGACCACGCACTTGTAACCCAGGGTAGGGTCGTTTTTTCATCCCTCAAAGACAGGCCTCCGAAACCGAAAATAGAAAAACAAGCAAAAAACACTCCCGCCGGATGTTTGTCACGACGCGAGGTGGTCGGGGTTCAGCGAGGCCCAAGCCGTGGCCATTTCCCCCAGTTCCTGCAGATTGCGAGGGAAGGCCTATGATGTTCCAACCAACTTTAGCTTTGATCACCAGAAAGAATTTCGCGCACCGGAAAGAGCACCGAAACTCGAGGGTCTTCACGTGTCAGGCCCTGGGAGACGCTCGTGCGACACTGTGTCGACACTCTTTCGACACTTTTTTCTACACTTTCGACAATCATTCCTGAGATGGGGTCCTCAAGTTCGATGGGAACAGCATGAGGGAAGGCCCGTCTTCAGAACAGCCCGGGGATCCAGCGCCGCCTCGGCTCCCTGGGAGCGAGGGCCCGGTTCGCTCCGGCTCGTCACTTGTGAGACGCGGCGGCGAGCGAGGGGGGGAAGTGAGGAGGAGAAGGCCTTGTCAGAAGGCGGTCGGACTTCTCCGACGCCCTCGCGCCTTCTGTGAAGTTTCTGTCTGTATTCGGGGAAGGCTTCGAAAGCTTCTCAGAAGGCCTGGGGACTTCCGAGCCTTCTGAGAAGGCCCGCCCCTTCTCACTTCCCCCCCGCGCTCGCCGCCAAGAGACGGCACCGCGCGCCGTTCCTAATCGGCGGCGAGCGAGGGGGGGAAGCTCGAGGTTCGAACTCCGATGCTCGAGGCGGTGTTCGTAGTTTTCCGCCTCCGGGGGCCATTATCGGGCTCCGGGAGCACCGAAACTCGATCCTGGGTGGGAACCGAGTTCAACCGATATTCGGCTGCGCGCCGGGGGGGGGAAGCGAGAAGGAAACGGCAGTCTCAGAATGCGGCGGGACTTCTCAGAGGCCCTGGCGCCGCTTCAGAAGTTGTTCACGTCTTCGGTGAAGGTTAAGCACATTGGGCTGGGGGGCGTCCGAGCCTTCAGAGAAGGCTCGCCCCTCCTCATTTTGACCCCTCGCTCGCCGCCGACCCAATGCAGCCGCGCTCTGGCCGAGGCGCTGGTCAAGATGACGGCGCAGTGAGCCTCGGAGAATTGCCAGGGGGACGCGGGCAGCCGTGCTGCGGGCCTCCTGGAGCTTCTTGGAGGCCTCGAGGGGACCTCCTGGGCGGGCCGTCTTGGACGCCCTCACCACCAACCGCGCACCCGTTCGCACCTCCTGCCTCCCTCCTTCCTCCTCGCTCCCTCCCGCTAGTCCTCCTCCCCCCTCCTCCTCCCTGCTTGCTCCTCCTCCTCCTCTTCCTCCTCCTCCTCCTCCTGCTCCTCCTCCTCCTCATCCTCCTCATCCTCCCCCCTTCTTGCCTGGGGGGAGGGGAGCGATCAGGCAGCGCCCCTGGCCAGGAGGAGCCGAGGTCCCTCTTGACGTATGCTCCCTCCCCGTCTTGGGGCCTTCGCTGTGCTTTTCTTGGCATCGCTCGGACGGGTGCATTTCATCTCGGTGAGGACCATCGCGAGGCACATTTTGGGTGCGGAAGAATACACGCACGATGCCGAACACCGCATGGCGAGATTCTGAGGCGCGGCAGGCAGGCAGGCGTGGGGTGCATCGCTCCCCGTCTTGGGGCCATCGCCCACCACCCACCCAACCGCCTCAATCCAACCCGAAGGCCCCACTTGGCCCTCCATTCCCAGTGTGGGGTGGGGTGGGGGGAGCGTCGGGAAGCATTGAAACAAAACACACATGTGGAACCCGACGCCCCCCCCCAAGCCCGAAAACTGTGGGGCTTCGGCTCGGGTGGGGGTGCTCCCGCAGGCAGTCGCTGCCCTTCCGGAGGCGCAGGCAGGCCCGCGCGCAGGGGGCGCCCCCGGCGGAGCGCAGGAGAGCACCAGCTCCAGGGCCGGGACCAGCTCCAGGGGCTCGAGCAAGAACAACAAGCTGGCGGGGCCGCTGGCCACGGAGTCAGGCGCCCCCCACGCCGAGCGCGGGCGGCCGTCGGGCTTCGCGTGCCCGCCGCTCCCCGTGCGAGGCCGTCCGAAGGGGTGCCTGCCCTCGGGGATCGGAGGAGCTGTCGTCGCTGCCGCGGCGGAAAGGTCGGGGGACGCATGGCGAGGCCGCCTCCGCCGGCGCAGGCCGGCGGACGGCTGGCGGAAGGCGGCGGAGGCAAAAGATACGCCCTCCAGAGATGAACAGGAGGAGGAACAGGAGGAGGAGGAGGAGGAAGAGGAGGTGGAGGAGGAGGAAGAGGAGGAGAGGAAGGAGGAGGACCAGTGTAAATCCAAAAGGCAGCAACGATGCTGGAATAAACCCTTCCTCCGGGCTCCCTCTGCAATGGATGGAAGCTTTTTTTTTGGGGGGGGTCAGGGTTTCCGAAATCGCCCATGTGGCGCGTTCCAGAGAGGGGCCTCGCCTCTCAGAGCCCCGAATCATCAGGGGTAACTCGGGTCAGGGCTAACTCGGGTTCGTTTTTCGGGAATCCAAACCCGAGTTACCCCGGACCCGAGTTACCCCGGATAACTCGGGCGTCCAGGGCCCCGAATCATCAGGGGTAACTCGGGTCAGGGCCAACTCGGGTTCGTTTTTCGGGAATCCAAGCCCGAGTTACCCCGGACCCGAGTTACCCCGGATAACTCGGGCGCCCAAGGTTGGCGCGTTCCAGAGAGGGGCCTCGCCTCAACAAAAAAAACATCACGACGGCAGGTGTGGGACCGTTCTCGGCTCCCGGCTGCCCTCGCCGGGCCCGCGGGGCCGTCAACAGAACTGAGCGGGGTGAGAGGCCGGCCCGCGGGAAAGGGTCGGGACTTCCACGCCCCCCTACAGAAGACATCAGGACATCGCATGTCTGGGATGGGGTCGGTGATCGACGCGTCTCGCCCTCGGCGGATGCTGGCGGAAGTAAAGCGTTGGCGGCTTGGCTGGCGGAAGGCCGGCGGAAGCCTGCGGAAGCACATCGAGACGCCCACGTAGTTGGATCCAGGGTTTCCCGAATCGGCTATGTAGCCTCGCATGCGGGAGCTCCCTCGCTTTATTTTATGGTATGAGCTATATGTTCTGGCAGCGGCGCGTGACCCAGGACGAACTGTGCATGCGGCGTTTGCTGTGTGTACCCTTACCTAGGGCGACCACCCTTCAGGCCAGAAGGGGTCGGCGGGGATGGGTGCAGCTTGCGATTTGTGATCGGTGTCTCGTCGGATTTGAGATATGCACGCTCGTTCAACTCACCTGATTCTGTTAACCCATGACAAACCTTTAAGATGCACGATTCAAGCTGTTCTAAGAAGTACAACGCTTAGTTGTAGTCACACTCCCCTTTAGCATGTCGGAATGTGACACCTATCACCATATAAGTCTTCGAGCCACTTAACTGTTATCACTCGTCTAAGTCCTTCAGTTCTAGGAGTGCTCGCAATCAGTAGGTCGTACTTCGCTTCTGGGTCATTGGCCTGGGCTGCCGGGTTGACAGCAAGGTCACCGGCCGTGAGCGCCTCGTGGGCGTTTCGTGCGTTGGTTGGACATAGCTTGCACCGTAACGCTTATACCACATAGCTTGCACCATATGGATTCTCCGTTCCCAGAAGGAGATAGGTTCTACCACCCTCCCCCCCTGGACTTATCGATACCCCAGGAACCGATGCAAAACACGTATGATTCTGACACAATGTCCACCCAATTTGAGAATTCATACTATCCCAGCCAGGCCGGTATCGGTCCCCCTTCGGTCGGTTCTCTTGCAAAACATACAATGTGCGCGCACTCGTTTATAACAATCATAAGTTTTCAAATATTTTGCAACACATGGGACGAAGTGCACACGCGTGCGTCGTCGCGCGAGCATGCCGAAATCCTTCAAACAAAACCATTTCGGAAGGATTTCAAAATCGAGTGTTCAATCTTTTCGTTAAAAAAGGAAAGAAGAAACAACAAGGTTTCGCAACACTGAATTTCAACAGAAGCGTGCGCGCGTGTTCTTGTGAATTCTTAAGAAAACCATAAGTTGTTCAACATGTCCATACAATATTACCCAACGAGCTTCGCGCGCGCATGTCGAAATCATTCGGACGTCCTTGCGCGCGTGCTGGGGTGGCACGATCCGTGTCAAACAATGCCATGCGAGCCACTCTCGCGCGTCTGCCGCGCGCGCATTTCGAATTCTTTCCCAAACCTGGATCACCGACGAGAAAACGCCGTCATCGTAGTCGGCATGATCAGCATCGGTGCCGTCACTGCCTGACCCGTCGTCGCTGTCAGCACCGTCGGCAGCATCGCTACTATCATCATCGTGTCTACCGTTGTCGACGTCGCCATGATACCGCGCCCGCCCAAGTCGCCGACTCGCACTGAAGTGCCCGCTGGGATGTGCCGAGCGGTCAGCGCCACCGCGTTCGCGTCGGCTGCGCCAGACTAGCTGGCCGCTGCCCGCGCGAGCATGCGGGGGTTAGCGCGGCCGCAGAGATGCACCAGCCAACACCCGGCACTCATCACAATCGCTGCCGCATGGGTTTTGCAAACCAAGTTGCGGGTGGGTGGGTGGGATGATTGCGCGAGAGTGGAGTTGACAATTTCAAGCTCGGCAAGTGAAGTGCACCACGTAGATTGCACCACGCCGCTTGCAGCACATTGCTTCACCACGTAGCTTCGACCGCATAGTTTTCATCACGTAGATTGCGCCACACGGTCTCCACCACAGCTTGTACCACATTGGCTGCACACCTACAGTGCGCAGAATGATTTTTCGGGGCCCACGTTGGCAACCGATAGAACAATTTGTCCAAGCCTGGTGTGTGTTCTACACTGTTGACTTCTCGCATAAGTTCCTGTTGATCGGATGTGTCTGATTGTCCTAATTGTCCCAACTCGTCACAGACCTTCACAGCTTCATGTTTCAAGTTCGGGTCCGATGATTATCCTCGTCGCCGCTGGCGCGTAAAATGGGTCAAGTTATGACGCCGCGTGTCTCTCCGCGCCGGGCGCGCGCGCGAATTCATGCGAATTCCCCGAGCAGGACGGCGCTCCGCCGTTCGGGGAAATGAGGCCGACGCAATGTTTGGAAGTCCCCCCCCCCTCTCCGCTCCCCGCCCAGCTTCCTTCCTTTGCTGACAATATGATGCTTGGCATCGCTCGGACGTGTGGATTTTCTGTCGGGGGCCATCGGTGGGGTATCTCGGAGCATCCTGTGAAAAAGAGACACGCGCGAAATCGAACAATGCACATGGAATGGGCGTCCGAGCGATGGCCAGCGATGGCGAGCGTTGGCCTGCGGCGAGAAGGACTCACTGTTGGCGCCGCCATCGCGCACAGTGCGATGCCCAAGCCATGCCTGCATCCGACGTCTTGACGCGCACAGGCCGTGCCTGCGCCTGGCCACGCGGTGCCTGTGCAGACAAAGAGGCAGTGCCTGCGGTGGCTGCGCCAGAGCAGCGATGCACAGGCCACGCCTGTGCCTTGCGTTTCAGGTCGCAGGGGCAGCACCTGCGCGGATGAGACGCGCAGTGTCTGCGGTGGCCGCGCTGAAGCAGCGCGATCACGCGCCTCGTGTCTCGACGTGCCCGCGCGTTGCCGTGCGCAACGCCCGCACCCTGAGAGAGAACGCTTGCCGTGCCTGCGCGAAAACAGGGATGCCCTGGCCGTGCACGCACCCCCGTGCGGCTGACGCACTGGCAGTGCCCGGGCGCTCCCGCGCGCATGGCATGCACCGACGACAGAGGCCCACCCTGCAGCGGCTCCTCTGCAGACCCGCTTCCTCCGCCAAATCTCGGGGCCCAGACGCAGCCGACGTTGGGGAAACTCTGCAACGTCTCAGGGGAGGAAAAGTTGCCGATACCGCTGCCCTCGCGCCGTTTTCCTTTCTGGGGGCCTCCTGGGAGGCCCTCGTCGCCACCGCTGGATTCGCCTCGCAATCCCGGCCAGACCGCACCCGGGGAGCGATCCGGGGAGTAGCTGTATGGGCACCTTTCTCACTTCCCCAGCATCGCGAACACTCAAGATTGGAGCCCTACACCCTGCAGTCCTGCGACGTGTTTCGGCCCGATCGATCCGTGATGGTCCTGGGGCCCACTTGGCGAAAATGCCAGGCGCCAAAAAAGAGTGCAGCGCTTAGATCTCAAGACAGCGTTGCGTTTCCGTTCTTGTGTTGACGTTCGAAACGCTGGGGGCGGTGGTCAAGGAGTGACAAGGAGGCTATATACTTTGGGGCATCCTTTCGGGTGGCAGCGGTATCCATGGCAAGTCCGCGATTGGGCTCGACTGGTCACTTGGTTCTTGGACGGGCTTCTGAGAAGAATAAGTCCGTTCCATGGCGTTTTGGAACGCTCTCAAAGAGTTCTGGAACGCTCCGAGAAGGCCGCGGCGCCTGAGATATCCCCCAGAGCCGCCCGATCCCAGAGAGTTTCGATTCTATCCTCGTCCTGGCTTCATACTTATACTATGTGTACGTCGCACCCCCAAGGGGCGACGCGCGCACCGAGAAGTCTTATAGTATGTGCGTCGTGGCGGGCGCTTTCTGGCCACACCGCTCGGGAAACGATATACTACAAGATGGGAATACTGTGTGTTCGGGTCGGACGCGCGCCTCCAAGGAGAACATATAGCACTATAGTGCTAGTATGTCTTTGTGCGGCCCATCACCGTATCGCAGCGCTGAGTCGCGATTGAGCCCGAGTGGACGCGGGCGGCATCGCCGCGGGCGCGGCGACGGCGGCGACGGCGGTGACGGCGACGCAGCGCTCGCGGCCACGGTGCGCGATCCCCCCGCATTGCGCCGCGCCCCGCGCGTTCTCCCCCCCGGGCGCGGCATCCCCTGCCAGACCTACACATTGTTCATTTCTACGTCTTCGAAAGTCCTTGGAATTTTTGGGGGCCAAGGTCCTCTCATTTCTAATTGTTCTGTCCTGGGCCTCTTCCTGGCCACTGGGGGGCCAGGAACAATGGGAAACGAGCAGAATTAGAAATGAGCTCGATCAGAAATCAACGACGCGTAGGACTCCGACGATATATTGTCTTTTTCCAATGGCCGCTCGCCGTGGTTTCCACCATTGGTTTCAACTCAGCAGCACAAGCTTCATGGTCGATGTGCTTTGGTTGTGGCTCTCGGCTTTTCGTCCTCTGTGGACCTCGGGGGCCTTTCTCGGCGCCCCGGACAAATTAACATGGAATTGGCGCTGTTAATTAGCCCCTCGAATAACGATCGGGACCTCTCGGGCCGCGGATGAAGAATACCATATCGTGTGCCGGTTGTTGTGCGGGTTGAGTTCTGCGTGGTTGCGCGTAGCAGATGCTTGCAGGATCAACGTATGGTGTTGCAGCTACGTGCGACATTTAAAACACAGCAATCGTTTTTGTTCGCGAGTATCTGATAAAACGGTGTTGGAGGAGGCCGGTCAGATACCATGGTGTTGCAAATTCTCCAAGCAACAGTTATTCAGTGAGTGCATTTGAGAGCGACGAATTGAAGAAGCGCAATTAAACCCCTGGCACGCGACTGTCGGCCACAAAGAGATGGTTCAAGAAGATTGGGCACCCAAGAAACGAATTGGGTTTGCAGGTTGCCAACCACGCTGCTGTGATAGGAGAGACATTCGTTGTGAGTCAGGCTGGAGGGCTGGCGTGAGCCAGCATTGCATGATTAGCTGCGTCTACGCGCCATTCGGCGTACGGTTTGTGAGCAGGTGAGTGCGAGTGAGTGGGAGTGGATGTCAGGGAACCCAGGGCGGCCGCGACGGCCCCGGCACGATATCCCCTGCCAGACCTGCTCAGAATGTGAACACGTGACACCGTTCTTGTTCAGTTATTCCAGCTCTGCGCAAATGTTGCCCAGGCAGTGCTCGCTCGTCGGGGTTCTCGCGCCTGCCACTGAGGAGTTGCCTGGGGCTTCTGGGCCTTCCTTGCCTGGCCGCCCGTGGCCGCCTTGTGGCCGCCCCGAGCGTTGGCTGGGTCTCCTGGGCTTTGTCGCCTGGTGGGCGCCCGTGGCCGCCCCTCTCGCGCCGGACGGGTCTCTTCGGGGTCTTCAGCTGGCGGCCGCCCGTGTCCGCCGAGGTTTCGCGGCGTCGCCGCCTGCGGCCGCCTCGTGGCCGCCTCGCTGCCGCCCACCTCGGGGGGTGCGCCGAGGCCTCGACGCGTCGCCGCCCGTGGCCGCCTCGTGGCCGCCTCGCTGCCGCACACCCGGGGGGGGTCCGCCGAGCTCTCGCCGCGTCGCCGCCCGTGGCCGCCCTGCTGCCGCCCTTAGATGATCTTAAAAACGCTGGGGACGTTTTTTTTTTTTTTTTTTTTTTTTTTTTTTTTTTTTTTTTTTTTTTTTTTTCCCCCCCCCCGTTTTGGAGGGCTCGACGTTTTTTTTTTTTTTTTTTTGTTGTTGTTTCTGTTTTGGGAGCCGTTTTTTTCTGTTTTGGATTTGCGCCTTGCCGTTTTTAAGATCAGGCAGTGCCGCCCGATGCTGAGCTTGGCCCGCCCAAGTTTCGCCTCGTGGCCGCCCCGCTGCCGCCCGCTCGGGGGGTCCGCCGGGGTTTCGACGCGTCGCCCCGCCCCCTCCTTCCCAACGCCTCCGAAGCACCTCCTCCTCGCCCTCCTCCTCGCTTTCGTCCTCCTCCCCCTCGTCGTCCTCCCCCCCCCCCTCCGCCGCCGCCGTCGTCGCTGTCGGTGTCTGCACGGCGGCTTCTTGTTTCGCAGCCGCGCCTCCGGCAGCGGAACTTGCTGTTTCACTTATTTGCCAACGCACCTCTGACGTGCACGGCGCTTCTCTCTCTCTCTCTCTCCGATTTGCCAACGCACCTCTGACGTGCACGGCGCTTCTCTCTCTCTCTCTCTCTCTCTCCGAAGCACGGGACAAGCACAGGGTAACCGCGGGACAACCGCAGGACAACCGCGACGACGACGAGCGGCACCAGCGCGCGCATGATCGGGACATCCGCGGAGCATCCGAGCGATGCGCCGCGGGCCGCTGGACAACCACTGGACTACCCCTGGGCCGCGGACGCCTGGGGCAACGCAAGGGAGGGACAGCTCAGGGGAGGACGCAGGGACTCCCAGTCGCCCAGTCATCGCCGGCAGGGGCTCGGTAGTCCCATCCCGCCCAGGGTCGTGCGGACTAGTTGTCGGGGGCCTGTTGCCGATCTATCGGCGGTGCACTGCCGATTTCAGGTCGTCGAAAGCACTGTCGGTGACATTGATCACCATGGTCTCCCACAGGTTCAGGTCTGCTGAGAACTTGATCAGCAAGTCGCCCCGCTTCTGCATCCGCCTGATGGCCGCATTGCCATCCTGTAGGTCCTTCACCGTCGGAGCTCCCAGCGTAGATGCCAGTCGTGATGCCTCGAAGGCCTCCTCGAAGCATATCACTCGCGCAGCCCATTGCAGTTGTCCAACTGGGAGTCCAATTACCATTCGTAGTCCACGATGCTCTGCCGGTGCCCTTCCTGGACGACAATGGGAAAACCAGATCTACAATATGCGCATTTCAACCGGCGGTGTTGCTTCGATGTCGGTGGTCGGGGGCCGTTTCGAGCCACGGGGCCATCAGAAGCGGACCCGTGACGGCAGTCTGGCCCAGGGGAAGTGGTCGGGGGTTCCTTGGGGCCGCGTTTTGAACAAATCGTATCGACGGACGCTGACGGACCCAAGGCGAAGGCGACGGCTGCGGTTGAGGGGAGGCAATCTGACGACACTTGTGCCGGCTTCGTTCGCCTCACACGCACTGTACATACCGAAGCCCAGATTGATCTCGTGGAGGGGGCTCCTGAGTTTCATGTGTCGATCTCCCCCCGGTCATGCAAATCTTCAAATACCCAACTGTCTGACTATCTATTTGGCTGTCTAAGTGTCGGCATACACGTTTAGCTATGATGCTCACGAGTGGCACGAGCTTGCCCAGGTCCATACAACAGTTGACACGGGTTTGTGTTCTGATAAGTCTTTGCGCAGTGGTTGGGAAATCTATGTGCCTTTGCTCTCATTAGGAATAGCCGAATCGAACGACTGGATCCCGTTGCCCTCTGGTGGACTGCACTGGATTCATTTCGTCTGTCTTGGACTCACGCTGTGCTGAGAGGAGCACACTGGTATAACCTGGGCCATCTTGTGCCATCTTGGATTTAATTCGTCTGTCTTGGACTCACCGTGTGCTGATAGGAGCAAGCTGGTCAAACCTGGGTCATCTTGTGCCATCTCGAAGGCCATCTCGGTCCTAGGATCTAGGATCTAGGATCTGGGATCATCTTGGACCACCTAGGACCGTCCAGGACCATCTTGGATCCAGGATCTAGGATCTGGGACCATCTCTGAGCCATCTGGGATCTGGGACCATCTTGCAGTGGTCGGGCTGTCGGGGATCCGGGACCATCTTGGGCGGTCTGATCGCCCGTGGTGCTGGGCCCGTGCAGACCCAGGGGAGGTCGTGGAGTGCCCCACGGGAACGCAGGAAGCCCACTCCCGCCCTCCCGTCACGCAGGCTGTTCACGAGACTCGGCACGAACATAGAATATGATCAATACTCCTGCTCCTCCTCCTCCCTCCTCCCTCCTCCCTCCTCCTCCTCCTCCTCCTCATCATCATCATCATCATCCTCATCCTCATCCTCCTCCTCCTCCTCCTCATCATCAACATCATCATCACCATCACCATCACCATCAGCATCATCATCATCATCATCATCATCATCATCATCATCATCATCATCATCATCATCATCATCATCATTTTCCTCGTCGTCCTCCTCATCCTCCCCCTCCTCCTCTTCCTCGTCCTCCTTTTCTAGGTAGGCATTCGGTAGACAGCCGCTGGGAGCAAAAGCAGAGACCAGGTGCGCGATGCTCACGAGGTGCGCCACGCGTGCCAGGTGCGCGGCGCGCAACAGGCGCGTTTGGTGCCCAGGGGCCCAACGTGTACCAGGTGTGCCTGGTGCAACAGATGCGCCACGTGCTCCACGTGCGCCAAGTTTGTCATATGCTCAAGCCGCGCCAAGTGCGCGGCGTACGCCACGCGCGCGGAGTGAACTAGGTGCGCCATAGTACGGGATAGTTCGCATGTAGCAGTACGTCGACACCCCGATCATTTTTCCAGAAGCCAATGCAAAACGATAGATGGGTCGCCGGCATTGCGTATAGCGCTTGCGCCAGAAATCATGTGGCACCGCTTTCTTGTGTGACCAGTGAGTGGGCCAGCGCTCGGCTGACAAAAATGACCCCACCCCCGACATCCCTAGAAGAAATTATGCTATCTAATCTCAGTTATGGTTATTGGTTGGCGACTGGTCGAGTGGGGGAGATGAGCCTTCAATAAGAACATGTAATAATCCCCTCCGCGAAGGGAAAGATGGGGTCATGGAAACACGGACGCGCTAAACCAGCTGCTCCTCGAGGCGTTGGTTGGATTCCACTGCGCCGTGAGTGGAGTTACTGCGGAGTACGCGATGGAGACAGCTACAGGGGTAGCGACGACGAGGTGGCGTTGTAGACGTGGATGGGGGACCTCAGATGCGGAGTAGCAGGAAGCGTGAAGCAGTGCTCTAAATGAAGTCTTCGCATGAGGCGTAAGATTCGCCAAGACCGTGGAGGACCAGGACTTCTGTTGTGGGTTCGCGTGCGTGAAGTTCGGGAAGAGGGGGCTCGACTCCGACGAGGAGGACGACAACGACGCTCCGGCTGCGCAGGCTTTGTGGCTTCGATTGTTACTGCCTGCTTGCACAGTGCCAAATGCCACTCCCATGCATGACATGCATCGAGGTGCACCGTGCGCCAGAGTCGTATCTGTGGACGGGGCGCCAGGGCGTCGTGTCTGGACACACGACGTTCTGGACTTCCCAGCGCCCCGAGTCCAGACTCGGAGGGGCTGCGGGTCTCATCCTTCGAGCCGTTTCGCGAGCCGCATGTCTAACATGATTTCTCGGGGGGCTCTTCTGAGCGGGGTGCGCAGATAGCTGGGAGGGTTAGCTGGGTGGGGGCCCCTTGCAGGAAGCATCCATATCCACGGCCTAGCGGGCCGGCCCTTGGGCCGCGACCCCGTGGGAATTGGGCGTTCTTTTCCCAAACAGTTTGCTGAATGGGGTGCTGCTGTGGTCGAAGCTAACTCTGGCCGGGGGAAAGGGGAGCAGAGACATCCTCCAGAATATTTGGTGGTCGGGGTCGTGTCGCCTCAGACATCCACACAACTCTCGCTTCTGAGTTGTCTGGGACGCCGCGCGCGAGGTGGTCGGGCGCGTTTCCCCTGAGACATCCACAACTGCGCTCCGAGCTGCCGTGCGCGAGGTGGTCCAGCGCGTTTCGCCTCAGACATCCTCCCAATTCTGTGCTCCGAGTCGCCGCGCGCGTGGTGGTCTGGTGCGTTCTGTCATTGAAACATCCTCGCAACTCTGAACTCCTAGATGCCGCGCGAGAGGTGGCCAGGCGCGCTTCGCCTGAGACATCCTCGCACCTCTCAGCTCCGAGATGCTACGTGAAAGGTGGTCCCGCTCGTTTCGCCTGAGACATCCCTGCAAACCTGAGCTGTGAGAAAGTGTGCGCAAGGCTGTGTGGCCCGTTTGCTTGAAATGTCCTCGCAACCCGGGGCTTCGAGATGCTGCGGGCGAGTTGGTTTGGCCCGCCTCGCCTGAGACATCCTTAAATGTTTGGGCTCCGAGAGGGAGAGGAAGGAGGGAGGAGGAGTCAGACCAAAACGAATCATGTGCTTACATGTATGTTGTCGAAGTGTGTTCTGGAAGGGATCTGAGCGCCGCCTGAGACATCATCGGAACTCTGAGCTCCCAGCCTGTTTGTTTTGAAACATCCTTGCAATTCGGGGCTCCGAGGTGCTGCACGCAAGGTGGTCCAGCCTGTTCCGCCTGAGACATCCTCGCAGCTCAGGGCTCCTTGAATATGTCCGCGAGGTGGTCCAGCTCGTTTCGCCTGAAACTTTCTCGCAACTCTGGCCTCTCAGAAATGTGCGCGAGGCGGTCAGGCGCGTCTCGCTTGAGGCATCCTCGCAACTCTGGGCTCAGAGATGCCGCGCCAGAGGTGGTCTGGCCCGTTTCGCTTGAGACAGCCTCATAATTTTGGGCTCCGAGAGGGAGGAGAGAGGAGCGAGGTGGGGTCAGACGCAAACGAACCATTTGAGCACACTTCTGCTGTCGAATGGTGCTCCAGGAGCGATCTGGGCGCCCCTGGCCCGACGGAGGAGGCAGCTGGCGCCGAGGCGCGAGCACGAATCTCTGGTAAACCGCAAGGGCTTATCATGGGGAGCCTTGCTGGAGCAAATCGTGGAGATGCCTCGAGGGAGAGCGCGGCGAGCAGGGAGAAGGCAGGATGGGGGAGGAGAAGGGGAGGATGGAAGAGCTTTGAGATGCTGCGCGAGATGTGGTCGAGCTCGCTTTGCTTGAGACATCCTTGCAGTTCTCAGCTCTGAAAATCCGGCCCGCTTCGCTTGAGACATCCTCGCAATTCGGGGCTCCGAGATGCTGCGGGCGAGGTGGTCTGACCCGTTTCGTCTGAGACAGCCTCAAAATTTTGGGCTCTGAGAGGGAGGATGAGTCAGACCCAAACGAATCATGTGATTGCATTCCTGTTGTCGAACTGTGCGTGGGAAGGGGTCCGGACGCCGTCTGGGGCATTCTCGCAATTCGGGGCTCGGAGCTGCCGCGCGCGAGGTGGTCCAGCCCATTCGCCTGAGACATCCTCGCAATTAGGTGCTCCGAGATGCTTTGCGCGAGGTGCTCATGCGCGTTTCGCTTGAGACATCCTCGCAACTGGGCTCAGAGATGCCGCGCCTGAGGTGGTCAGGCCCGTTTCGCTTGGGACATCCTCGAAATTGGGCTCCGAGAGAGAGGAGAGAGAGGCGAGTAGGTGTCAGACGCAAACGAACCATTTGAGTCCGATTATGTAGTCGAATTGTGTTCTGGGAGTGGTCTGGGCGGCCCTGGCCCCACGAGGGAGGTAGCTGGCGCCAAGCCGCAAGCACGATTCCTTCGTAAATTGCAAGGGCGGATCAGGGGGAGACGTGCTGAAGCAAATCGTGGAGATGCCTCGACTAGAGCGCGGCGAGCAGGGAGGAGGCAGGATGGGGAAGGAGAAAGGGAGGAGGAAATACGTCCAATGTGTTGCACGAGGGGAAGGGGAACGGGACAAGTTTCACACGCTATCTGTTTGAGGGCATCTCTGACGAGGGTGCCTTCTGGAAACAGAATCGGAAGAGGCGGAGAAGAGTGGGGAAGAGGAGGAGTAGGAGGAGGACCATTGTAAACCCAAGAGTCATCAACGATGTTGGAAATAAACCCTCTCTTCAAGCTCCCTCTTCACATTCCCTTACAGCGGTTCATTTCCATCCCGGGATTCCAACGCCACGGATCAACCTGACTGTTGCGTCCTGACGGTGCTGAATCGTGTCAGAACGCCGTCCTTGGGACTTCCGCACCGCGCATCAACGTATTTGGTGCGCCCGCGTAATCCAGAAGCCTTCCAAATCATCATATCTGGTACGCTGATCATGGGAATCCGTGAAACTCTTGCACACGTGCGAATCGAATGTACGCGGCGCTAAGGCGAGGGCCAAAAGTTGAAAAGGAGCTGCCGTCAATCCGTGAAGCTTTTGCACATGTTTAAAACGAGTGTGCGCGGTGCCAAAGCGAGAGCTACAGTTTGAAAACCACTCGCCCTCAACCCGTGAACCCTTCAAAGTTTTTGTGTAGCGAATGTGCGCGGCACTAAGGCGAGAGTCACATATTAACAACGACCCGCCATTCATCTGTGAAGCTGCTGCCAAACTTCAAGCTTCAGAGCCATGGGCGGTGAGGAAGTCTCAGGCGAAACGCCTGACCCGCCCTAAAAACTGGCTTCGGGGTGCGACAGGGAGACATTACTTATACGGAATCAGGAGTGGAGGAGGAGCAGGATCAGGAGCACGAGGAGCAGGAGGAAGAGGAGGAGGAGGAGGACAACGAGGAGGAGGAGGAGGACAACGAGGAGGAGGAGGAGGAGGACAACGAGGAGGAGGAGGAGGAGGAGGAACGGACGGAGGGGAAGGGGAGACGGAGGAGGCGGAGGCTCAAGATATCGCCGTTTGCGGACCAAGGAGGCGTCTGGACGCATTTCGGCATTGCAGGGTGGGAGCCCTTTCAACTCCCAAGCGAACGTTGGCCCCGTCCAACAACCCCAAGGTAACCCCGCAAGTTATGAGCCGTGCCAGCCATGCGACAGTCAAGTGCCTCCAATGTGGGAATGCTAAGAACCCGTTCTGGTATTCTTACTGTTACCATTGCTCTGCAAGTCTATTACATGGGCCTGCTAGTACGCTGGAGAGATCCCCGATGAGCAAATGGGCTTCCCGCTTCACCGACCTCTCGAGTGGGCAGAAAGGTACCAAGGGACCCATGACCAAAGGCAATGGCAAAGGCAGTACCACAAAAGGCAAAGGCAAAGGCAAAGGCTACGGAAAGTTCACCCACCCCTCCCAACCTCACGACCTGTATTGGGGAGGTAGTGGGGGCCCGAAGGGAGTGTGGAAAGGCAAAGGAGGAGGAGGAGGAGGAGGAGGAGGAGGAGGAGGAGGAGGAGGAGGAAGAGGCACACCCCGCCCTAAACTCAACGGGCCCACCCTTCTCAACCTCCTGGTCCAGCATGCCCACTCCAAGGATTGTTCAGATACCCCAGAGCACCTCATTCCCCAGCTGGACTCCCTCATGCAGGATTATCGCAGCTCCAAGGAACAGGACCAACCAAAATCCAAGCGCCTGCTACGTGTGGACCGGCAGCTTGATCAGCAGCAAGCAAAGCTGGCAGCATTGGAGAAGGAGCAGGAGGATATTGAGGAGTTGTTGGAGGCAGTGCAGAAGAGGAAGAAAGAGGTGCTCGAGGAGAAAGAACATGTGCAGAGTGAGATCGACCGATTGGAAATTGAGATTGTCACGTCAGTGCAGAAAGACTCACCAGGGGAAGGTGGATTTTGGCAGAAGTATCAGGAGAAGGACTTTGACGAAGATGAGGAGGAGTATGAGGACCCAGGGAAGGAGGAGCTCCAGTCTACAGTTGAGACCCTCACCAGTCGGCTGGGAATTTGGGGGCAAGTTATTCTCAATCATCCCGACCGCGACCAGCTCCTCCAGCAGTTTGACCAGGCAAATGTCCCAGAACCAACCCCGATGGAAGGTACAGGAGGAGTTAAACACAGGGCGCCGGACATGTTGGACCCAGGGGGCAAGAATCTGGCCAATGCTCTCAATCTTTCCCCAGAACTCCTCGCCGGTGTCCAACGTGCTTTTCGAAGTTCTGGGAAAATGCAAAAGCCAACAGGGATTCCGCCCCCGCCCTCAGCCCCATGCGCCGCAACCATCGCAGAGGCAGCGGCATCGGCGTCAGCGGCAGCAGCGGCAGTGGCAGTCCCAAAGTGAGCAGATCAGCAGTTTCGAGATTCGTACGCTGAATGTATCGTCGTGGGGCACAGCAGAAGACATATTGCCCCAGCTAGCAGATTCGACAGTCGACGTGCTTCTCATTCAGGAGCACACGCTCTCACCTCACAAGCACTCGGTCGTCGTCTCCTCCCTCAGGCAGAAAAGGGTGGAAAGTATTCGGAGCCCCAGCATTCACGTCGAAGAATGGAGGAGTGTCGTCAGGAGTGCTCATACTCGTGCGTGCTCACTTGGACGCATGGATCCCCAATGAGTCTCAGCAGTTGCTAGTACCTGGCAGGCTATGCGCATGCTATCCCCGCCATCTGAAGTTGGGAGTCATAGGCATGCACTGCGTATACCTAAAGGATAGAGTAGGTTTAGACGACCTCAACTTAAGCATCCTCCGAAAGCTGGGGCAGGACATCCACTCCACGGGCCTGCCAGTCATAGTCGGTGGGGATTTCAATATCAGCGTAGTTGACATGATCGGGAATGCGGACCTCGATAAAATCGGCATGTCCATCAAGGCCCCACTGGAACCCACGTATGTTAGCGGAGACATAGAATCCAGGATCGACTATTTCTGGATCAGCAGCGTCCTGACCCACGCCCTCAAGTCAGTTTCAATGGATTTGGACACTCCCCTCTCTCCTCATCGCCCTGTAAAGCTTGTGCTCAGAACCGACATAGATGAGATCCTGGTAAAGATACCTGGCAAGTACCAGCGGTATCCCACCGATCCAGCCATTGGACCAGCCCCTTGCCCTCCCTCGCATGAGCATCTGAAGGAAGCACTGGAAAGTTTTATCCAGGACCGCGCGAATGACAGGGGCGACATCGCCAGCGCGCCGAAACGAGAAGCTGACGAGCATGCAAGAGGCCAAGGGGTGTTGGATCAGGTATACGATCAGTGGTTGGAGCTTATCCGCTTCGAAATCCAGCAGCAGACCCAGACACCACCAGAAGGTAGGCAGCCAGGAGCCCCGTTGGTGATCCAGGAGGCACCCCTCAGAAAGTTGCCCCAAACCATACACAAGACGAAGCAACAAAAAGAACGAGCCCTCCTCTTGACAGCAAATAGGCTAAGAGGAAATAGCTAGAAGATACAATAAGCTCCAAGACCACCAGCTAATGGATGAATCTCTCAACAAGCTCGTTTTCCAGCTCCACTTCCCCCCCATTCGGGTGGCCCCTTCAGGCAGTATTGGGAAGAAGGAGTACATTACCATTTCATCCTTAAAGGTGTCGCTCCCAAGCTATGGGGCCCAGCTTCGCAGCACAAGAAAGACTTCATCACCACCGTTGCCAACGTCTTCGCCGAACATCACCAGGACAACATAGGCCAGGGCAAATCAGTGCAGAGACAGCAGTGGGCAGAATGGTGTGGCAGTGTAGCAGGTGGGCTTATTTACACATATATCAAAGGAGAAGAGGAGAGGAGTGTCGAGCAGGTATTGTTAAAATCAGGCTGCACCTCGTCGCAACCAAACTTGCTGGACGCTCATTTGAAAAATGGTCAGAGAAGTGGAAAGCCACACCTGAAGGAAAGCTGGACCAAGGATCATCTCGAAGACCAGAATACAGCATGAATTGTCCAGCATACGTAGTGTCTCCTCCAACCCATCCAGCAGTCTTGGCAAAGATTTTGAGCAAGTTCAAGATGCGCACATGCATGCCAGACGGATTCCATCCCAGACATTTCAGGTTATGCAGCGAACAAGCATTGGAGATAATGGCCAGGTTGTTCACAGTCATGGGCATGATAGGAGCAGCCCCGTCGCCCATCCAGCAGCTTCAGATCCTTCTCGCGCCGAAGCACATAGGAGGAGGAAGGAGATGTTTTTTTTTTCCTGGCTTCGAACGTATATATGGGAAACCTATGTCCAGGAAATGCAGATCATTGGAAGCGTCTTCAGGACTGGCTCCAGAGTTTTCGGCATCCCAGGCTAGGAGCCCAGAGGGCACAGTTTGGAGGCAGTCAGCTCGTGCAGAACTTGCAGCATCAGGCAAAACGCGCTACATAGCATTACTATGGGATCTCAAGTCTTTCTACGAGACCCTCGACCATGCCATCATCTATGATCATGCTCATCAGGCTAACTACCCCATAGATGTAGTGGTATATTCGTTATATACATATGAATGGCCAAGACGCCTGATGCTAGAAGGATCGATTTCAGACCAGGTATACCCCGCGCAAGGCATTGTGGCAGGAGCCTCTCCAGCCACGTACGAAGCCAAGCTCTACATGTACCCGCTGATCACCTCAACCCTCTCGCCCAATGCAGCTAGCAGTATACACATCGACGATGTTACCCTCTCTGCTTGGGCTGATTCCAAGGTGTATTGCCTCGAGTCATTCGTAACGTTCGTGCTCCAGATCAAAGAAGGAATCGAAAAGCTGGCCCTTACCTTGGCATGCACCAAAATCGCCCTCGTAGCCTCCTCCACGGATCTGCTCAACAAAGGAAAGAAGCTCTTGGGGGACCTGGGAGGGGCAGCAAGTTGGGGCGCAGCCAACCTGGGCGTTGATTTTACGGCGGGCAAACACAACCACATAAATCAGCATGTGTAACAATAAATAAAAGATGGCTCCATCTAACAGCCCGTGTCAACAGCACTCGCCGTTTAAAGGGCAGCAGAATTCAGAAGACACGAAGCCGATTCTTTGTTGTAGGAGCCAAGTCTACCATGCATTACGGAGCTGCACCCCATGGCTTCACACCAAGTGAAATCAGGCGACCCCGAGGACTTGCAGCGTCTGTCTCCCCCCCATCACTGCAGGCGAGCCGAAATGAAGATGTGGTGGGCATCGGTGGCAGACAATCACCCGCTGAACATGATAGGCGCGTCCTTGGAACGCTGGCGTCTAGAACGGTGGTCGGCAACTTCCACCGCGCCTGAGCTTAGGGCCCATCGCGACAAATTATCCGCAAAGGAGCTAGCTCGCGTGTTCAACGCCGCCAAAGCTGGACTCGCCAATTCGAAGTTCAAGACTTGGCTTGCCAAGTCGCGCGGCCCTGTTTCCCAAATGCTCATTTGGATAAAGCAGACAGGCTGGCAAGCCCCAGATGCAACCCATCTAATTGATAAATGTGGGTGCACATCTAACATACTTGAAGTTTCCCCGCGTTGGATCTCTAAAGAGTTTGTCTGGCAGTATAAGGACAAACTGATCCAGGAATATGTCACTTCCAAGTTCCCCCCCGAATCCCCTGTTGCACAGCAAGGACTCTGGTGGGACCTGTTTATCCACGCACGCAGGAAGGTCTCCAAACATTTGGGTTTCCAGGAGGCCAGATGCGTCAGACATGTATGTTGCGGCTGTCTGGCAACAAGCCAAACACTTGTTAAGTGGGGCTACCAGTTTGACGGATTATGCCCTTACTGCCAGCAGCCAGACACACCCTACCATCGAATCTGGCTCTGCCCCCATGCTGAGGAGGTACGCCAGGAGTTCCTGTCAGACCTCATTGAACCAGCCAAAGCAGCAGGTGAGGAAGGACTTCTATTTGACAGGCTGTCGGTCCCGAGACCCATAGTAGACCCACCAGTCGAAGATCTCCTCCCACAGCATATTGGACCAGATGGCCCTTGTAATCCAGAATTAATGGCAGCGAACCTGCCCATACATGTTGATGGCAGCTGCCTAAGTCCATCCACGCCTCACATTTCGAGGACAGGATCTTCAGCAGTCCAGACAGACAACGAAGGCAATTCTATACGAGCTGTCAGAGCACCCTTGCCACGACAGTATCCGCAAATGTCAGTGCATGCGGAGCATCTAGGCCTTTTGCTAGCGGCACAGTGGTTGGAACATCCACGGACCGCACCCATAATTGTAGACTACTCTGGCCTAATGAAAGGATTTTTAAAGCCCGAAGCAGCGCTCCGAGGGACCAGCATCTTTGCCACCTTTTGGCGCAAACTTGCATCCTACCTCCCTTCCGATTCCTGGCTTGAGTTGCGCAAAACCAAGGCGCATCGCAAGACAGAGGAAGCAGCCGGCTCTCTAGATGCTTTGGACATCCAAGGCAACAGAGCTGCATATGACCACGCAGGTGAAGCAGCTAAACTGCATGCTTTACATACTAATGAAGTGGAGGAGCATGAGGCCGCCATGCAATTATATAAGTCCCTTGTCCTAGGTGCAGGAAAGGCCCTTGCGCCCTGGCCCCCAGCCGAGGAACTGTGGCCAGACATCGCGAAGCCAGCGCCACAGAGAGCAGGTCGCCCTTCTGTCCAGGACCATGACCCAGTGTGGAATGGATCAGTTTTCAGATGCAGATCATGCCTGAAAGTTGTTAGCGCCCGCACCCGCACTTCTTGTGAACCAGTGCCAAACAAGATCAGAGACATGGCAGCCGAAGCCAGAGGCCGCCACCATGAGATTGTGCATTGTACCAGAATTGGCAGCAAGCTCCCATTAATATTCTGTAGTGAGTGCGGAGGGTTCACCTCAGGCAGAGGCTCTCCGAAGTCGCTAGGCAATTGCACCCGTAAGATATCCTCTGAACTGAGAAAGCTCCAGGAGCAGGAGCCCCCAGGATCTGGAGGCCTCAGAATTTCAGACCCTGCCCAGTTCGATGTCTAGCTTGCTTTGTCGTTTGCTTGCCATCTTGAGGGGGGGGGGGGGGGGGGGGGGGGGGGGGGGGGGGGGGGGGAGGGGGGGGCGTAGCGCCCCATGCGGGTGGGCGCGATCCCTTAAAGGCGACGGGGCGTGCCTCCACTCGAGCATTTCTTTTGCTGCGTTTATGCTTCTGCCTCGGGGGCGCAGGGGCGTGCCGAGCGTCAGTTCGGATTCGCGCCGAAACGTCGGGGTGGGGTCCGAGAGAGAGAGAGAGAGAGAGAGAGAGAGAGAGAGTAGGCTTGCTTTCTCCTCTTTCCCCCCGCCGCAGCTTCTCTGTATCGAGCGCCTCGAGAACTCCAGGTATGATTTACCAGTGCCAGCACCACCACCAATGTGGAGGCTGGATTCACCAGTGGAGAGCGCAGGAGAATCCCAACATTTTGTGTAGGAAGATCCGCGATGGGGTCAAGTGCAGCGGGACGTGGCCCACTCCCGACCAGCTCGAGGCTCGTGATAGTGAGATCGGTCCCCCGAGGCCGCCAAGTGAGCCGCCACCCCAGCAGCCATTTCAAGCTAAACCTGCTGTTCGACTAATGCCAAGTGTGGTGGCGAAGAAGCGCCCCGCACCGAAGCCCAGCGCGAATCCTGCCGCGCTGCCAACCCCATCCTGCCCCTCCAGTTCCAGTGCCCTCGTCCCAGTTGTGCTAGATCCAGATCCTCCCGAGTCAGAGGCGGACCCGCTCAAGCGGGCTCTCGACCAGATAGACTATATGCGTGGCAGGATCGTCGGTCTCAACACTCAGAATTTAGAGCTCATGATGGAGATGGATGCCCTCAAGAGGCGCAAGAAGGAGTAGGTGCTGGGGCCTCAAGTGTGGTTGTATTAGGTAGAGTGCTTCCCTTTCCGTCGATTGAGGACCCAGCCCCAACTTCTAGCTAATGAGGGGCATGTCAGTGCTGCCATCCACCTCCTGTAAGGGGCCCAAGTTGCCTGGTTATGTTGTGTGCTTTCTTGGGCCCCTTACCCTTCCTCCCCCCCTCCCCCGCGCCCCGCCGCGCGACGACACCTTCCTGGCGCAGTCGTTGCCGAAGGGCTAGGCGGGTTTTCTCTGGGGGGGAGGAAGCAGCAGCAGCAGCATGATCCAAGGTGGATATCCCTCTCTTTTCTCTTCTTCCTTTCTTTAGTGGCCAGTGTGCTTGCACGGTGGACCACTGTCGCTTCTGTAATCTGTAATCTGAGGAGGAGGACAACAAGGAGGAGGAGGAGGAGGAGGAGGAGGAGGAGGAGGAGGGGGCGGGGAGACGGCGGAGGAGGATAAGGAGGAGGAGGAGCAGGACAAGCAGGAGGAAGAGAGGAGGAGGAGGAGGAGGGATAAGAGAATGTGGAGGAGCACTTCGAAGCGGAGGAGGCCGACAAGCACGACGAGGAGTACACATAACACACAGGAGGAACACGGCGAGCAGGAGGAGAAGGTGCAGGAGAGAAGTACAAGGAGGACGTTGATGGCGAGGTAAAGGGCGAACGAAAACAGGAGGAACACGACGAGGTGGAATAACCCCAGGCGCACGAAGAGGATTTCGCATGAGGAGGGGGACGAGGAGGACTGATATGAGGAGATAATGGAGGAGTGGGAGGAGGATAAGAGGAGGAGGAAGAGGAGGAGGAAGAGGAAGAGGAGGAGGAGGAGGAGGAGGAAGATAGGGGGAGGAGGACCAGGAGAGTCAGGACGAGGAGGAGGAGGCGGGGGAGGAGGAGAGGGAGGAGGAGGAGGAGGAGGCGGAGGAGGAGGAGGAGGAGGAGGTGGAGATGAAGGACGAGGAGGAGGAGAAGGAGGAGCGGGGGGAAGAGAGAAGGGGGACGAGGGAGCTGAGGTGTAGTGGAAGAGGGAGGGCGAGGGCGAGACAGAAAATTTCGCAAACGCGAAGGAGGAGGACCACGACGACGATCGAAAGGCTAGACGACGACGCCGAAGGTCTTAGGAGCCAGCTTGGCTCCACAGAGTGTTCTTGTTGACACGCGGCTCTGGCTATGACGTTTTCGGATGCCCCGCCCGGAACGCATCCGTGCGCGAGCGTATCCACGGGATCGCGCTTCAGAATCCCACACCGCGAGGGCGAGGATGTAGAGATGTTCGCCGCTCACGAGGGGCGTGGGTGGACGGCGCCGGCAGCAGCGGGAGCACGGGCAGCTGGAGCCGCAGCCGCTCGTCCCGGTGGCTGGCGCCCCAGCAGGAGCCGAGAAAAGCCACACGCAAATCTCTGCAGGCGCGCAGGGCGCTCGGAGGATCAGAGCGGAGGTCCGCGAGGGGGGAGTTGGCCCCCTGCCCCTCATGACTACAGGAGCCCAGGAACACACACACACACACACACCAAAAAAAGAAAAACACAAGAACACACAAAAACACACAAACACACACACACACATCGGCAGCAGGCACAAATCCCAGGACTCGCCAACACTTTTCAACATTCTCTTGGTGCTCGTCTTGCCCCCCGCTTCCCACCATTTCCCAGATTTCTGTGGGGGATCGACAATGACTTGGTGCATGTTTTTTTAGATTCGGGCAAGTTTACTTGCATGGACGGGGGGGGGGCTGAGCCTGAAGCGAGCCGAAAACAACTCGACGTGCGGAAATCACGCAAGTCGAAAAGCACATGCACGCTCGTGTTCGATTGAAGACGGGGTGCATGTTTTTTTTAGATTCGGGCAAGTTTACTTGCATGGACGGGGGGGGGGGGGGGCTGAGCCTGAAGCGAGCCGAAAACAACTCGACGTGCGGAAATCACGCAAGTCGAAAAACACATGCACGCTGGTGTTCGATTGAAGAGGGGCGAGGGGGTAGAAAGGGGGGAGGGGGGAGGTAGGGCGAACGCCATGCAAGTAAGCTTGCCTGGATCTAAAGAAAAGCAGGCTCTTGGGCAGAACTCCAGAGGAGAAAGATCTGACAGACACAAAGCATCGTCGATCCCCCGGGAAAGATGGGAAATATGAAAAGTGTTGGGGGGGAAGACGGAAATCCAGAAGATGTTGAAACAAATATATGGCATCATAGTGGAGGCTGGTGGAAGCAGGGTGACCCTGGAGATCTGAGGCTCCGAACAAATTCTAGACGCTTCGCGTATCCCCACCAGCCCGTCCATAAACGACGCCCAGGCGAGTAGAGGGTCGTCCTGAGGGGCTTTTCGGCGTCTTGGGTGCCTCGGGGGGGCCTCTGTGGGCCGTTCGGGATCCTCTTTGGGGCCTCCTGGGGGCCTCTTGGGGCCTCTTGGGGCCATCTTGGGGCCTTTGGGGGCCTCCTGGGCGCTTCTTGGGGCCTCCTGGGCGCTTCTTGGGTGCCTCTGGGGGGTCTCTTGGGGCCTCTTGGGGGTCTCTTGGGGGCCTCCTGGGGGCCTCTTGGGGGGCATCGGAGCCATCTTGGAGGAGATCGATCAACGAAGGGGGGTTCCCTAATTCCAGTCCCCCCCTCAGGAGCCACGATCCTCGTGAGGGGTGTCGAATTTTAGCCCTCCCAGGGGTCGTTCTTGGACGCTCTAACTACCCGCGGCCCCCCCTGTCCAGGTCAGTGGGGAGGGGGTAGGGGGAGGGGTAAACCCCTCCCCGAAGGGGAAGAAGGAGGAGTGGAAGAGGAAACTCGTTAAACCACCGACGCCCAGAGGGCTGGTGGGATTGGGCGGCAGTTTTTTACATGTGTCCTGCTTGCGGAGGCCCTCCACGGGCCCCGGGACCGTCAAAAACAACTCAGGACGGAAAGATTGCCCCAGGGATTCCCCAGGGCCAGTTCGTCGACCTAAGCAGCTCTTTGACGTCCCCAGAAAGTCTGGACCACTGCGGAGGTGATCCAGACCTACAGGGGTCTCGCTGGGTGGACCCCCAGTGGTCTGGACCCTGGACCACTTCCAGAGTGGTCCAGACTTCCAGGTGTCCACGAACCGAGACGTCGGAGCGCCGGACGTCTGGGGCGGCGGCGCCGCTGGAGGGAGCAAGAGGCGCTGCCCTCCCCCAGCGGATGTGCAGCCTGTTGGGGCGGGGCTCGGAGGGCGTTGGAGCGGGCCGCGCCGGAGCCCGCTCGAGCCCGTGGGCCAGGCGCGCCGCGTGCCTCTCCTGCGCCGCTGCTCCTCTGTTTCTGCTTCCGTAGGGGAGAGAAGCACACAGACACAAGAGCTTGTTTTTCTTTAGATCCAGGCAAGCTTACTTGCATGGCGTTCGCCCCCCCCCCCCCCCCCTCCCCCCTCGCCCCTCTTCAATCGAACACGAGCGTGCAAGCGCCTTTCGACTTGCGTGATTTCCGCAAGTCGAATTGTTTTCGGCTTGCTTCAGACTCAGCCCCCCCCCCCCGTCCATGCAAGTAAACTTGCCCGAATCCAAAGAAAAACAGGCACCAAGTCATTGTCGATCCCCCACAGAAATATGGGAAATGGTGGGAAGCGGGGGGCAAGACGAGCACCAAGAGAGTGTTGAGAAGTGTGGCGAGTCCTGGGGTTTGTGCCTGCTGCCGATGTGTGTGTGTGTGTGTGACTGTGTTTGTGTGTTTTGTGTGTGTGTGTGTTTGTGTGTGTGTGTGTTGTTGTGTGTGTGTGTGTGTGTGTGTGTGTGTGTGTGTGTGTGTGTGTGTGTGTGTGTGTGTGTGTGTGTGTGTGTGTGTTTGTGTGTGTGCGTGTGTGTGTGTGTGTGTGTTCCAGGTTCCAGGGCTCCTGTAGTCATGAGGGACATGGGGGCATGTCTGGACGACGCGCCCGCTGCGCGAGAGCGGTCGTCCCCCTCCTCGTGCCTCCTCCCGCGGCCGCTTCTCTTCCCCCTCTTCTTCCTCTCGCATCCGGGCCCTTGGCAATGCCGTCACCCAGCTTGCCGAGCGCGCGTGACTGCCTCTGCCGCGCTGCGGCGTAAGCCACCACCCACCAAACCACCCCAACCCGACCGGAAGGCCTCGATTTGCCTTCCATTTCCAGTTGGGGGGGGGGGATCGGGGAACATCGACAAAAACACGTACGGAACCCGTACCCCCCCCCCCAACCCGAAATGGGGGTCTTCGGGCTGGGTTGGGGTGGTTTGGTAGGTAGTCAGTAAGACGAGTCTTAACGACACCTTGCCGTCGGGAGCGCCGTGGCCCAGCTTGCCGAGCGCGCGTGACTGAGGAGGAGGAGGAGGACCTCTGCCGCGCTGCGGCGTAAGACAATTCTTAACGACACCTTGCCGTCGGGAGCTCGTCGGCGCGTCGCGCCCCTCGCTTCCGTCGGGAGGCCCGGCACATGTCGTCGACGAGTCGACGGTAGCACGCTGACGGGTTCCCCACGGCGGCGCGTCATCGATGACCCTGCTCCTCATCCTTTTCCTCCTTCTCCTCCTCCTCCTCCTTCTCCTCCTCCTCCTCCTCCTCCTCCTCCTCCTCCTTCCTCTCCTCCCTCTCCTCCTCCTCCTCCTCCTCCTCCTCCTCCTCCTCCTCCTCCTCCTCCTCCTCCTCCTCCTCCTCCTCCAGGGACACTGGTCCTACAGGTCTGGCATGTTTCGGCCTCTCGGGGTCCTCCCTGGGCCGCGGAGCAGTCCAGGCCCGACTGCGCCGGCGGCGACGTGGGACACGGAGCGCCGGAATGCAGCAGCCAGGACGCGACCCAGCCATATAGGTCGTTCCAAAAGGGGCTTTGCTTTCGAGGAACGAAGGGGTTGCCATCTCTTCCGCGGCGGAAGGCGGCGGAAGGTCGCCGCCTCCGCCGGCGGAAGCCGGCGGAAGCTCGCTTGAAGGCGGCGGAAGTAATTATGCTACCGAGGAACCCCACATTCTTATATGATGGTTGGAATGATGATAGCTAAAGTGAAGCATGTGATAATGATTGGTGACCGTTGCCCCGCCGATACCGTTGGTGACGCCAATCAAGAGGAGAGGAGGAAGGAGGGCGGATGCCGGGGATGCCGCAGTGGAACGAACAGAGGTAGCCAGCAGAACAGCTGGAGACCGCTGACGGGTGCAGGCCTGCATGGGCGGAGCTTCCGTTGGCGTCGCGTTCACGGGAGTGGTCTTCATAGGAGTGGCATGTTGTCCTGAGGAAGGTGCTGGGTCAGCGCTCGCGATGCCAGCCTCCTGCACTCGCCGAACTTTCGCTGGCGGCGGGTTTCCGTCCGCCCCCGCCCCCCCGGGCAAACCGAAACAAACGTCTCTCGGGAATCCGCCCGAAGAAGGGCTCTGCAAGTACCTCACCAAACAGTGCCTCCTGGCATCGCCGGCGCCTCGTTGACGTGGCAACTCATTGTACCTGGTGAGAAGCGCCTCGGGCCACCAGTTTAGAAGCTGTCGCTGGTAAGTATTGAATGCGTTGCGTACCAAACCGTTCCCATGCTTGTCAACATGTTCGCGTAAACCATCTAAACTCACTTCGGCGCCCATCTCTAGCATTGAGTTCCTGAGCTGCTCGCACGGAGGCGGCGGCGCGGACATTGCACATTCGGGCGCCATGGCGGGCGCCGCACCTTTGACGGACAATCACCGGCGCGAGCACGCCTGCGTACAAACCCGACCGGTCTGAGCCGGCATGAGCCAAGGTGGCTAAACAATCTTGGTGATGATGCCACTCACCTCGCTTGCGTCCCCCTGTGCCCTGAGCGCGACCGGCACGGATAGCAAGTTTGCGTACCGATGTGCCCTGATCACCACCGTTACGGATAGAGGCCGCCCTCAGGGACCACCCCCATGCGCGCCCCCCTGTGGTTTCGAGAAAACGCCACGCCTGCTGTGCCGTGGACGACCGTCACGCCGCCCTCAGGGACCACCCCCTGCGCAACCCTTGTTGTATCGAGAAAGCGCCACGCCTGTTGTGCCTTGAACGACCGTCACGGATAGCGGCCGCGCTTAGTGACCACCTCGTGCGCACTCCCGGCGGTGTCGAGAAAATGCAGCGCCTGCTCGGGCAAGGACGACCGTCACGGATAGCGGGCGCGCTCAGGGACCATCCCGTGCGCACCCCTGGTGGTGTCGAGAAAACACCGACGCCTGTGGCCCTGGCCATGGCGTCCCCCGCAGCTGGCCTGTTGCCCGACGCGGGCGCCGAGGACGATGAACACCCCGACGCACGCGGGGCTGCGCGCGGCCCCTGGGTGCAGAGGCTGCTTTCCGCGGTGGTGGACAGGTGCGTGTCCGCCGGCGTGAAACAGTACTACGAGGCTTCGGGGTGTGGCTTCAATCACGTGCGCCGCCTCGAGGACCTGGCACACCCCGACGTGGGCCATACGTGGCTGTGGTGTCTCTGCCCCGCGCACGGGCGTGTGCTTGACAATGACGAGTTCGCCGAGGCCGTGCGGGTCCGCCTCGGAGCTGGAGGGCCGACCGATTCCGGCGTCTGCGGCGCGTGTGGGGGGGCGGTGTTCGACTCTGGCGGCAGCCACCCTTCCTTCTGCGCAGTGGGCGAGGCCACTCGGGGCCACAACGCCGTGCGCGACCTGCTCTACGACTTCTCCCTGGCTGCCGACGACGCCACTGAAAAGGAACCTCAAGGGTTGATCCCTTCCCGTCCAGCGTTTCGCCCCGCCGATGTGCTGTCTCCCGCGGTCCTGTCGGGCCGCGCGGCGGCGCTGGACGTAGGAATCACTTC